>JAMJFZ010000271.1:8745000-8897500 GCA_026225945.1 Cricetomys ansorgei | reverse complement strand
TTTAGGGAATATAGATAATATAACGTACATTCATGGCCAGTGATTCGGCTCTAATTGGTCGAAGATTGTTTTGTGAAGCTAAAACTCCATCTTGCGAATGTCCCATAACCTCTGAAACCAGTCCTTCATTTGAGCTCCCATGGCCTCTGTTGTGGAAGCTTACTTTTAGTTACGTATAAAATAATTGTTTTGTGCACTGTTGGGTGAGGGGCTGCCTAGGCCTTGGCATTTTGTATTGTCTGCAGGCGTTGGATATCTGCGGGGGACCTTTGATTGCTCATGATCTGCGTGTGCTGCGGGGGACCTTTGATTGCTCATGATCTGCGTGTGCTATCAGTAGAACACCTGAGGAGTTCTGTATCAATAAAAACACCTGGGCTGGGACACTCAGGGCTCCACTGTCCGGTATGGCACTGGCCAGGAGGGTGGTTCCCTCTGCTGAGGTCTGGCAGGGTTTGGACCTGTGAAGAATGCCTCCTTGTCCTCCGTGTGAGCCTACACAGTGGCTAACAGCTACAGGGCTCCAGTTTTAAAAGACAACATGCAATGTTGCAATAAACATTTTTAGTATATAACATGAAATTTGAATGTCTTTGTTTCCCTTGGATTGATGCCAAGAAATAGGATCATGAGCTGCACATTTGTTTTTAACTTTAGTTAGTCTTTTCAAGGTAACACCTCCTGTCTCACCAACAAAGCAAGAGTTCCTTTAATCCACAACGGGCCTCTAGTGTAATAGAATTCTTGCACATGGTATTTCACTTTTAAATCGCCAATTTGCATTCCTCTGACCATGAGAAAATGGTAATACCTGTGTGCATATTAACCAAACATTTGCATTTGTTACATTAGCGAGGCCATTTTAAATTCCACTTGCTGTTTTTGTTTTTTTTAATCAGCATTTACGGCACTTTTCAAGTATATTAGTCATTGCCTATCTTTTATGCAGTAAATTTTTCTTTGTTTCTGTTATTTGCTTGTCTTTGTTTACGGGCTCTTTGACCACATAAAGGTTTGGGGTTTTCATATTATTGCATAAGATTTATTTTCTTCAATATCAGCTCTCTGACTATCCTGGTAAGATTTTCTTTACCTCTGGTTATTAGTAGTTTCCCAGCGTCATTATTGGACTTCAGTTTTCATTTCGATCTGTCATAATTTGGGGTTTGTGTCTGCACTTGCTGGGAGACAGACCTGCAGCAGGTTCTGATGGGTAGAAACTTTTGACAGACACCCTTTACAATGGAGTCATTCCTGTACCCGGATGAAAACAGGAACAGGCTGCACTGTAATGTCTGAGGCCAGCTCGTGACACTGAGTTCCGTCAGCACGGCAGCTCTGCTCGAATATCGTACTGTAACTTTAGCGCTTGGCTAACACGTCTCCTCCAGCGGTACCCCACCCCCCACCCCGTTACCGCCATTGTCCCTTCTCGTCTTTCTGCGTGGTAGTCAGTGTCTTCATTCTGCCGCAGAGGAAAACAATCTTACGATTGCTACTGAAACAGCATCAAATTTAAAATCTAGTTTGGATTAGTAGGACAGTAAATCTTCTCAATATTGTCACAATTTGTCTTTCAGTTTATTTGGAGATTATTTATAGCCCTAAATAAAATCTCATCGGGTGTCATTATATAAGGCCTTTGGTATTTTTATTGACTGTACCTAGCTTTTCCCATCTTTAATTAGGCACAGCAGATGGCTAAAAGTTGTGTAGGTCTCAAGCTAATTAACATAAACATTATGTTAATGACACCTAAGTTCTACCCGCTCCGCAGATTTCTGTCTGATGTGCAATACAATAATGTCATAGTCATAGTATCAAACAGTTGATCTCTGGAACTTTCTTGTGTAACTCCCTCTTTGTGTTCTTGTAATTGAGCAAGCAAGAGTGCCCTCATCTAAAAAGTAGCTCCCATTCTGTCCTGAATAGCCCTCTCGTTCCTGTGACCAACACTTTCAATTTCCCAAACTCCTAATGTCAAAACCACAAATGCCGTTCCTGCCCCTTTCAGAAAACCCACAGGCCCCCAAGTAACCCCCTCCTGAGTCCAGTAAAAGCTCTGCATGTGGGCTGGAGGGATGGCTAAGCAGTTAAGAGCACTGGTTGCTCTTCCAGAGGTTCTGAGTTCGTTCATAACCATCTGTGATGTGATCTGATGCCTTCTCTGGCATGCAGGTGTGCATGCAGATAGAGCATTCATATAAATAAACAAATATTTTTAAAAAACTCTGTGTGTAAGAGCAGCTTGGGCTCTTGCTCTCCCCCTGTCATGGGTGAGAACCTTTCTTAGGCTTACTCAGAAATGAACCTGACTGGCGCCAGAGCTGCTTTCCTCTATAACTTTCTCTTACAATACATGCTGTTAGTATTTTCCCCAAGTTGAAACATCCTTTATTTAAGCAAAGAGGGAGGCTCATAAGTCTGAGGAAGCTAATGAAACTTACAAGGTTCAGAATGTTACAAGATCCACAAGGGCCCCTCAGAGGGTTATATAAGTAGTAATAATTGTTGGAGGGAGGGATACCTGTAAATTGTTCAGGAAACTCCAGGGATGCTGTTGTATCATGATTTCCTCTGAAATTAAAACCTCCCTTCTTGGAGGGACAGGATGATCTAAACAGAGGTGAAATATTTCATCCTGTAGAGAAGCTCATGTAATCTAGGAAGTTAACAACACAACAACTTCAGGAAGTCCCTAAAATTTACCAGATTCACTAGGCCCCTCCCACCCCAAGCATATATATTCAGTAAGGACCAGTGAGAGTCATTCTCAAACAAGCTTGAGCTGTCTACAGAAGGTTTAAACTGGCTGAGTCACTTTAAAGAAAGTGACTAGACAAGCT
Organism: Cricetomys ansorgei; assembly: GCA_026225945.1. Classification (NCBI taxonomy): domain Eukaryota; kingdom Metazoa; phylum Chordata; class Mammalia; order Rodentia; family Nesomyidae; genus Cricetomys; species Cricetomys ansorgei. The sequence continues at coordinate 8,894,654 of JAMJFZ010000271.1, read as the reverse complement.
GCCTGGGAAAAGGAGAGATCAGCTGAACCACCAAAAAGAAACAGAAACCAGCCAGCTACTAGAAAGAGGCTCAGATCACTTGCACTATTTGAAAGAGACAGTCCCCAGCGTATAAGGCTGCATGGTTGTGCAGTATGCTCCAGGCTTTTGGCTTTCTGAAGCTGTCACCAGTGCTGGGCTGGGCTTTGTTGATACGGCTATATTAGAGTTATTTCTGCTTTTTTAAGAATTCCCAGAAAAACTCACTGTTCCCTACTTTGGTCTGTCATCAGCTCCTTAGTGGTGTGAGTAGATATTAGTTCATGTCTCCCCAGGAACAGTGTCTCACAAGGGCAGCTTGGTTGGAGTGAATGGGAGGGGAGAGAGATGGGGAAGTAGTCAGAATACAATGCACGCATGTGCGAAATCAGCAAACAACAAACTTAATTAACATCATGTATATGTGATAATTAAAGAATAAGAGATCATGAATTTGAAAGGGAGTGGGGGATAGTAGGGTGGGGAGCATGTAAGAGGGTTGGAGCAAGAAGAGAGGTAAATGATGTAATTATATTTTAACTAAATTTAAAAAAATAGACTAAACAATATAAATGATCACTCTAATGAAGAATTGGCTTTTTTAAAAAGAGAAATTGATGACTAAATGTTTAGTGAGAAAGAGATAACTCAAAAATAAAATCAGAGATAAAAGAGACATTGCAATAGAAGTGTGAAGAATCAGAAGAGACTATGAAAATTTTTCATACCAATAACTTGGAAAACCTATATTGGTAATATTGAGCTAGTCATTAATGTCTCCTGCTGGGGAAGTTTATTTTTAGTTATGTTTGAAATTGTTTTATGCACTGCTGGAAAGGGGATGCATAGGCCTTGGCATTTTGTATTGTCTGCAGCGGTTGGATTTATCTGGGGGAGGTTTGATTGCTAATGATCTGCACCTGAGGAGTTCTGAACCAATTTAAAACACCTGAACTCAGAGCTTGGGGTTCCACTGACCAGGACAGCTCTTTCCAGGGTGGTGGTTCCCTCTGCTGAGGCAGGGCTTGCACATATGAAAGCACCTCCTTGTCTTCTTAGCCGAGACCCCACAGCAGCCTACAATAAGTGGCATACCAACGTGGGGCACTGACATCACGCCAGCTCATTCAACTTGGAGACAAGGAAGAAGAGAAAGAAACTCAAGACCTCACAGCATCCGGTAAAGTACACTCAGGGCAGCTGCTAGAGGACAGAGATTCTATATTTGCAAAAATAATGAGTAGGAGTCTCCCGAAGGAAGAGGAGAGAGAGAGAGAGAGAAATAAGCCTCTCTGAAGAGAAAAGGCTGTGAAATTAATAAATGAGAAAAAAATCTCCGAGGTGAGAGCCACAGAATGGAGGCCATTCGAGAGAAAGAATTCAGCTGGGAGCAGGAAAAAGCAAGGTTCTTACTGCTCTTCCTGATCATGGAGCCGACGCTCCCTCCCACCACAGGTGATTTGTGTGCTGTTCCAAAAACTGACTTTCCTGATAGCTGCATTGTATGTGTGTGAAGCTCAAGGTCTTGTGTTTGAGGTCTGGGAAGAAGGGTGTACGTTTCCCCATAGTGGTGGTGAGAAAGAACGCCAAACTGCCAAGCCTTTGCCAGATATTCCTCCCATCAGCCCAGGACCCCCTGCTGTTGTGGAAGCCATAGCTTGGAGCCAAAAATCCACTTAGTTAAACTGACCAGATATTTTCCTGCAAACCTGACTGCGAGTGGTCCAGGCACTGGTGGTGGTGATGAGAACTCCACCCCACAAAGGATCCTTCCTGCAAACAAAGTGACCAGTTGTTTTTCCAGCAAACCAGACTCTATCTTCAAATCTGGAAAGTGTTTCCTAAGGGTCAGCACACAGAAGCTGTCTTCTAGAACTGGGCAAGGTTGTATCTGATGGCAGCTGAACTTGGTATTGTAAGAGTCACCCAGCTGGTGCTGGTTTTGAGGGCATGAAGGGATAATTGGAGAGCAGCTGATGTTTGGCACTGTAAGAAGGCCAGGAAAGGCCATTAGTGAAGATGCAGCCTCAGTAGTAGTTGAAGGCTCAAAATGAAGGGGTCCTGTAAAAAAAGTAGAGGCTTGGTACCATGAAGAGAGCCCAGGAGAGGCTATTGGTGAAAGTGCAGCCCAGTTGCAGCAAGAGACTCCAGTGTTCTGAAGATGCCAGCACCATGGGATGACCACCAAGAACAGCAGCAGCAGTGGAGTGGAGCCAGCCAGAGCCTGGAGGACAAGCTGTGTGCTGCAGAGGGCAGAGCCAGAGAAGTGACCCAAGCCCATTGGAGGAGCCCAGAAGATCGTGAGTGAATTCTGGATAATTGGACATTGATAATGTTTTCTGCTGTCCACAGACATTGTGAAAAACTTGATAGATGTTTGTTTTCATTTGCCCACGTGCATTAGAAGTCTCATAATTGTTCCTCTTGTAAATAGTTTTGCTGTTATATTATGGTGTTATATTGAGTTGTAAAGGCAAAGCAATGTTTTTTAAATTCAGGAAGGGGGAAATGTTGGGGAAGTTTATTTTTAGTTATGTTTAAAATTGTTTTATGCACCATTGGGAAAAGGGATGCATAGGCCTTGGCATTTTGTACTGTCTGCAGGTGTTGGATTTATCTGGGGGAGGGGGAAATGGATGTTAGATTGCTTATGATCTGCACCTGAGGAGTTCTGAACCAATAAAAACACCTGAGCTCAGAGCTCGGGGTTCCACTGACCAGGTTGGCGCTTGCCATGGTGTTGGTTCCCTCTGTTGAGGTCTGGCAGAGTTTGTACCAATGAATATGCCTCCTTCTCTTGTTTGCTGAGCCACCACAGCAGTGTACTGCTACAGTCTCCCACCAAAGAAAACAACCAGACTTGTTTCATGCTGGATTATATCAAACATTTTAAAAACTAATACAATTTCCTTTCAAATTTTTCTAAAAGCGTGAAGGGAGAGAATTTTTCTCACCTCATTTTATGAGTTTTTCTATGAAGCCAGCATATCAGACAAGGGCTCAATAAAAAATGAAACCACAGACCATTGTCTTTGACAAACATAAATGAAAAAAATCCTTAATTAGATACTATCAATTCAATACCGTAGTAAATGGGATTTCGTAATCAAATAGGATTCATCCTTGGGGTGAATGAATACCATACTGTGAGCAGGGCAGGAAATAGGACCCATCACATCTTTGGAATGACGGACCAAACCCATATGATCATCTTAATAGATGCAGGAAAACGTTTACAAACTTTAATACCCATTCATGATGAAACCTCTCAATAAAATATGCATGGAAGAAACACAGCTGGCACTATAAAACAAGCCAACAGCAAACACCATATTCAGCAACAGAGAGGTGAAAGCGTTTACTCTAGGATCAGGAACGAGGCAATGATTTCCATGCTCATCATGAGATCACCATGCTTGGCCAGAGCAATTAGACCAAGCAATGGGATGAAGAGCAAGAGATGCGGAGCCGGTGAAGTCACATTTCCTACTTGAGATGGCATGATCTCTTATACGGAACGTGTGGTCAAATTCAGGAAACTTCCACAGTAACGCCAGCTGTTCAGTTGCGAGGTCCATTTTCAGTTGGGTTGTTTTTTTGGCATTTTTTTGGTTATTTGTGTATTCTATACACTAACCCCTCTGAGAGCGGGCAAGGGTTGCCTCCCAGTCTGTGGGCTACCTCTAAACTCGATTGGTAGAGTTTCCTTAGTTGTAGAGAAAGAAGTGTTAAGATTCACAAGACCCCATTTGCTACATGCTATCTTATTCCCTGCTGAGCTATCAGCATGTTCAGAAAGTCCCTCCTTGGGCCCGTGAGCTGGGTGAGCTCCTTAGTTTTTCCCAGCAGTTCTCAACCTGTGGGTCACAACCCCTTTTGGGGGAGTTGAATGACCCTTTCATGGGGATCTCCTAAGACCATCTGCATATCAGATATTTACATTATGATTCGTGACAGTAGCAACACTCCAGTTATGAAGAAGCAATGGAAGTAATTTTATGGTTAGGGGGGTGGTCACCCCAGCGTGAGGAGCTGTAGTAAAGGGTCACAGCGTCAGGAAAGTTGGGGACCGCTGGAGAAGCTTCAGAGTCTCAGGTCCCCGTTGAGTGTCAGGTCCTATGCTGAGGTCCTCGGCTCATTTGGACTTGAGCGTTGTGCAAGACGAGAGGTGGTGAAGGTCGAGCGGTGATGTTTCTGCGTGTTGATCCCCAGCACCGTTCGCAGAAGATGCTTTTTTCCAGTGAAGTTTTTTTTTGGCATCAAAGGTCAGGTAGCTGTAAATACACGGCATCATCTCTGGATCCTCACGATCCACGGATCAAAGCATGCGTTTTAATATCATTACCGTTCCGTTTTTATCGCTTACGGTTCTGTAGTATAATTTGGAACCAGGTATGGTGATACTTCCTGCGGTATTTTTGTTGGATGATAAAAATGTGACACACAAAACAATATTGTTTAGTTAAAAAAAAAAAATCATGAGATTGCAAAGTAAATGGGTGGAACTTGAAAAATTACGAGAATCAGGCCACCCAGGCCCCAAAAGACAAACGCTGCACGTTTTTTCTCATATTGGGCTCCTAGCTTTGAATTATTTTTTTTTTCATATTTAACATGAAATGTACGTGGGAGCTAGGAAACCAGAAATGGGTCACTGGCGGGGTGCATTTGGGGATCGTAGACAACAGGTGAGATGGAAATAGATGGGGATCCAGAGGGTAGGGTGGCTTACGCAGATAGTGGGGCGATGGGGGTGGGGAAGGGGGAATCGGGTGAAGGCTTTGGCAAAATGAAGTATACCGAAAGACGCCACCTGTGATCTTGTAACCTGGAGCAGTAGCTACAATCTTTTACCCTCAGTTTAGGGAAGGAGAAAGGAAAGATAGAACTACCTTCACCGCTTTTACAAGCGGCCTTGATACAGAAAGAGAAAACAGTAGAAATCTTCACAGCCTCTTCTTAGGCTGTCCTAAGCTCGAATCTCTCCAACCTTTGTTCTCACACTAACTAACTACAGCAACCCAACGAACCAACCACCAACCAACGCCCACCCCGACTCTTGGGGTTCAGGTCTTTTATGCCCTTTTATATCCCATAAACCCATGCGACACACAATCCCAAAGACAAGCTACAGGTGCCAGAACGCCTGCACCCAACCAAATTACAGCCACCTGCATCAAGCATTCCAACGCCAACTCGTAAACAACTATATCACAGCTGGGGTAGGAACACGGACCTCTAGTGACTAGTCAGTTAAACCAAAAAGCTTTTCTTAACATAAAAATTCCAAGTGTTTTCTGCAGTAACCCAAGTAAATAAATATGAGCCAGCAGAGTAGACCATGTGTGACATGAAATAACGGGGAAGCACGCTGGGAGCTAAAGGGTTAAGCAGGAATGGGGACAGAAAACAGGGAAGGAGATAGAGGGGCTAATTCAACAAACCCAAGAATACATGAAGAAGCCTTATGAGACCCCACTAGACTGTAAGCTAATTAAACATAGAATTTTCAGGGGCTTTTGAACCAAAATACCTCACCTTAGTAAATAATGGGTTATCAAATGGAAATCTCAGGGCCAGGCATGGATTGCCACCCTATGAGTTATTGATCAGAGGGGCCCAGAGGCAGCCCAAACAGCACAGACCATTGCTAGTATTCTTGGTTGCTCACCATTATTAACTGTAAGACCCAATTGCTGAAGACACGACACACTTTGGCTGCAGGACACAGAAAAATCAGTCTTGGACTGATCAAGGAACTCTAGCATTCATAGTACTGGAAAGCACTATGCAGGCAGCTTGGGGAGAAAAGGCATTGATGGTGTAGCATTCAGTGCTGGGCCCTGCATTTTACAGTATCCCTCTGCCAGGCAAGATATGCCCACTGGTGTAATAGTGACAAGACTCGCTACGGAAGTAACCAAAGACTCTCTTGACTGCATTTGAGATTTGTTTCATAGGAGAGAATTAATGACAGGTACTTTGAGCATGGTCAAAACCCATAGCTAAGAATGCCATTGGGCCTAGGGAGCAATCTCATAGTATTGTTCTTATAAATATTCGTGTTGTCAAACTGACTTCTAAATATCTATGTTTCTATCCATAGATTTGTGCTGCTCCACCTTCGGTCAGAGATGAAGCTTATTGCAGTGGCTAGAGGATAATTAATTCAGAGACATGTCACTGTTCAAAGTGCTGAAAGTAAGCGGCTGTGAATACGCAGCCATGGTTGGGACATTTATATCAACATCCCCCACCCCACCCTAAGGTCAGAGGACATTCCAGAAGAGGGATGGAAAGAGTGTGAGAGCCAGAGGAGGGGAGGGGTGCTGTGAAGTGCTGTCCTCTGGACACAATGTGGGTTCACACACATGGACTCACAGCAGCTGTAGTTACCACGCAGGATCTATGCCAGATTGAGCCAGCTGGAGGGGTGCCCGAGGCCCCAGCCCCAGCTGAAGAGTTGCTGGCAGTTGGTGGCTTCTCAGAGAGGGTCACTTTCCTTCAAGAGTGTGGCCCCTGGTAGGTTCCCCATGCCCTAGTATGGAATCCCACACCTACGTATATACGCAAGCAGTAACTGGACTCAGTGGGTTAAAAATAATCAGTACCTAAAAAAATCAAAATAGGACATAGGAAGTCGGGAGGGAGACATGAGGTGTCTTGGGGAGAGCAGGAGGAAGGCGGGGATGGGTAGGCATGACCAACAGACACTGCATACACCTGTGGGAACTTCCAAGCATAATTAAAGTTCAATCAGAAACAACAGAATCAGTAGGTATTCAGACACACTCATAGCAAGTAAGCCATAGAAAGAAAAGGAAAGAATGGGAGCTTGTTTATAGTAGCCAAAGACCACGGAGACATTTGTTCAGCCAAAGACACAAAATATCTTTAAAAGGAATGTGATAGAACATTAGTGAGAGCCCTTGGGGAGGAGGAGGGCAAATGGAAAGGCCCCACTTTCACAGGTCAGGAGGGTCAGCGTTGTGCAAATGCCCATCTACCCCCAGGGACCTATAGACTCAGTGTCATGTCCATCAAAATACCAGAGACACTGTACAGCAATAGGGAACAAAATCTTGAAATTTTTATGGAACTTCCAAAAGCCTCAGCTAGGCAAGGCGATCTTAAGAAAGAACAAAGCTATCGTACTCAAACAGCAGGGTGCTGGTGTGAGAACACACAGAACGACGGGACAGAATAAAGCCCCCCACAGTCCCTCCAACTGAGTTTTGATGAAGACACGAAGAACGTACGCTGGTGAAAGAACAGTAATAATCTTCTCAATAAATGACCCTGGGGGAGACTGGGAACTACACTGAGCTAGACCCTGGGGGAGACTGGGAACTACACTGAGCTAGACCCTCATGCCCCACCGCGCACAGAATAAGCGCCGTACTGACTGGATACTGAGATGCGAGACCAAATTGAAATTTATGAAGCAGCCTGAATAAGCTATGGAGAAGATGATTCATGATATCGGTCTGGGCAGGGATTTATTTTGGATTTCAGAGGCCCAGAAAATAAAATAAAAAGTAGACAAATAGAGCTACATAAAATTAAAAGATTTCTGGTAAAAAAAAAAAAATCAATAGAGCAAAGAAATAGCTTACAGGGTAGGGACAGAGAGTCAATACCCTGAATGTACAAGGAACACCAACAACTCAATAGCAAAAATAATAAGCAGACAAGTGGCTGAACACGGGTTAAAGACCTTAACAGGTAATGCATAAAAGGAGGCATGTACGTGGCTCGTAACTCCATGAAAAAAAAAATATTCAGTATCACCAGTCATCAGGGAAATTCAAATCAAAGCCACAAGCAGATATAACCTAAGTTTAGTAAGAATTTTGTTGGAAACAAAGCCAGGGCAGGCATGGCATGTGCCTGTAATTCCAACACTCGACGCAGAGGCAGGTGGATTTTGATTTGAGACTAGCCTGGGATACATACTAAGACAAGCCAAACAACTGGGTGCCAGTGAGGATCTGGGGGAAAGGGGGCACCTACTGCTGATGGGCACGAAGGTTTATGACAGCCGTATGGATCCAGCATCCCAGCACGGGGTGTGTTTTCAGGGAGAGCTGAAATGAGCATGTTAAACTGTCCATGTGCATCGTAGTCCAGCACTAGCCGTATTAACCCAGGCATGGAGTCAGCCTAAACGTCCATCAACAGTTGGAGTTTTTAAACGTTCAGACATAAATGAATAAAACCCTGCCGTTAATGACAACCTCGATGAGGCCGAAGGTCCTTACGCCGAGGGAAAGAAGCCAAGCACAGAATGGACAAGCGTTGCATGGTCTCACTCTTCTGTGGAGTCTCTGTAAGAAATCCGATCTCAACAAAAGCAGACCATGAGTTCCCAGACCGTGGAGTGAGGTAGTGGGGTTCAGGGGAGGAGGTTGGTCAAGAACAGTCAGATCTAAGAGAAGACATTCTGGTGGTCTGTTACACAATGGGGCGGTCACTGCTAACAACAATGAACTATATGTTTCAAAATAACTAGAAGAGAATTTTCACACACTCACTACAAAGAAATGTTTGAGGTGATAGACATGCTAATTATTCTGACTTGATCAATGAAGTATACATACATTCTACGCCTAATTAATATGTATGGTATTAAACGCCAATTGAAAATAAAGTCAAACTGAAACAGAGAACAAGTTAATGAGTTGAAAGTCTTGGTTTTAGGCCATGCCTTCGAGGAATACTGGGAACCAACCCAGATGTCTTTGGGGATCCAATTCAGCTACCCATGAATCAACTACATAAACCCGCTGACTGCTGTGCTCAGGTGTACCCGAGAACTCCATGCTGGCTCCTACTCGCGGATATGGAGAGCGTGGAAGAGAGTGTGGAAGCCACTGGGAAGGTGAGGGTTGCTGGGAGGGAGGCGGTGGAGACACGTCGTTCAATAGTGAACTGGGGATTTTGAGTCCTTGCTTTGCATTTTCTCTTTTCAAAAGCACAGACAAGCCTGAGTTCAGAAATAGCTCTGACCTTTTTTTTTTTTTTCTTGACTGAGAGAATTCCTGGAAATTCAGTAAATGTGATTCTTTTTATCCTCAAATATTTCTAAAAAGAAGAAGAAAAGGATGACCAGTTGAAGGGCTTAGATGGCTGTGAAAAGGCTTCCTGAGGTCAGACCTGTTTGCCCTCAAAGCAGAAGAACTTAACCCCTGTCCATCCACAGAACGAAAACCCAGGTGAACAGGTACCATCCAGCACTCTGTGGACCGCCTCCCAGAGCTGGGGTTCCTCTGTCCCTCCCTCCAGGAGCTGGGGTTCCTCCTTCCCTCCCTCCAGGAACTGGGGTTCCTCCTTCCCTCCCTCCAGGAGCTGGTGTTCCTCCTTCCCTCCCTCCAGGAGCTGGGGTTCCTCCTTCCCTCCCTCCAGGAGCTGGGGTTCCTCCTTCCCTCCCTCCAGGAGCTGGGGTTCCTCCTTCCCTCCCTCCAGGAGCTGGGGTTCCTCCTTCCCTCCCTCCAGGAGCTGGGGTTCCTCCTTCCCTCCCTCCAGGAGCTGGGGTTCCTCCTTCCCTCCCTCCAGGAGCTGGGGTTCCTCCTTCCCTCCCTCCAGGAGCTGGGGTTCCTCCTTCCCTCCCTCCAGGAGCTGGGGTTCCTCCTTCCCTCCCTCCAGGAGCTGGGGTTCCTCCCTCCCTCTGCAAGCCTTTGCTCACTGTGTCCTCTCTTCCAGTACTCTAATTACCCAGCCTGTTTCATGCATGCAGCAGATCACCATCCCCACTCAGCTTCTTACCCACATCTTATTTCTGTTTCCTTGTTTCTCTTTAACTTGGTGGAAAACACTGTTTTTTTTTTTTTTCCTAATTAAAATTAGGATGGCGAACAGGTTAGAAATACAAGATATGTGTTTAGTGCAGAGAGTGTTGAGTGTAAGTCCTCATAGTTTTACAAGTAACACTACTTGACATATATATTGTAAATTTGGGGAAAATCACACACACACAAATATACACACAACCACATACATACACACACACAAACATACACACAAACACACACATACACACACACAAAACATACACACAAACACACACACAACCATACACATATACACACACACACACACACACACACATACATACACACCGGTACACATACATGTACACACACACACACACAACACATGTATACACACACACAGAGACACATACAGACACACACTCACATGGTGGTTAAATGATTTTTGATGTTTTTCCCAATGCCACTTTCTGTCTTCTGGTCCTCCCTCACCTCATCTCTGGATCAGAACATCCAGGGATTTTCTGAGAACCTTCAGGAAGCCACATCAGAGCTGCTGAGGCCGTGCTAGGGAGAAGTGATAATATAAAGAACAGAATTTAACACCTCGGTCCACAGCTCCTAATCCACTAAGCATGTTTATGGGCTCCAGAGAGCTGCTTAGTTCATCAGACTCAGCTCTCATTTGTCTGTCACCAGACATGTGTGTATGAGAGTGGCAGACGTGTGTATGGGTGCGGCAGACATGTGCTTATGGGCGTTGCAGACGTGTGTATGGGCATGGCAGACATGTATGTATGGGTGTGACAGGCATGTATGTATAGGCATGGCAGACCTGTGTATGGGCGTAGCAGACATTTTTAGGACAAAATCTGCGATGAGGTTTATTCCTACCATCCTTTAACCCTGAGTTCCCCTTGCTTCCCTGTAAAGCTGGGGCCCGTAGTGACTCATCCAGGAAAACCTGGCTCAGTTTACCCCTCAGGATAACCAGCTGGTCCCGTGCCAGTGATTGCTCTCTGGACTTGCTTTCATTACTAGTTTCAAATAAAAGTTGTAGAATACCTTCTGTGAGGCCATTTTAATTTCTTGTCTGATCCTGGGGTAAGTTATTCTAAAAAGTACTGTGAGCATTTTCCAATAACTGCACTGCCTTTAATTTCCGGTAAGCTAATTTTATTATTATACTTCCTGAAGTTCGGTTCATTTTATATTTTATCTAGAGTCTGTAGAAATGAATTACTAAAACCAGTGTGGTTCCAAGCATTAAGAAAGGAATATGACATTTTATTTTTTTGTAGAGCGATTATTTTGTTTTCTGGGCCCCTCCCCCTTTAAAAGTGTTTTTAGTTTTAATCATGTGTCTGTGTAACTGCGTGTAGGTATGTTTACATGTGTGCAGGGCCCATAGAGTTGGGAAGAAGGTGTCGTATTGGAGCTGAGGTGCCCAGTGTGGGTGCTGGGAACTAAAATGTGTCCTCTTCAAGAGCAGTATCCATTCTTAACTACGGAGCCACCTCTCCAGCCCTTCCGGGCCCTTCTAACAGAGACAAGAACCTCTCTGTGTGAGGATCTTGGATAATGCCATTAAATTACCCTTGTACATTTCATGTGAAACCACTACAAAAAGAGGGTGTTTTGTTTTTGTTTTTGTTTTTCTGGGCAAGAGAACTTTTGCACAAACATGAGGATTTAAGTTCAAATCCCCAGAATGCGTGTCAAAAGCCGGATGTGGCCAGGAGCTACTACAACCCTAGCGCTAGTGGTGTAGTTCAGAGACAGGGGGATGGCTGGGGCTTGCCGTTCACTAGCCTCGCTCTGGGTTCATGAGAAACCCTGTCTCAAGGGAAGAAGGCAGACAGTGATAGGGCAGACATTCTCATCCTTCTCTGGGCTCTGCGTGGACACGGATGTGTTCAATCACACACGTGAGGTTTATTCTTTTGAATTCAATCTCTAAAGTTGGAAATATTTCTACAAGGTGAATCATCCCTGGTGACTGCAGTCAGGGATAACCTTGGGAGGGACACCTTTTTTGGCTGACGTGTCTGAAACCCCACCAACAGTGCAGCTCTCTTCCTGGCCCCAGGGCACCACGGTCTCTGTACTCGGAAGAAGGACCTATTATATCATTATCTACCAATTATGTTCTTCTGTCATCAGGAGATAAAGGAAGCTTCCCAGGATGAAAAGCAAGAACTTCCTCTAGGCATTTCGGGCAAACCATTACCCACGAGTTAGTAAACCACTTGTGGAAGATACACCCTGCAAATGCTTACTTTGCTGGTACAGAACCCAGGGGAAACGAACTGTGGACGCTAACTGACTCTGAGTTGACACGGGTTCTTAACCTCTATTGATTGAAAGTGTGAGGAGCAAGGATGAAGCTCAGAGCCAACAATATTAATAATAATATAATAGTAATAATAAATAATAATAACCAAGCGATAACCCTGAGCTAGATGTCCACCTGACAGTTGGCCAGGAAAACGGTACTAAGAAACTATAACTAACCGTATGGTTACAACGACGCAGCTCCTAACTGCTTTCTTCCAGGTCTTGCCTGTTAGTTCATTCTTTCACACTATTATTTTTTTTTTTTTAATGCTGCACCCCTGGGACATTGAAGACCGACAGTGTATCAGGCAGTTCACCGCCTTTCTTTTTTCTACGGGAACATTTTCCCACAGACCCCAGCTGCAGCCAATGTTCACAGGAGCACCATCAAAATGTTTTTAAATCCCTCTCTTTCCTCCCTGACTTCATCCTTCAGTAGGCAGCGACCCGACTCAGCGGCTCCTCGGCTGCATTGAGAATTCCAGTCCTGTGAATCCAGTCTTCATATCTTCAGTCTTCATTCATGTTTTTTTTTTTTTTTTTACACACTTGGCTTTCTTCAGAAGAACATAAGACCTAAAAAAATAAACAAAACCCGAACAGCAAAAGCCCGTGTCACAAAGGGAAGGGTGGCCAAGGTGGGCAGCTGGCTAGCAAAGTAACAAATGTGTGGTATTTAAAATACCAGGGTGCTTGTGATATCTGGACCAACCGTCAATGAAATTTGGATTGTGAGGCACAGAGGAAATTATTTGAAGAAGAGAAGGCGTCACGCAAGAGGGGTTTTTTTTTATCGTTTTATTCCTTTTCACCATTTCAAAGTCCAAGGGAAGACGAACCACACAGCGATGGGAAACGTCAGTGTTGTCTCTGAGTTCGTCCTGCTCGGGCTGTCGGCTGACGCTCGGGTCCAAGCTGCCCTCTTCGCGCTCTTCCTTGTGATCTACGTCCTGACCCTGGCAGGGAACTCCAGCATCCTGCTCGCGGTGATGGCCGATGCGCACCTCCGTTCACCCATGTACTTCTTCCTGGGTCACCTCTCGTTCCTGGATCTCTGGTATTCCTCTGTCTCTGTGCCCAAGGTGCTGGAAAACCTACTGTCGAAGACAAAAACCATCTCTGTGCAGGGCTGTCTGGCGCAGGCCTTCCTCGTGTTTGCCGTCGGGGGCACCGAGGCTCTGCTCCTGGCCGTCATGGCCTACGACCGCTACGCAGCCGTCTGCCAGCCTCTGCTCTACCGCCAGATGATGAGCAGCCGGCTCTGTGCGGGGCTCGTGTGGGGCTCCTGGGGCCTGGCCTCGCTGAACGCGCTCCTGAACACCCTCCTCGCCGTGGACTTGGACTTCTGTGACGGCGGAACCATACACAACTACAGCTGTGAGCTCCCCTCCCTCTTCCTCCTCTCGTGCTCGGACGTCTCCGCTAACGTCACGGTCCTGCTCTGCTCTTTCGTTATACACGCCTTTGGAACCTTTCTTCTGGTTCTGTCTTCCTACGGCTGCATCTTCTCCACCATCCTGAGCATGAGCTCCTACTCGGGCAAAAGCAAGGCTTTCTCCACCTGCTCCTCCCACCTGACCGTGGTGCTCTTGTACTTTGGCTCAGCCTGCCTGCGCTACCTCGTGCCCACCTCGGGTTCTCCCGTGGAAACGGTCTTCTCCTTGCAGTACAGTGTCATCACGCCCATGCTGAACCCCCTCATCTACAGCCTGAAGAACAAGGAGGTGAAGGCGGCTGTCAGAAAAATGCTTGGAAAATGCTGCCGACTTCTTAAATAAGTTGATCAGAGACACGGTGAAGAGAGCAAGCAGAGAACCCAAGTCAAGAAATGGAGTGATTAAATACAAATACTATTAGAGCCAGACGCTTTGTGAAGACACCGGGGGTTTTCCTGGGTAATGCCACTTCCCTTGGAGGCCCCAAGGTTAATCTTGTTCAGGGAAAAAGCGTCACGTCATCCGACTCTTCTGCTGTGAAGTTAATCTAAAATAATTTATTATTTTTATCTTGAGGAGGACACTTCTTCGTTTATCTCCCCCCTCCCCACACCCCCACACACACCAAATGCTTTCTTTTTTTTTTTTTTTTTTTTTTTTAGTAACAAGGCCCATTTCCCTTTGGGCAGAATTCTGCTGTCCATTACGTATGTATCAGTGTCAATGCCTTTTACTATACTAGAGGGATGATCACGGGACCTGGTGGGCTGGCCATTCTGTCTCAGCTCCAAAATCTGGCCCAGGGATGTGATCAATTGATTCGAAATTGACTCAGACCATCCAGCTTCCTGTATGTGTGTGTATATATACATATATACATATAGTATATATATATATGTATATATACACACACATACATACATATATATGTATATACATATGTGTGTGTGTATATACATATATACATATAGTATATATATATATGTATATATACACACACATACATACATATATATGTATATACATATGTGTGTGTGTATATACATATATACATATAGTATATATATATATGTATATATACACACACATACATACATATATATGTATATACATATGTGTGTGTATATACATATATACATATAGTATATATATATATGTATATATACACACACATACATACATATATACGTATATACATATGTGTGTGTGTATATACATATATACATATAGTATATATATATATATATATGTATATATACACACACATACATACATATATACGTATATACATATGTGTGTGTGTATATACATATATACATATAGTATATATATATATGTATATATACACACACATACATACATATATACGTATATACATATGTGTGTGTGTATATACATATATACATATAGTATATATATATATGTATATATACACACACATACATACATATATACGTATATACATATGTGTGTGTGTATATACATATATACATATAGTATATATATATATATGTATATATACACACACATACATACATATATACGTATATACATATGTGTGTGTGTATATACATATATACATATAGTATATATATATATGTATATATACACACACATACATACATATATACGTATATACATATGTGTGTGTGTATATACATATATACATATAGTATATATATATATGTATATATACACACACATACATACATATATACGTATATACATATGTGTGTGTGTATATACATATATACATATAGTATATATATATATGTATATATACACACACATACATACATATATACGTATATACATATGTGTGTGTATATATATACATATATACATATATATATCTTTTATCTATGTCCTATATGTATACCTTTTATGTATGTCCTGTATATATAATACTTTCAGTGTGACTTAGAGCTTCTCCCATCTATTTTCCTGCTTCTTGGCTGTGAGGTGGCTGTACAGTGTCTGCCTTGGCCTTGTCTTTTAAAATATCCATCTCTGTGACATAGCTTACATGTAAGTCACCATCTTCAACGTACAGTTTGATTGCTTTTTAAGATGGTTTTGGTGTATCTTCACCGTATATATCGTGATGAGTTTCGCGAAGGCATTTTTGAGAGCCGCGTGTTTAGAGATGGAAACCACCACCACAATCATATATGAAACATTTCTATCCCAACACAAAGTTTCCACGAGCCTTTCAGCAATATGTCTCCTTCCACCTTCCAGCCTGGGGCAACCACAGATCAACCTCCAATGACTCTGATTTTGCCTCTCCTGGACGTTCACACAGACGCAGTCATAGTGTAAAGCAGATGTTTGCATCTGCTTCCTTTCCCTCAGCACGGCAGTGCCGATGCACTCATTTATTCTGTAATTCACCTGTATGAGTAGAAATATTTGTGAAGACGTATGTGATCATCCACCTGGGTAAATACCCAGGGGGAGATTATGGGGTCATATTGATTGTAATGTTTACCTTTATGAGAAACTGCTTTGCTACTTTAAAAAATGCCTGTACAACACATTCTGTGTTCCCACCACCAGCCAGTGAAGATTCCAGTTGCTCTCCAAATCCTTGCCAATATTTGGTACTGAAAGCATTTTTTTTTTAATTTTCCACATTCAAGTAGACTCAGAAAAGTTCGGTTTGCTCTTTTAAAACCTCTCATAAAGGGAACCCTAAGTCTTCATGACCTTATGCTGAATTTTTAACGGAATTTGTCAGAAGAGATAATTTATCAGAAGGAGTAATGTAAATTTTAAATAAGATCTTTCAAACCACAGATGAGGAGAAATACTCTCAAGTAACTTTCTGAGATCCTGACACCAAAACCAGACAAAGAAAAGAATATGTTCTCAGGAAAAAGATTTTCATTCTGGAATCCGAAAAGAGACTCTTCTTCTAATATCACAGTTATTATTTAATACGACATTTACTCTTTGAGATAATTTTTATGTTAAGGTAGAGAGGCTTCCGTTTTGCACGGGAATATCTGCATTAAAAATCCCGTTTTTGTTCTTATGGTTTTGTTTACCAAGTCTTTTGGGTTTTCTGGGCAAATAAACACATATCCTCTAGTCTGTATGAGTTGCTCTTATTGCTACAGTACTTCTATTTTTATTTTCTTAAAAATGCAGCCACTCACAACAATCAAGAATTCCTCTAAACAAAAGGATAAGAACTAAATGTTTTAGAGAATGGGTGCCTACGTGGAAGAGAAAGTCAGAAAAAAAGCAGTAAACAGAGCCACATGATGTTAACACACTAGGAACAAAAACACCCTATTAAACTCCTTCCTTTGTGCATGCGGTAAAACTAAACCCACCCGGTAATATCACCAAAGGAAACGCTGTGTCAGAGTTAAACAGACCCGCAAGATCTCAAAGGCTATCATGGCTGACTGGACAGACCCAACCCACTGAAACCTAAGGCAGGAGAATTTTAAATGCACTGGGGTAAGTTAGTAGAAAAGTTCCGGAGGACATTATCAGGGACGTTGGTCAATGGAATATATCCAGTGCATTGGGTCATGTCTGAGTTTTCAAGTGGCTTTCTCTGTGATGAGGTCACGTGTGGTTGCTATTCAGTGTCTGTTGTCAGAGATCTAGGGCAGGGAATCGGTGTCCCCTGTGGTGTTTTTACTGTAGAGATGCTTTCTGGGTCCTGGAGAAAGACGTTCCTGGGTTGTAAAGCTGGCCAGGGGTCAAGATAGTATTTATATACAGTTCAAAGAGGCAAGAAGGTAACTTACAAGTTGAAGTTTTCTAAAGTAAAAAGGGAATTTAAAGGCAGGGGGATGGTTCTGAGGTTACCGTGCCGCTGTTGGAGAGGACCAGAGTTCGGTTCCTGGTACTCACTTTAGGAGGCTCCCAACTGCCTGTATCTCTAGCCCCAGGGGATTTGACACCTTCTTCTGCCTCCTAGGGTACCCCCACATGAGTGCACAGACACGTAAAGAAAAATAAAATGAATATATTCTAAAAACACAGAGTAATTGGGGCTGGAGAAGGGCTCAGTAGTTGGGAGCACTAGTCACCTAGTTTCTGTTCCCAGCACCCATACCCACAGCCATCTGTGACTTCAGTTCCCTCTTCTCGCCTGCTCAGGGACCGGATACACATGCGGTACACCGACCTACATTCAGGCAAAAAATTCATAGACATCACATAAAACTAAATGTTAAAACATAAACAATGAAAAGGCTGTTTTGTTCAATACATGTACAAGGAAATCACTAAGCTAACGAGGTCAAACCAGCTAGCATTCAAGAACTTTAAGACATAGATTCACCTCTCTCCTGGACATGCGAGCTCAACTGGTCACTCGCTGGCTACCCTTCTGAACTCTACCCAAGAAGTCTGTTTAGGTAACACCACTGGGAAAATATTTAGAGTAGGGAATCACGAGAAAACGACCGTGCGGTTGCACCGGAAATAGTCTGAATAACTGTCCACATGTTTATATCCTGAGAAATCAGGGTTTTCCCCTGTTGCTTTAGGGCACCACAAGATTAGAAGAATCTAGAAAAATGCTTTGGACTCAGCCTGCAAGGCTCCTGGCACATTATCTTCATCTGCTTTTTGTTGCTGTAACAGAATATCTGAGCCTTGGGAGTTTATGAAGAAAAGATGTATTTTAAGACATTATATATGTGATATATATTAAATGTATGTTAATATATATTGTATACATTAATATGTTATATTAATATATACTATATAATATATAAATATTATGTATTATATATAACATAGTAATTATATAGCAACATATATAGTAACTATTACTATATTATATAATATATAAAATATATTTTATATGCACAATATTATATATTATATATGAATATATTATGATTGTATATATAATTATATTATATATTTGTATATATTACATAATTAGTATAATAACTATATTAACACATAATATATATAATTATATAAAATATATATTAACATATATGTGTATACATACACACACACACACACACACACACACATATATATATATGAAGTCTAAGCATGACGCTGGCACCCCTTGCTTGAAATTCATGGCAAAAACTCAGAAAGCAAGGATGAATGTGTTAAGAAAATAGGAGGACACCTCCCTTTATAAGAACTCCCTCCAGTGGTGGCTGACACAGATGCACGGAATCAAGAGCTCCCACTCCCCAGAGAACTAGCCTAGGTCCATGGGGAAGGCATTATTTCAGTCACGAGTCCTTCATCCCAGACTCGAACACCATGCCCTGGGCTCTCTCAGCACTGCCACGCTGAAAACATAAGGTTCCAGCACACAAACTTGGGGGTACGCGGGAAGCAGATGAAGTACTGAGTGAACGTGTGTGGTCTGACGAGGACACGGCTGTGTCAAGAACTCCAGTGTCTCAGACTCATGGGATGACAGGAACGTCCCTGGTCAGGCTCAGGGGAATGCCCAGGACCGCTCCTGGTCTCAGTACAATGCTGAGAGAGTGTACACAAAGTATTCACCGCAGCTTCCTCCTCCTGTGTGACTGAGCCTGAGACTGCTTCCCACAGAGACCTCTGCCGAGATCAGCTAAACCCTCTGCCTGTCCACCTGTATACCATAACCCACCCCTGTCCATCTGTATACCATAACCCACCCTTGTCCATCTGTATACCATAACCCACCCCTGTCCACCTGTATACCATAACCCACCCCTGTCCATCTGTATACCATAACCCACCCCTGTCCATCTGTATACCGTAACCCACCCCTGTCCATCTGTATACCGTAACCCACCCTTGTCCATCTGTATACCATAACCCACCCCTGTCCATCTGTATACCGTAACCCACCCTTGTCCATCTGTATACCGTAACCCACCCCTGTCCATCTGTATACCATAACCCACCCCTGTCCACCTGTATACCATAACCCACCCCTGTCCATCTGTATACCATAACCCACCCCTGTCCATCTGTATACCATAACCCACTCCTGTCCACCTGTATACCATAACCCACCCTGTCCACCTGTATACCATAACCCACCCTTGTCCACCTGTATACCATAACCCACCCCTGTCCACCTGTATACCATAACCCACCCCTGTCCACCTGTATACCATAACCCACCCCTGTCCACCTGTATACCATAACCCACCCCTGTCCACCTGTATACCATAACCCACCCCTGTCCACCTGTATACCATACCCCACCCCTGTCCACCTGTATACCATAACCCACCCCTGTCCACCTGTATACCATACCCCACCCCTGTCCACCTGTATACCATAACCCACCCTGTCCACCTGTATACCATACCCCACCCCTGTCCACCTGTATACCATAAACCCATCCTTTGTCCTTCTGTATACCGTAACCTTCTCCCTGTCCATCTTCCTACCATGAAAGTATGTCGAGAAGCCAAGTTTTGTCCAGATCTTGTGCAAGTATTCAATGATGCGGCGAGATTAAAAGTGCAACTCTATGCCGTGCCCAGAAGTCCCAGTTCCACCTCACAGCTCCCTTCTTGTGTCTACCCCTTCTTCTGCAGCATACTCTAAGTCCACGAAGGGAAAATCCAGACTTCTGATTTATGGCCAAATACTCAGTATCCACTTATTCTCAGTGCTTTGACTTGTGAGTTTCTGAAGTCACCAAGGACAACTGCAAGAAGTTTCCCTGACCAGAACTGACAGCAGAACTCATGTATTGGTATAGCCATGGTCACTTAAAAGACATTAATGAACACATGGTGTCTACTTAGAACACACACCAGTGGCTTCCTCACTAGAGCTATGGCCTCCGCAACCATGGGCTTTTGATTATAATTTTAACAGCAGATGTGAATCCCCACCTATAGAACAGTTCTCACATCTAACAGACTTGTCACTACTGTGGTCTCACCTCTTCCCGGCAAGCCTGAATGTTGAATCCAGGGCTCACAGCTGAGTGAGCCCGCTGATGACAATTCTTTCCTAGGAGCCCATGTAGCACATCCTGGCTCTTTATGTGCTAGCCAGTAAGGAGAAAGCCTGCTGTTCAGTTCCAGCTTGATTGTTGCATGTCTTGCAAACAGAGCATACGGTGTCTTCAGCAATAGGGTCTTACCTTCAAGTTCTGGTGAACAACCAACAACAGCGCCAAGTTTGCCAATTTTGTACTGCATGCAAAGAGACCTCCTTGACCACTGGCTCCTAGACAAATAGCCCACCCCTGGCATTGAGATTTATTTAACCAATGGCGGCTGGGAGCAGCCGCATCACACACGCAGGTACTGTCATTCAAACTCTAATTTTTAGTAAAAATTATTAAGTATTTCATTGTCTGTGCAACTGCAGATGAGACTGGCTC
This sequence comes from Cricetomys ansorgei, assembly GCA_026225945.1. Lineage (NCBI taxonomy): Eukaryota > Metazoa > Chordata > Mammalia > Rodentia > Nesomyidae > Cricetomys > Cricetomys ansorgei. Next base: position 8,873,754 of record JAMJFZ010000271.1, on the reverse strand, counting down.
CCTAATTTTACGTAGTTGTTAACTTAAAAATTGCTACCAAGGTTTATATATTGATTTCATAATTGGTAAATTTATCAGTCCTGTAATTTTTGTTCTATTTTTAGGGATATATTATATATATGTATAAACATATATAATCATGGCATTAGCAAACAGAGACAATTTTATTTTTTCAATACCTATATAAATGCCTGCTAGTTCTTTTTCTTTGCTAATGGTTCTGCTCTGGTTTCCAGTTCAACACTGGATAGACATGGTGAGACCAGACCACACTGTCTTCTTCCTGATCTAAAGGAAAACCCTTTAGCTTCTCACTGTTTCATACGACTCTGGATTCTCACACACAGACTCGATGCAGTTGAAGTCCATCACTTCCATGCCCGTGTCTTTGGGATCTTTTTTTAAAAATTCACAAATGAATGTCTACATTTGCCACATGCTTTTTTGTACTTGTTGAGTTATCCACGTAGTTTTTGTCCTCTGTTCTGTTAATAGGCTACACCACTTTTATTATTGATGTTTAAATTCACATACGTATGGTGAGCAATCATTTTAACGTGTTGGTGAATTTTGTTGTTTACTTTCGTATCTGTGTTCATCAACGACAGGGGCTTATCACTTTCTCCCCTCTGTGTCTCTGTCACTCTCTGTGTCTCTCTTCTTGTTTATCTCTGTCTTTGTCTGTCTGTCTGTCTCTGTCTCTCCCTCTCTCTGTCTCATGTTTATGTATGTGTGTCCTTGTCTTGATTTTAATATCAGAATAATTCTGGTATCATAAAATGAGTTTGGAAGTTGTCTTAGGGTTTTATTGTGAAAAGACACCATGACATGGTGACTCTTATAAAGGAAAGCATTTAACTGGGGCTGGCTTACGGTTCAGAGGTTCAGTCCCTTGTCATCATGGGGGCATGCAGACAGACACGGTGCTGGAGAAGAAGCAAAGAGTTCTACATCTGGATCAGCAGGAAGCAGAAGAGGATGTGTCTCAGCTTGGCTTCAACAGAAACGCCAAACCTGGCCCCCAGTGGCACACTTCCTCCAACAAGGACACACCTACTTCAACAAGGTCACACCCACTTCAACAAGGACACACCTACTTCGACAAGGACACACCTACTTCAACAAGGACACACCTACTTCAACAAGGACACACCCACTTCAACAAGGACACACCTACTTCAACAAGGACACACCCACTTCAACAAGGACACACCCACTTCAACAGGACACACCTCCTAGAAGTGCCACTCCCTATGGCCTATGGGGGCCATTTTCATTCTAACCACCCCAGAAGCATTCTGTGCTCTTGGGGCTTTTGTTTGTTTATTGTTGGAAGCCTTGGTGCTAATTCATCTTTAAGTGTACGTTAGAATTCAGCGGTAAAACTATCTTTTTTGCTATGGGAGACTTTTTATTGCTGATTAAACCTCCTTCCTTTTTATTCTCTGTTCAGATTTCCTATTATTTTCCTTGACTAAGTCTTGGCAATAGGCAGGTTTCCAGGATTCAGCCGTCCTTCCTGGTTTTCCTGTGTGTTTGCGGTGTTCACAGTAGCGCTTGTCCTTGCGTCTCTGTGGTGTCGAGTGTAAACACCTTCTCATTTCTGATTTTTGTCCTGTTTCTCTTTGTTGGTCTAGTTAAAGGTTTGTCAGTCTTATTTTTGTCAAAAACACAGCTTAGGGTTTCATTGACTTCTCTATCATTACTGTCTTCCTCACCTCATTCACACAGTGGGGCTCTCCATGTTTACACAGTAGGACTCTTCACATTTACACAGTGGGACTGTTCATGTTTACACAGTAGGACTCTTTTCATTTAGGGCTCTTCATGTTTACACCGTGTGGCTGTTCATGTTTACACAGTGGGACTGTTCACATTTACACAGTGGGACTGTTCACATTTACACAGTGGGACTGTTCACGTTTACACAGTGGGACTGTTCACATTTACACAGAGGGACTGTTCACATTTACACAGTAGGACTGTTCACATTTACACAGTGGGCTCTTGTTGTCTCTCTCCTTCTGAAAAGTTTGGACTCGGTTTGTTCTTTTTTCGTAGTTCCATGAGAAGAGGCATTAGTTTGTTTTTTTAATTCTTTTTATGTTTAGGATTTATTGTATGAACTTCCCAGTAAGGATCACTTTTCCTGCATCCATTTTCAATCTTTTTAAGGTGTTTTGTTTTTGTTTTTTTGTATTTTTTTGTTTGTTTTTTTGTTTTGGGGTGGGTTTTTTTTTTTTTTTTTTTTTTTGAAACAGGGCTTCTCTGTTGTAACTCTGGCATTCCTGGAACTCACTCTGTAGACCAGGCTGGCCTCGAACTCACAGAGATCTACCTGCCTCTGTGTAAAGCTACCTCTGCCCAGCTATAAGGTTTTTTTCTTAAAAAAAAAAATTCACCCTTTAATTTATCCTTTGAAGTATTGGTTGCTCAGGAGTATCTGGTTTAATTTCTACACATTTGTGAGCTTTCTCAGGCTCCTTTTAAAACAGATTTCTATCGTCGCTCTATCTATCCATCTATCTATCCATCTATCTATCACCTATCTGTCTATCTATCTATCATCTGTCTGTTGTGCAGGGATTGAACCCAGGGCCTTGGGCATGCTAGGTAAGTACTCTATCATTGAGCTAAACTCTCTGTCCTTCCTTTACCAACATAATCTGTGTGTGGGAGAACGGAGAGGCAGGAAACTCCCGTGGAGGACATCACCCATAAAGGACAATGTTTAAAACCAAGTCATGAAAGCATTAACTACCAACAATTGATAAATACGATTATTTAAAAATTAAAATTTAAAATTTATTCATAGATTGTATAAGATAAACCGCAGAGCGAGAAATACATTGCATGCAAATAAATAGCAAATTCCTAATCTCCTACCTCATGAAAAGATGAACCAAGCAGATAAAGACGAGGAAATCTTCCTTTCTGGGCATGCTGGTGCGGGCGAGGCTGGGGTGGGGTCTTACCGCTGTGGGCATTACGTAGCTGCTGCCTCTTTCACAAGCAGTTATCAGCAGGGAAGTCAAAGCTGATGCCGGTGCAATTGGCCATGTAGGTGATGGGAACCCCACAGTTATAAAAAACTCATGCGTTCACATGATCATATTGGAAAAATGAACCAGAAAGAGATATTCGGATGGAGCCAGGACATGCTAATTTTGAGATATATAAGTTTTCTGACCAAAGCTGTCCTGAGCCGGAATGTTTTAAGTCCTGATATACCTACTGAGTTTCCTACACACAGCCTATGGACAAAAGGGTACTTCCAAATGGTCAGGCATGCGTCCTATGCAGACCATCCACAGCAGGATGTTTTGCTGACTAGCTGGTGCACCAGTGTTGCATATAGTGCTCTTGACAGCTGGACGTGAATGCTGCCCTCAGCCTTAGACTTCTGAACACCTGACTATAATAGAAGCCATGAATCTGAATGACAGTTTGATCCTACAGAAGGAGGCTAGCTCGCTGGAGAAAAAAGTCAGGAGAAAGGGGGAAAAAGACATTGCTGAATTCGTAGAAAGACCAGTAGCAGGAGCCCCCATTATTCTAACTTCTGCTCATTTGAAATAGTGAAGTTGTCCAGTGAGTGCATCGTAGAGAAAGTTACCAGACTCCCGAGGGGCTTTGCTCTAAAACCGTTACCGCTGTTAGGTCATTTGAGGTCTAAAATACTGGCTCTGAGGATGATTGCCTCAAGGACGGTGTCGCTGGCAGCCGTGTCCTAAAGGGAGTGGTAAGCGGAACAGGAGACAAAGTGAGACTTGGAATTCTTTCTGCAAATAGCGAAGGAATACTTGCTCGCCAGCACATCTTTTCCGAGCCTGTATCACTGTGTGGATCCTGGGGATATTCAGTGTGCCTTCTGCACCTCCGGTTCACCCCGCCCCATCAGTTCTCCCGTGATGCAGCAACGACTTCACCTTTTCGTTCGGTCTCCCCACTGTCCGTCAGTCTACAGAAGCTTTCCACCTGTTACCCTGCTCCGGTTTTCCTAGCCCGCCTCACTGCTGATTGCTTCCTGTGTGTTATTGATCACCTTTGCCTCTTTGATCCTTCCTCTTACCCAGCGAAGTTGATACGATGTCATTCATCATATAGATTAGGAAACTGGGGATAAATTTATCCATGACTATAGAAATAAAAACTGGAGAGTCTAGAATTTTAAATAGTTAACCACTGTTTTTTAAATAATTTATTTATTTTGTTTTATGTGCACTGGTGTTTTGCCTGCATGTGTGTCTGTGGGCGGATGTCGGATCCCCTGCAACTGTAGTTACAGACAGCTGTGAGCTGCCATGTGGGTGCTGGGAATTGAACCCCGGTCCTCTAGGAGGAGCAATCAGTGCTCTTAACCATCTCTCCAGCCCCTCACCACCATCTTTTGGACAGGGAGCTAGGGATAAGTTGCTTCCTGAGGAGTGAAGATCGCATGTACCCAGAATCATGCTGTAAAGTGTGAAGTTTCCTGCGCGTGTCAGCCATAACTGTCTGCTAGCGACTACAGGGCTTTTATTCTCCCGCCTGCCAGGGGTCCTAACCCAAGACTTCCCTCGGCTTCCCCTCTTCCCTAATCACCCAAGACTTCCCGCAGCCCTCCTTCTTCCTTTATAACACGGACCCAGAGGAGCAGGTGTCTTCAGTGTACTGTGAGTAAAAACTTATCTCCAACACTAAGCTTCAAGACTGAGGTGTGGGAAGCAGTCTCAGAAACCGTGGTTAGGTTCCATCAGCAACCACAGGTGTGACGTCATCATGGCTGAACAGATGTTTGTAGGCCAAGCCATAACTTATTACCATCAACCGATGCACAGAATAACTGGTATAACACTTTCCTGCACTGGTGGACACCTGCATCATGCAGCCTTACTCAAGCGAGATGGGACAAGAAACCAGAGCTATACACAGAGATAGAGGACGGGGCTATACACAGAGACGGGGGAAGCCAAGGCTCTACATAAGGACTGCTAACCTCTAAGGTGTTTGGAAGTTAAACGAGAACTGAGAACCCTAAATGTCTGAGACCTCTCCCTGTGCCCAGGAAAGACTGCTATGTTCTAAGGAAGTCTGCATCCCACATGATAGAATCCAACTGTAGGCACAATTTATCCATTTTTTTAAAAAAAAAAAAAAAAAAACAACAAACCAGACTTTCATCAATAGAGAAGGCTAGGGTCATCAGGTTTCTAAATGATGTCATTATAAGAATCATGAGATAGATCATTTGCATATAAACACACAGACTTCATCACTTGACACAGCAAATTAAACTAAAACCCTTGACCTACTCTGCCAGTCTCCTGTTTTATTTCTTCTCTGCTCTAGACTGACATCTTTGACTGTGAGCTTTCCACACCACACAGAACATCTTTAGAACCTTCCGAATAGTCTGTGATGCCCTTCTAACAGCCACCTCCTGAGCTGATCTTGAAACACTTCCACCAGAAACTTTTTAAACAGTAGAGACATCTGCTTGCTGTCCTCCACATATTTAGTTGTGCCTTGCAATGTGGCACGGTATTGGGACTTCCGTATAATTATGGTGAAAGATAATAAGATGCCTTCCCCGTGACAGGCGCCCCAGGTTAGTCAGACCAGCGCCCTCCCCCCCTTTTTTTATTCCTTTTCTTTCACTTCATGCCTGTGAACTCCTGTAGGGGCAACATACACCTGACAGAGTTTGTTGATTGATTGTCAAAGAGATGGAGTCATGAAAGCCAGATCTAATAATTGTGTCTTACATTTATTCCCTGTGATGTTTAAGATAACGACCTGGCATAAAATGTTTATTAAATATTAACGTCCTGCTTGTCATTAGATTTAAGCTGATCTTGCTTCCTTTCTTTCTTGTAGGATGAAGGATGTTATCTCACAACGCCCCTACTCTCCAGGGGAACATGAGCGTTTTGGCTGATGGAGTGTTTACATCTTCTCCCAAAAGGGCTTTTCAGATAAAGTTAGGCTTCGGCTCTGGTTACACTCAGGTTAACATTGTGCACCAGAAGCCTAGAGGCAGTGGTGTTCCCCTTTCTGCGAGACATGCACACTTCACTTCACCCTAAGTTTGGTTGTGGCGGTGCAACCAGACACGTGAATTCAGTTACAGCGAAAATGAAGTACATTTCCAGAATTGGCCCCGAACACTGCTGGTAATTCAGCCACGGCGCTCTTCCGTCTTCTTACCCACAGACAGGACTATTCCAAGGCCACGAGAGATAGTGGAGACTCTAGATGAAAGGTGCCTGGTCCTGCTACGAATGCAAAGAGCAGAGACACCCCCTCACATTGGGAGTGGTAGGAAAAAGCGTTTATCAGAGCTAAGCCCCGGAGACGAGATGTTGTTGGCTTACTCGGATGAGCACCTCACTACCATGAGTGAGAGCCCCTGGCCCGGGTTCTCGGGCTAAGGATGGACGTTCTGGTCCTTCCGCTCCCACGCTCCCACGCACCCCTCGCCGCTCCTAGGATGAAGTCTACATCTGCAGGTCTAGCACACTCTCCTTACCCTACCCTTCCTGTCCCTCTGCCTCCCTCCCAGACACAACTGCCTGTCTTCGCTCCTAGCTCAGAGCAGAATCTTTAAAAACGCCCATCGCATTATAATTTGTGGCAGATAGCCATTGACACCTGTCTCCACCACCGCTCCTTCTTTGAATCCCAGCATATACGCACGATGAATGACATTTAATAGCAAGGAATCCCCGTCACCTACGCCCTGCCCTGAGTCACTTATCCTATGGGTCCGTGCTATAAGATTTTGCAGAAAAACTGTGATAAAACCGTGTGACCATATCTGTTACAAGGGGGCTCTACCATTATCTGCTCGATAGGCCTTTCTGGTGTTTTCCAGTCACGCCCATCTTAATGCTTTCCTGCCCAAAAGAAATGAAGCGCAGGTCAGGCTTGTTGTGAACTGCGAACTTAACACATTCAACCTAACGTAGCTCGAATACTACATCCTTAAGAATCGAGTCTTCCAACAGTGGCGTGCATCCCTGCAACCCAGGCCTCCAGATCAGAGGCCGCGCAGCACCACCCTGCTGGGGCCAACGCGGCGGCACCGGAGTCCGCCGTCCGCGGTGCTCGGTCCCCGCTGTCGGGACGGCGGCCCCGGGGCTCGGCCCGCTCGGCCCGCCGGGCACGATGGGTGGTCGGGGACACCGAGGGCGGGACCCCCGCAGCGCCCCGGGGCCGCGGCGACCGCAGCGCCTGCCCAGCGAGCGACTCCCGTCCCCTCCGCCCGTCCGCCCCGCCCCGCCCGCGGAGCCCCGGAAGCGGCGGGATTTCCTGTGCCCGCCCCGCGCCGGTCGCCGTCGCCTGTCGCTGGCTGTGCGGGCCGCGGGCTCGGCCGCGCGGGGGTGAGCGGGGCCGGGCCGTGGGGGAGGGGAGGGGAGGGCCCGGGCCGGCGGTGGGCACGGAGGCCCCGGCTTCCCGGCCCCGCGATGGCCGCTCCGGTTCCGCCGCGCTCCGGGTCCCCTGGAACCTGACCGGCCGTTGCGGGCTCGGGCCGCGGTGCCACACCCCGCCGCGGGGCCACGGAGCAGCCCCGGTCCCGTGCCCTTGGCCACTCCGATCCCCCGGCCCTGCCTCTGTCCAACAGAACTCGCTGCAAAAAAATAAATAAATAAATAAAAATAAAAATAAAAAAAACTTCTTTCTGCAGGTGGCCCGCCCGACGCGTGAGCACAAACAGGAATGAGAGCCGGGAGCCCGGGCTCCTGCGGGCGTGGGATCGCCCTCAACCCCGGGGAGAGGAGGAGAGACACGGGCTAAGGCTGCAGCCCAGGACTCCCTAGGAAGCGCAGGCAGGTGGTCGTTCTCCACACCCTCCTCTGCTCGGGTTTTGCAAGGTTTCCACAGGTTTTCTGTCGTCCAGCCGGCCCAGGGGGCTCCTGAGAAAGCCTTCCCACGGAGGGCTCTTCTGCAGGAGGAGATGACAGGGAAACGGTTTTGAGACAGGTGTCCAGGTACTGAGCTGGAGGGCTCGCCCCGGAGCCAGGGGGACAAGGAAGGCTTATGGTGCAGACCGCCGATTGATTGGTGCTCTGGGCCGAAATTCAGAGGAAAGCTAAAATGGGAGTCTCCTTTTATCACTGCTTTTTACTCTGAGTTGTTCTTTCTCATGACAAGTCTCTGAAGGGGAAACTACCCACGATGGAAATCAGTCCAGGATGCTTCCATGAGGCCCCAAAGCTGTCTTTGGGCTTCAAAGATGGAAGAGGAATTCGCTGGGCTTAGAAAACTTGTTGTAGACCAGAAAGTATGTAGGCTGAGGTCTGTGGTCGCCTCTCCTGGTCTCCTGGGTCCCTGCAGGTGTTGCAGAGTGAACGAATGAGCCGACATAGCTACCAAAATTCTGACTTGCTCTTGGAAGGTGTTTGGTGGCTCTGCCTACATGGGTATTGAATAAGAGTCACAAGAACAGGTTGCCAAGCAGAAAGTTGTCCTACAGACATTCTCTAATGGGACCTTCTTGTTCTAAAATGTCCAAGCAAGAGTACAGACTTGGTCATATGCTCTGTAGGATTGCTGTGGATTCTTTGAAGACTAACGCGCGTCTCTTTCTTGTGATCAAAACCCATCTCTTCCGTTTGATACACGGAGATGTTTACAGGTGGGGCGACTGGCCCGCCTTCTGTTTCTTAGACAAGCAAGAACTATGTCCGTTGTTCGCTTTTCCGGTGCTGGCTGCATTTGCTATCCCTTTCTTGACTTGAACGTCTCCCGGTGACAAACACTGGCTTCTCCGTACCATTCTTGAAGCTGGATATTTTTTTTTTTTATAATGCCCTGTGACTGGTGCCTGTCAAACAAGTGTGCTTTCGAGTTTCTGATCACAGGGCTGTTGGTTCCCTCAAAGGTTGTGTTAATAACACTCTGCCCCGTTTTACATCTCCCCGCTCCCACGCTCGTTCTTCTCCACCTTTTCAGTGAAACTTCAGCTCCTCACTGACCTGCAGGTTCGCTTATTTGTTAAGGCTGCTTTGGGTACCTATACCTCCCCTTTACAGCTTTCCAGTTCCTGGGCTTTCTGCTGTGTTTACATCAGTTCTCATTTCCTCCATAGGAGTCACAGGCCCTCTGTCCCTTTGCTGAGGCTTGTTTTAACACTATCTGGTTCAGCCTGGAAGGGAGAACAGGTGCTCCCGACAGGCCACACCCCCTGGGTGGGGCTTCTAAATCAGTTGATGAGAATGTGATTTGAGGCACAGAATCTCTGGGTATGATCGGATCCGTCTCTGTTGAGTACATTCCTTCCTGCGTTTCCCCCAAACTCACTGCATTTTGAGTGATAGAAATATAACAGATGGCCTCTGGATTTTTCAGGATCGTTCTTATTTTATGTTTAAGTGAAGTTCTTGCAGTCCTCGCGATGTCCTGTTTATAGTACGAGGTCTCCCAAATAACAGTGACTGACTGTGGCACTGTGGCGGTTCCTTGGTCCCCCCAGGAAAGTTTGGCTCACACCGTGCTTTGCAAGTTCGTCTTCCGTCAGGCTCCTCTTACGGTTGCTTTCATCCTCAGCCTTGAGAACTGTTCTAATTTCCTTCCGTTTATGGGTATAGTTGACACCGACTTGTTCCAGGTCACAATTCATGCTTGCTGCAGAAATGCTTTCTGAACAGACTGCAGCCCCGGGAGCAGGATGGGAGCCGATGCACGCACAGCTGGATGGAGCACAGTCCCAGCTGGAAAGAGGAAACCCAGAGGAGGGCCCATGGAGAGCAGCTCCAGGGCGACTGGAGCACCTTCACTGTGATCTTCAAGAGGAGCCTCTGTCCCTTCAGGAGAAGGGTGAGCGCACAAGGGGCATTTTGGAAGCACTAGAACTCTCCTGGCCTCTGCTCAAAAAGTGGGGTTAAAATTCCCTAACCTGGCAGGGTGTGGTGTTCACATTTGTAATCCCATTGCTTGGAGGCTACGGCAGGAGGATTGCCATGGGTTCCAGGCCAGACCGGGCTACATAGCATGGCCCTGTCCCAAACAACAACAGCAGTCTCTAATTTCCGCGGACTGAAGAACATACCCAATGCCTGCTGTCCAGTACACAGTGAGGTCCTGTATCTCCCAAACTGTGCACGTGGGCTTCTTCTGTTTCTCGCACAATCATTCCTCCTATGCACAAGTGCATAATTAATGGAATTGAATGTGGGAGACAGAGGAAGTGTGCTCAGAGACTCACTACTACCGGAGAACTCAGAGAACTCAGCCAGTAGTGTGCACCTTAGGAGACGAGAACCAAGCAGTATCCTTTCAAACTTCAGCTGTTCCAACTACACGCCACCAAATCCTTACAGTTGCGTTGGGGTTTTACCCGTGAGCACAGATTGAGACACTGAATGGGTCCCGGTGCATACTGGGAAAGACGAGTATTCCATCTCACGGTTCCTCTCTCCTCTCACCAGCTCAGTCTGCTCCCTGGGTTCCTGCAGTTCCCCAGGAAGGGAGCACTGGCGACTGGGAAATGGCAGCCGCACTTCTTGCAGCCGGATCCCAGGTGAGCTGTGCTCCCCTTGTCCTCTCCCAAGGTCCTGAGGTCTGTGGAGTTGCCTTTCTATACCTTTGGCATCTTCCCATTGGCTTGTTAGTTCCCATGAACACTGATGGCATGCTTCTGGCCATATAGATTCTATTTGTTTCTAAGGGGTGTGTGATTATTTTTTAGTGGATGATTGTGTTATATGTCGGTTCGGGGTGGGAAGTTCAGAATAATTAGTTGACTTCTTTCGAGAAGTAAATCTGAAATCAGGCATGCTGGTGCCTACCCGTAATTCCAGTTACTAGGTAGGAGTGTTGATTGCGTCCAAGAATTTTGGGCCAGTCTGTATGGCATAGTGAGACCATATCTCATTCTAGAAATTCTAGAAAATTCTAGAAAAAGTAGGAAAAGAGGGCCCAAGGAAAGCCTGGAAGACGGTAAAGTGGACAGGATTGTGTAGATTGTGGAGCTTTTAGGGAAGAGAAGAGAAGAAAGCGATATACAAAGAGCCAGAAAGAGAACTCGAGTCTAGAGAATAGCTATGGAAAGATGGCGGTATTGGTGGTAGTCACACTTGCAGGACACTTCCCACTCTGAGAACAACATACCCATTCCATTTTATTATGAGAAAATCGGGGCAGAGAGAGATCGAGGCATTCGAGTAACACCCCTAAGAAGTGATAGACTGGCAGTCGCTTGGCTCTGAAGTACGGGCTGAACCACCGTACTGCAGCACCTGAAGAGATGCCGTCAGCCTACCAGGGAGGCGCATGCGTTCTGTTCATATCGTGTTGTGTTGACAGAAAAGGAAGGGTCCAGTGGAGAAGGAGGCTGTGGTACAGTCTGCAGGAAAGAACAAGGAAGGTAAGAAGAAACTCGGTAGACGCCTGTAGCCGAGCAGAGGGAGCCATGAGTCTCATGCTCAGCCTTCTCCTGGTCTCTCTCTCCAGAGCATCCTCTGGTGACATCAGCCTCGCTCACTCTGTGACCTCTTTTCTTTGCTCTCTTTCTCTTTGACGAAGCCTGTGGGCCCCGCCTAGTGAGTGGCCCGCTGGCAGTTCTTCTCCTGGGCCCTATCTCGCTCTTTCCTCGACCACCTCAGCCCCTCGTAGGGAGGTTGTATTGCCCGTCAGAACAGGGGCTCACAGTCAAACCTCTGTTTTGTTTCAGGGCCTGGTAACCATCAAGGATGTGTCACTGAGCTTCTCTCAGGAGGAGTGGCGGAGCCTGGACCCCTCCCAGACAGACTTTTATGGAGAATATGTCATGCAGGAGAATTGCGGGATAGTCGTCTCTCTGAGTAAGCAGGACCTCCCCTAGCCCCCCGAAAGGCTGCACCTGGGAGGGTGGGGCCACCTGCTGCAGCTGCTGGACAGTGCCTGCCCAGGGGCCTTTCCTTGGCAGGGACTCTGTCTAGACTTCCGCCAAAGAAAGACTATCAGGGCTAAGCCCGACAGAGCTGAAGTGAGGGGTCTTTTTGTAAATGATGCTAGACCTGGGGCTCATCTTGGTTGGGAATTTGAGGCTTCTTGGAGAGCAGAGGAAGGGGCAACTGGAGCCTTACCCTGGGGAAGGCGAGGGCACAGGTGGGACCTCACAGTGGACCAAGTGAAGTCACGAGCAGAAGGGACACAGCCTGGGAGGATTTGGGTGGAAGAGAAGCTCACTGGGAGAGAGTGTGTGGTTTTCTAGGGAAAGCAGGAGGGTCTTAACTGGAGCGCCTGGAGGCTGGTGTCCGCTTCTAGGAAGCGGTGTGTCCTCAGGTACAGACTTGCTGCTGAGCTAACCTGTGTGTCTGTTTCCTTTTCTCATGGGCAGGGTTTCCAATCCCCAAACTGGACATGCTTTCTCAGCCCGAGGGGGGAGAAGAGCAGTGGGTCCCTGACCCCCAGGACTTAGAGGGGAGGGACATCCTGAAGGTCACATATACAGGTGAGGACCTAGATGGACTCTCTTGGGGTGTCATCTTTACATGTCTCCAACTAAAAAGTTCAGAGTAATTTTTTTTTCCCCAAAAGCAAAGCTGTGGAGCAGGAGGTGTAGAGGGCAGACTGAAGCCAGGCCGTGTGGGTTTGGAGACCTCACTGCTAAGTTAGTACAATTAAATACGTTAACACTCGAGAACAGTAGGAGAGTGTCAAAGCACATAACAGGCACTCGGTAAAAGTCATTATTGGCACTGCTGGTCAGCACTCAGGTCCTTGCCGAGATGTCTGCTGATACGGACAGCTGCCGCCTAAGCAGCCATGCCTGCAGCTCGTTCCTTTGCTCTCCTTCTCTGTGGAGGTGTGAGGATGGTGACTAGTGATAAACACTCACCAAGTGCTCACCAGGACGGGTCTAGGTATCTTAAGAAGGACCTTAGTCCTACCCTGGGTCGGGGGGTGGGGAGAGATAGGGAGAGAGAGATATGGGGTAGAGACAGGGAGAGAGAGGGAGACAGGGAGAGAGAGATATGAGAGAGAGGGAGGGGAGACAGGGAGAGAGAGATATGGGGTAGAGACAGGGAGAGAGAGGGAGACAGGGAGAGGGGGGAGGGAAGACAGGGAGAGAGATATGGGGGGGAGACAGGGAGACGGGGGGGGGGGGAGAAGACAGGGAGATAGAGATATGAGAGAGAGGGAGGGGAGACAGGGAGAGAGAGGGGGGAGGGGAGACAGAGAGAAAGAGACATGGAGGGGGGGAAACAGGGAGAGGGGGGAAGAGACAAGGAGACAGAGATATGAGAGAGAGGGAGGGGAGACAGGGAGAGAGAGAAAGGGAGAGGAGAGAGACAGAGAAAGGGAGGGAGAAGACAGAGAGAGGGAGGGGGAGAGAGAGGGAGGGAAAGAGAGAGGGAGATGAAGACAGGGAGAGAGAGAGCAAGAGAGGGAGAGGGAAAAAGAGGAGAGGGAGGGAGGGAGAAAGAGAGAGGAGAGAGAGGGAGAGGGTGGAGAGAGCTGTTCCTGTTTACAGAAGAAATGAAGCCTTAGAAAAGTAGAAAGGTAGAGAATCTCAGATGCAAACTCAGCTTGCTTGCCCGTTAAACCCAGGCTTTGGGAAATCTCTGCAGCTGTTTACTACCTGTGCCTTCGCACGTGCTCTCTCAGCCCCTTTGGGCTGATGTTTGGCATCTTGCCACTGTCCCTGGGACCTGGGTGCTGGGACACTGTCCTGGGACTCTCCTTTCAAGGATCCCCTCCTTCCCTACAGGAGATGGCAGCGAGCACGAGGGAGATACTCCTGAAGCTGAGGCAGACCCTCCCAGGATGCTATCCAGCGTGTCTGAAGACACAGTTCTCTGGAGCCCAGGGCAGGATCAGAGCTGGGAGTCCGTGCCCAGGGGCTCCAGGGGAATGCTCCTAGGACCACCCTTTCTTCAGGGAGACAGCTTCTCAAACCTTCTGTGCAGTACAGAGATGGATTCTCTCTTAAAGCCCCATACGTGCCCCCAGTGTGGGAAACAGTTTGTGTGGGGCTCCCACCTCGCCAGGCATCAGCAAACACACACCGGAGAGAGGCCCTACAGCTGCCTCAAGTGTGAGAAGAGCTTCGGGCGACGACATCACCTGATCAGGCACCAGAAGACCCATCTGCACGACAAGCCGAGCAGGTGCTCTGAGTGCGGCAAGAATTTTCGATGCAGCTCCCATCTGGCCAGCCACCAGAGAGTGCATGCGGAAGCCAAGGCCTGCAAGGGCCAAGAGATGGGAGAGGGTCCCGGGGCTCGCAAGCGGCAGCGGGCCCCGCCAGCACCCAAGTGCCACGTGTGCACTGAGTGTGGGAAGAGCTTTGGCCGGAGGCACCACCTGGTGAGACACTGGCTGACCCACACCGGGGAGAAGCCCTTCCATTGCCCTCGCTGTGAGAAAAGCTTCGGCCGCAAGCATCACCTAGACAGGCACCTGCTCACCCACCAGGGACAGAGTCCAGGGAGCAGCTGGGACAGAGGGGCGTCTGCCTTTTGAAGTCTGCGTCTTCTGTGGCTACGGTCACATCTGTCAGCCGGTGCTACCAGCAGCCACTGCCACAGCTGCGCGTCTCCTGCACCCCAACGGGCAGGGCGTTTCTCACCAGTCCTGGGAAAGAGCATAGGAAAACAGAGTTCTTTAGGCAAGATTTGGGGAAAGGGTACAAAGTCCGTGTGAGGCTGTTCAGCCTGAACCCCCTCTCAAGGGTATGGTAGAGCCAGCAGTGATGGCTGAGGTCCGTTGGTTGGAGTCTGTGCTGTACCAGTTCCTAAACCTTTACGCATCGCCTTGTGTACTAATTATATGAGAGAGAGAGAGAGACAAAAGAGGAGAAAGAGAAGGGACTTGTTAGTATATCTGAGGCCCTGAGAAGTCCCACAGTCAATTGTTTAGTGTCTGTTAATGTTTTCTGAATTTATTCGGCCTCAGTATCTATTTCGTATCCCACGGAACCTGAACTCTGTGAACACCGAGTTAAAAGGTAGCGAGGAAACAGGAGACAGTGGCCAGGACTCAGAGCCTCCATTTCTTATCTATGAATGCCAGGGGGCAGAAAATCTAATGTGGGTCTGCCAACCTTCTCCCCCTGAAAACACACCTCTCATCCCTACCTCTGAAGGATAGAGTGACTTTCAACTCTACCCCCCTCACCCTGCACACACACACACACACACACACACACACGCTCACATAACACATACACACACATGCACATAGACACAGACTCATGTGCACACACACATGCACACGCACACACGCATGCACGCATACCCACATACACACACATGCACATAGACACAGACTCATGTGCACACACACACGCACACACGCATGCACGCATACCCACATACACATGCACACGCATACTCGCATGCACATGCACATACATGCACACACACATGCACACGCATACTCGCATGCACATGCACATACATGCACACACTCATGTGGACACACACACATGCAGCTGAGAGTTACAAAACTAAAGGATGGCCCTAACACCCCAAAATAATCTAGGCCCACGTGGAAGAAAAAAACTATCCCCTTGAACAGAGCCTTCTCCTGTCTTGTGTTTTTGTGTCTGTGTGTCTGTGTGCAGGGTCTTTGAAGAGAGCATGCTCAGTGCAAACTGTACAGGCTAGCTTTTCTAGGAATTGTGTTCTAGGGATAAGAGTAGTATGGACTGTATGAGTTTGGGGTTTAAATTATTTAAATATTTAAATATTCTGTGTGGTAAAGGGAGTCTCCGTGGAATGGGGCAATAGTGGCTTACATTGTGTACAATGTTCCTGGGATGCAGACATTTGTGGATTTGTGTATGAACCTCTAAATCTCTGGGGTGGAAATATTTTTCCCTGCAGAGACAGAAAGAGACACTTAGTGTTTTTCGTTGACTTCAAGCCAGGTGACGGCGGTTTGTGCCGAGTGGGGTTCTGTCTTGTCTTAAGTGCTAGAGATTAGGGCGGGGTCACAGCGTTGTGGAAGCTGCTCTCATCATCCTCGTTTGACTTTCATGGCTTCATCAAAGGGAAGAACTGTTGTCTCATCTCATCCTCCCGGGAAAAAGTACTTTAAGGGAAAAGGCTGTAGCTTGGCTTGGCAGGTGATGCAGGGTCAGGGGCTTTCTGATGCTGGTCTTCCCGGTTCTGGGAAGGGCTTCACACTGAGACTCTTAACTCTAAGGTTAGCTGCCTGCACTGGGGCTTATACAAATATCCTCGCGTCCGTTGGTCCATGAGTTGGTTATTGTTTTTCTTTTTTGGCGACTGTCACTACCAATCTCACAACTTACAGCTTGCCTTCTATTTAAGGGAAGTTTAGAGTGAGGGAGGCAAAGAAATGAAGACTGGAAGTGGGTGCTTTCCTCTTTAAGGCTTACGTGCTGTTTTTTCCTTTCCACTGAGATAGTCATTTCTTGAACAGGGTTGGAATTAGCCAGAGAAGCAGGAGGAAGTGATTTGCAGCAATCTAATTGATGAGGGCTCTGCTCAGAAAAAATCGGTGATTCAGACAGAGCCGGGGCCTGGGCTTAGGAGGAATTGAAATAGAGTTGTTTTGCTGACCAGGTATCTGAGTTATGTGGGCGGCCCAGCCCCTACCCCCCTCCTGCTGCTGAGAATGGCTCTCTCCTCCAGCTGGAGTGCACCTCTTGCCTATGTTCTGATGACTTAAGCCAAAATGGGCGAGCAGGCCTTACCCTAGATCCCCAGGGTCAGTATTTAGAATCAGTATTAAGAGGATGAGAAAAGCCTCCCACTTTAATACACATATTCAAGATAAGTTAGTTCTGTACAACAAACATGTAATGCAACATGTTTCCGATGACAGATCCACAGAGAATCTGATGAAAGTGGGTTTTACTTTGCAGAAAAGTAGACATTTATGATTCACCCATTTTACACACACATTCAGTGGACTCAGAGCCTGCCCGTGGAATCTCTAAATTGTAGTACAAGAAAGGAAAAAGCCGGTCGTGGTGTCTCACACCTTTACTCCTTTGGGATTAATCCCTTGCTTGGGAGGTAGAGGCAGACGGATCTCTGAGTTCTGGGTTAGCCAGGGCTGTGTAAGGAGACTCCTTCAGAAGGAATTTATCCTGCCTGACTTGTGGTTGTATCTGCTTCGAGAGATACAAGGCAAGACTCGCTAGACATTTTAAGGACTAAGACAGTAGAAGGCCTCAAGAGATGAGGACAGAGCCCGGTCTGTAATGACCAAGACGCTGCTTACGACGTGCTCTGTTTCCAGGGGAAGCTGGCATGCTCAGGCTCAGCTCACAAACCTGGCTATGGGGACTTGTGGAAGACATCTCCCCTCCTATCAGATTATACCTCTCCATGACTACGTTTTAACCTCCGGCCTTTTATCTATTTTAGTAATTGCAGGGAAAGAAAGTGGAGCCCCTAAAGTGTAGGTGCAGCCATAGCACCCAGCTGAGAGGCAACTTGGAGTTTAAGGGCTTTTTGCAAAGGAACAGTCCTTTGGCTCCTTCCTGATGTATCATTGTACTTCTCTACCTCGGTCCAGTACCACCTCCTTTGGACAAATAATAAAACAAGCAACAGCCATCAAATGAGTGAATAGGTCTTGTTTTTCCCACAGGAAGTCAGCCTCAAACTTTCACCTCCGAAACCCTTGTGCCTCATGGCCACACTAACCCCTTAGATGTTCAAAATTTTATGTGTATGAGTGTTTTGCCGGAATGTGCGCGTGTGCACCGTGTGCGTGTCTGATGCCCCTCGAAGATCAGAAGTAGGCAGTGGATCTCCCGGAACTCTTATTACGGGTGGTTGTCAACCACCGTGTGAGTGCTGGGAATGCAATCCGGGTCCTTTGCAAGAGCAGCAAAGGCTAGACCGTCTTTCCACGCTAGCGCCTTCAACTAGAATATTCTCAATATTCTCTCCAGGAAAGCTACAAACAAGGGGAGTCTAGCTGGAGGAGCCTACTGTGTCTCCCCACTTGTGGTTGTCTTCACTGTCCTGGGTACCCGCCCCTTTCACACTCTAGAGAACCCTCACAGGCCTGTAGCCCAAAGGGCATTGTTCTCTCAAGGCTATTTGCATTTTAAACCACAGTGGTAGCTTTTCTCCTTACTGGGGAAATGCTACCCTATCAGGGGAGTTGCAGGGACCATCGTCTTCCTTCCCAAGATTCCTCCAAGGGCCCTGTGAGCCCCTGCCCAGACCTACAGTTTCCTTCTGTCTCTCTCCAGATGAGTACACTGAACGAGGCTGGGCAGGACTGAGCTGGCAAAATTCCCTCTTTCCTCGTGTGCTGTACCCCACTGTGGTTCTCAAAATGTGGTCTTTGGAGCCCAACAGCCAGTATTTTAACATGCCCCCCTAGAACTGAGAGCCAGTGTCTGGAACGTCGCAGTCAGGAGGCTCCTGGGTCTATCCCCTGGTTTCCTTCCTCCCAAAGAGCTGGTGCTAGTCACCAACTTCTGAAACCTCAAGCTCCCACAACCGACTGGGACCAGGGTTTTCAATATCTCATTATTTCTCACTGAAGGGACAACGACAAAACAAACAAGCAAAATGAAAAAAAAAAAGAAAAGAAAAAAGAAAACCCAAGTCCACACCTCAGCCTGCACCCCTCTCCTCCATCCCCGCCTCTCATCTTCCTGCTTCCTCTGGCTTCTGCTGCCCTGCTTAGGTTTTGCTTTGCCTGAGCAATCCCACCGCTTCCCGAGGGTATTCATTCCGCCCCATTTCTGCCTCTGCAAACCTAGTTTCTCTAAATTCCCCAGCTAATCCTACTCCATCATGACCCCATCTGTCCCTCTCCCTACTGTCTCCTCTTTAACTTTACTGAGTAGGTGGGAGTCAATTCATTCCCCCTCTCCTTTCCCTCAGGTTCCTGGCTTACCTGCAGCTGCTCTTCTCCGCGTGTATCCCCTTCTCCTTTCTTTGGATCGCCATACCCCTTCTTCTCTCTGCTGTATCCAAATCCGCATCCACAGCACACCACCACCACCATGCCACTGCTCATCTCCGCCTACCAGAGGGAGGGAGCGCCTCCACTCCACTCCCCAGGTGCTTTCTTCCCTTCCAAATGCACTTCTTTTGGGGAGGAGCTATTAACCGTTGCCATGTTCCCAGAGCCTGGAATCCTCTCAGTTCCAGGAGGGGATGCACAGGTCTGCAGGAAGCAGGAAGCCCACAGGAGAATGACCTGCCCTGAGTTCCTATCCCCCATTTGTCTCTCCTAGTTATTTGTTAGTCATGACAGAGTCTGTGTTGAGGGGTGAGGGGAAGGATTGAGGGGAGGTGGTGTCTCCGTCTTGACCAGCCAACATTCACCCCTCCAGAACATGCCTCAGAACAAGCCCTCACCCTGCCCTGCTCCCGGTGCTGTTGGGTCAGTGGCCAGCTCCAGAGGGTGCACAGGGCAGAGCAGGTGGAGCCTGGGAGTGAGGAATGACTCTGTGAGTGCCCCCCCCCGACCTTGGACTACCCCCCCATCTCAGGGCAACTCTGTGAGTGCCTCCTGACCTTGGAACCCCCCATCTCAGGGCCACTCTGTGAATGCTCCCTAACCTTGGAACCCCCCCATCTCAGGGCCACTCTGTGAGTGCCCCCTGACCTTGGACTACCCCCATCTCAGGGCCACTCTGTGTGTTTCCCCCTGACCTTGGACTACACCCCCATCTCAGGGCCACTCTGGGAGTGCCCCCTGACCTTGGACTACACCCCCATCTCAGGGCCACTCTGGGAGTGCCCCCCTGACCTTGGCGGGATGAAGTTGGAGCCCGAGGTGATGATCTCCTCTGATTGACTTCTAAGCAAGTTCACATAGAATAGATATTTTTGGGGAAGCTAAATATTTCACTCAAACTCCCCAAAATATGCATTCTATGCCATAGCCCATAGAAATTTGTCTAAAATAGACCACATACTGTGACACAAAACAAATCTCAGTAACTTCATGTATCCTATCTGACCACAATGCGATAAAGCTTACAATCATCAGCGAATGGATCTCTAGTGATTACACAACACTGAGCAGCAATTACTGACCCGTGAATGGATCAAAGCGGGAAACAGCGAACAGGAAATCAACTCCTGGGAGAAGCAAAGAACTCTGAGGCACATTCAGAGCAGTCCAAAGGGTAAAACTCACAGTTCTAAGTCCCCTGGTAAGAAGTCAGAGGTCCGTTCTGGTTTCTCCAGATTGACCCTCTAAGTCCTGGCAACCTAAGCCCCTTTCCAGCCCACCTCCACCCTCTTGGGACAAGGCCTCCTGGTGCAGACGCAGGGTCCCACTAGTTTGTCCTGAGCTGCTCCTTTCAGCACTTCCTTCTAGCCCATCTATAGTCCTTGGTGGCACTCTGCCAACCCTGAGAACAGCTCTCCAGAGGAAGGGACCCCACACCCACCACCCTCGGCTTCGGAGTCAGGCATGCCGCAGCTTCAACCGCTGGCTAGCACCCAGAGCAGGCAAGAGCAGCATAGAATAAAAACCCACACAGCAAAGGTAAGACCAGGTGTCAACACCAAGAAACTCTTCACACGTGGCCTCTCCAGATGCCTGGACCCCAGAACAAAAACACAAGCATGAACAACAAGAAAGTACACCTTCTCCAAAATCCCGCAAATCTATTGAGTTATGACCCTGGGAAAAACAATTTAGCTGAAGTAAAGGACTTCAAAATAGCAATTATAAATATATTTAAAGACCTTAAAGACAATATGAATGCATGATTTCATGAAGACCATGAACATATAAAACAGATGGATGGAATAATGAAATCATGGAAGGAGAATTTAAGTCATGGAAGGAGAGTTTGACAAAGAAACAGAATCACTAAAGAAAACACAAACTGAAGTAAAACTGGAAATGAAAACAAATACCTCGGAGATAGCTTCACCAAGAGATTAAAAGACATGAAAGAGAGAATGTCGGGTCTTGAAGACAAGGAAAATGAAATAGATATCTCAGTTTAAAGAAAAAGGTTAAGTCTAAGCAAAGCCAGACACAAACCATCCAGGAAATCCTGGACACTATGAAAAGACCAAACCTATGAATAATGGGAGCTAAGGAAGGAGAAGAAACCCAGGTCAAAGCCAAGAAGATTTTTTTTAACAAAATCATAGAAGAAATCAACTCCATCCTAAAGGAAGAGACGCCTGTTGAGTTACAGGAGGAATACAGAACATCAATAACAGGACCGGAAAAGCAAGTCCCAGATACACAGAGTAATCTCAACACCAAGTGTGCCAAACAAAGAAAGGAGATTAAACCTTCGAGGAAAGGAGACTAAGTAGCAAGCAAAGGAAGGCGAAGGCCCATGAGACCAACGCTGACTTTTTAATGACGACTGTGAAAGATAGAGGACCTAGATTGCGGTTCCACAGGCTCTAAGAGGCCAGAGACTCCAGCCCACACGATGATTTTAGCGAGACTATCAATCACATTGACAGAGACAGAAAAAAAGTCATGATAAAAACATATTTAAAAACGTTCTGTCCACCAAGCCAGCTATACAGAAGGTACTAGGCGGAAAACGCCGGTCCTAAGAAAAGTTAACTATGCTCAAGAAGGCACGAGGAATGAATAACCCGAGAACGGTTCGTCAAAAGAGGAGGGAAAAGTGCCAGACAACAAAACAGCAGGAATTAGCAAACACTTACCATTAAGGACTCTCAACACCAATGATCTAAATTCCCTAATTAAAAAACAAAACAAAAGCAAACAAACAAACATAGACTAACAGGTTGGATTAGAAAACAGGATCCATCTTTCTGCCCCATGCAAGAAACACACCTTACCGTCAATGACAGATATCATCTCAGGATAAAAAGGATGGAAAAAGATATCCCCACCAGATGGAACGAAGGCACAAGAAGGTACAGCTATTTTGTGACTGATGAGGTAGACTTCAAACCAACACTCATCAGAAGAGATATGGAAGAATGCAACACACTCGACAAGGAAAAATTCACCAAGAGGATGTCGCAATTCTAAATACATACGCAACAAAAACAGGGGCACCCCAGTTCATGAAGGAAACACTACTACAATTAAAATCACATACTAGCCCTCATAGCGATAGTGGGTAACTTTAACACCTCAACTCTTGCCAGCACCTCACTTAGTCAAACCGAACAGAGGAATGCCAGAGTTAAATGGCATCCTGAATCAAACCAGCCTGTTAGACGTCTACAGAACATGTCACACAAACACTAAAGGATATATTTTTCCCCCTCAGAACCTCATAGAACTTTCTCCAAAATTCACCACGTAATTTGACACAGAGCAAACTTCAACATATATCCTTTTTAAATGAAATAACATCGTACTTCCTATGTGAGCACTATGAATTAAAGCAGGATTTCAAAAACAGAGACAACAGGAGATATACACACTCGTGGAAACTGGAACAACTCACTGCTGAGTGAAAAATGGGTCAGGGCATAAACCAAGACGGACATTAAAAGCTTTAAAAACTGCATGAAAATAAAAACAAAATATATCCAAATGCGTGAGACGTGGTAAAGGGCAGTTCTGAGAGGCACGTTCATAGAACTAAGTGCCTACATCAAAAAACTGGAGAGATCTCAAATTAGTGACTCATCGAGACATATTAAAGAATGACCAAGAAGAACTTTCCGTCTAGAAAGAAGCCATCAAACTCGTGGCTGAAATCAATGAATTGAAATGAACAAAAAGCAATATAAAGGATCAATGAAACAAAGGAGAAAATCAAGGTCGACAGGCCCTCAGTTGCATTAACTAAAAACAAAGAGAAAGTTGAAAGAACAATTTTCAGCTCCATATAGACACACACACACACACACACACACACACACACACACACACACACACCAGGATATCAAAAACAATCTGAAACAGTAAAAGAACTCCAGGAAGTATCACTAGCTCCGATTCGTACTAAGAGCTATTGTAATAAAAACTGGATGGTGTTGGCACAAAAAAACTGACACATCGATCCATGGAATCAAATTAAAGACCCAGACATAAATCCACATATCTGTGGATACCTAAATTTTTATAAAGAAGCCAGAAATACACACCGGAAAGACAATTTCTTCAACAAATGGTTCTGGTCAAACTGGATGGCTGCATGTAGAAGACTCCAAATATGCCCATAAATATCACCCTGTACAAAACTAAACTCAGAATGGATCAAAGGCCTCAACATGAAACCAGATACACTGAACCTGACAGACGAGAGACTGGGGAATAGCCCTAAACTCATTGGCACAGGAGAAGACTCTCTGAACAGAACAAACACTGTTAGCACAGGCAACACCATCAACAGTTAATAAATGGAAGTTCATGAAACTGAAAAGCTTCCTCACGGCAAAGGGCGCCGTCATTCAGACAAAGCAGCAGCCTCCAGAATGGGAAAAGACTTTTACCAACTACACATCCGATAGAGGCTAATATCCAAAATATATAAGGAATTCAAGAAACTAGATATAAAGAAAATAAACAAGTTTAAAAAAAATATGGGATCCAGACCTAAAGAGAGAATTCTCAATACAGTAAACTCAAATGGCTTAGTTGTCAGGGAAATGGAATCAAAACCACTTTGAGATTTCATCTTATACCTGTCAGCATGGCTGAAACCAGTAACACAAGTGACAGCCCGTGCTGGCCAGGATGTGGAGCAAGGGGAACACTCCTCCATTGCTGGTGAGAGTGCAGACTTGTTCCGCCACTGTGGAAATCAATGTGGCGGTGCCTCTGGGAGATAGGACTAGATCCACCTCGAGACCCAGCTGTACCACTCCTGGGCATGTACCCGAAGGATGCTTCACCCTACCACAGAGACACATGTTCAACCATGTTCACTGCTGCACTGTTCATAATAACCAGAAGTCAGAAGCAATCTAGATGTCCCTCAACAGAAGAATGAATTAACAAAATGCGGTACATTTACACAATGAAGTATTATTCCGCCATTAAAAAAATAAAAAAGTAAAGGAAATCATCAGGTCGGCAGGTAAATGGATGGAACTAGAAAAAAAAAAATCATTCTGAGTGAGGCAGACCCAGAAAGACAAACGCTAGCGTCCAGCTCCCGCTGGTTCAAGGACCTGAGAAGGAGGCAGAGCTGGCAAAGACACGAGGCTCACACAAGTCACCCAACTCATCACACGTGGTTAGCTCTGTAGCGGGTGCTCCTTTTTCTCTTTTTCTCTACTCTCCTTCAAAACGGTCAGCCATTTATTTATTTGAAAAGAAATATGCCCCAGCATCCTAGGCGCTCACAACATTATTATCCCAAGTGTATTTAAGAAAATTATTACAGCATCGTCATATTTTTCAGCCCCACCTATTTCTCCTGGTCAGTCCCAGACACAGTTTAGAAAGTTTCTGTTATACGGACAGCAGGAAGTCACGTCTGCTCTAGCTCTAGCGAGACAGCAAGCAGGTGCTCAAGACAAGAGTATTTGGCTGGAGCAATTGTGGTTGCAAACAGTTTCAGTAATCAAATCTGTACGACAATGTAACTATGTAATCTTTTCTAACAGGCAGTGTTTACAGTGGGGGTTTTCTATCATAGTCATATAATTGTTTTTAAAAGGCAAGTTTTAATACCTAATTCTTTTGTCTGTTTCTTCCTAACTCCTGTCAGCCTTGGGCCTCCTGTGGCTGCTCCACTAATGTTTTTTTTTTTTTTTTTCCACCATGGAAGAAGTTGGAGTCTTAAAGGTCTGAGAATGATTAACTTTTATACGAGAAATCTGAGCTAGATTCTCTCCCTTATATGACCTTATTTCCCCAGAATATTTAGAATTTGTCAGTAATTTGAGTAGTTTCGTTATCTGTGCGCACACAAGAGAAAGCAGAAGTGCCACAGAAACAGACTCGCATCCTTCATGTATCCTTCTAGGAAGGAATTCATGGGAGCTGGTGGGGACCGCCCAGCTGGGGGCCTCGCCACACAGCTGGAGACTGTGACACCTTGCTAATGAGAGCTCCACCCCTGTTGCACTCCCACGCCATTTCCCAAATTTTCATGGTCATTGCCCGGCAAATCCGCTATTCCCTTATATGTGAACATTAGCTGTTAAGTCAATAATAACCAAGCTACAATCCTTAAAACCTCAGAGGTTAGTTATAGAGTAAGGGATGGGGGCGAGGGTAAC
This sequence comes from Cricetomys ansorgei, assembly GCA_026225945.1. NCBI lineage: Eukaryota > Metazoa > Chordata > Mammalia > Rodentia > Nesomyidae > Cricetomys > Cricetomys ansorgei. Next base: position 8,848,693 of record JAMJFZ010000271.1, on the reverse strand, counting down.
TGATAGCTCTCCTTAGGAGAGGGAAATCAAATAGTTATGGATGGATGGGGTAGCCAGAATGAGAGGCTAAAGAGTGAAGGGGGAAGGGAGAAGGGGATGAGGCGGGGAGAATGCAGAGACACAGGTAGACTCAAGGGCCATTTGAGGAGTAGTATAGAAACCTAATACAGTAGACTTCCTAAAATACTTACATGTATGAAGGCCATCTAAGTGAAACCACCAAATAACGGGGAAACAGGGCCCCGACTGGCCATGTCTTGTCACCAAATGAAACTTCTAATCCCAGGATTGGGTTACATCTAATTGAGTTGTTGCCCAAAGAGGTTCCATGGGAATCTTCAAACAACCCAGGCTATTGCCAAGACTGCAGGTTGTTCTCCTCCAAAGGTCCCATTGTTGAATACAACCCTCGCACAACTCATTGAACATGGAGAAGATAAGGTGATGCCTACAGAGAGACTTCACCCCACGGGTTAGCATCTTTGGTACAGGAAGGTACACCACATGCTACCAAAAGAGAAATGTAAACACCAAGCCAGCCACAAACCTTTGATCTACGATGCAGTTCTGCCTGCAAAACATGCTAGGGCAATGGTTGCTCAAAGCATGTGGGAGCAGCCAACCAGTATCTGATTTGACTTAAGTCCCAATACATAAGATGGAACTCACACAAGTCACTGCTTGGGTGACAAAGAACCCAACACTAGATAGCCCGGGGACCTAGGAGAAAACCAAATACTACTGTTCTTTAAAAAAAAGAAAAAGCAATAAAATGATTCCTAATGACATTCTGCTATACTCATAGATAAGTGCCTTGCTCAGCCATCATCAGAGAAGCTTCCTCCTGCAGCAGATGGGAACAAGTACAGAGACCCACAACCAGACATTATGCAGAGAGTGAGAGACCGAGGAACATTCAGCCCTAAAGGGTATATTCATCAAACTTTGCCCCCCCCAGGACTCAGGAAACCCTGCAGAAGAGGAGGCAGAAAGAATGTAAGAGCCGGAGGGGAAGGAGGACACCAAGAAAGCAAGGCTCTCTAAGTCAGCATGATCCAAGCTCATATGAACTCACAGAGACTGAGGCAGCATGCACAGGTCTGCACCAGGACATCTGCATGTGTGTCTTCCAGTTTGGCGATTTTATGGGATTCCTGAGTGTGTGAATGAGTGGGTCTCTGATTCTTCGCCTTCTCTTGGCTCTTTCCAGTGTGTTGGTTTTTGTCTTATCATATTATGTCATGTTTTATATTACATTATATTACTATCCTTTAGAAACCTGTTTGATTTCTAATGAGAGCCAGAAAGGGATTGGACCTGATGGGACCGGAAGTGAGGAGAAACTGGCTGGAGTAAAGGGAGGGAGGGAGGGAGGGGAAGCTGTAATCGGGATATATTACATGAGAAAAAAATCTATTTTCAATTAAAATAAAGAAATAATCACTTGATTGTATGAGTCTGTGAGTTTTACACAAGCAGAATCATACCTGTGGGTGTGCTTCTAGGATTTGCTTGTTTTGTAATTTTGGGTTTAAAAAAAAAAACCAAAAAACATAATGTTCTTGAGATCAATTTGTGATGTTGTATATATCTAAGGCAATCTGATTTTAAGTGTTACATAATATTCTATTATTTGACCTTATTTTTGTCTGTTGGTTGGTTGCAGTTGCTTCAGTACTATAAACCATTTTTTAAAAGGTCGAGAAAAAAAAAAGATCCAAATTAATAAAATTAGGACAGCACATTAGCCAATAATAAGGAAATTCATAGAATAATAAATACATACTTTTAAAAATCTGTATTCCACCAAACTTGAAAATCCGAAAAGAATAGATAAATTTCTTGATGTATACAAACTACCAAAGATAAACTGAATGAAACAAACAATTTAAACAGACCCATTATCCTTAGTGAAATCGAAATAGTAATTTTAAATCTCCCAGCCAAAAAAGCCCAGGGCCTGATGGATTCAGCACAGAATTCGACCATTGTTTCAAAAAAGAATTAATGCTAATGTCAATACTCCTCAAACTATTCCACAAAACAGAAAACAAACAAGCATTGCCTAGCTCTTCTTCTGAGGCCACAATTAGCCTGATAACTAAAACACTATATTAATCCCATGAGCATCAGAGGTCTTTTCATCTTCTGCTGTCTTCTTCCATTTCTTTTTCCAGTGTCTTAAAGTTTTTATTATACAAGTCCTTCACTTGCTTGGTTAGAGGTTGGTTGTAGGGGAACATTCACTCTTTTAATCTAGCAGCATGGCTGCTCTAGCAAAGGATCACATTGAAAGGCCTGTGTGGTAGCTGGGAAGGGATCACATTTAGAGGCCTGTGTGATCCAGATGAAGCTCTAAAGGCAATGGCCATGCTGCCCTTAATCTCAAACTCTGAGATGAGCCCCAGAGTGAAGCCTGAGATTAAATCAGAGTGAGGACATGTCCAACTCTCAGGATATAAAAGGAGGTTTTCAGCTCACAGATGTTTATTTAAGTTGGAGTCAGTTCAGTTGAGAAGGGTTAGAGAGTTAGTTCAGTTGGGCAGTTTGAGATCAGTCAGCTCACAAACAGAAGGAGAATCTGAGAAGAGCAGAGCCAATCCGTAATAAGCATAGAGAAATAGAGTCAGAAGCAAATGCTTTATGATTCACAGTTGAGAGTTCATAATACTGATCATAATGAAAAGAGGTAGGACAGCTAGGCAGACTGAGCTCAGTCAGAGTAAGTCTCGGAGGCTGAAACATCCTAGGTTTAGGTTTGCAGATTAGATTGTACAGAGGCTAAAACCCTCTAGATCTAGGCTTAAGATTAGATTGTATGGAGGCTGAAACCCTCTAGGACTGGAGATTGGATGACCAAAGAATAAACTGCCTTTTGCCATGAACCTACAAGAATAATAATAATCAACACATTCATCTATACCTACAATTGGGTTTTTTTTTTTAATAATTTTTTGTTTTTGAGGCTATTGTGAGAGGTACTGTTCCCCTGATTTCTTTCCCAGTCCATTTGTATATAGGAGAGATACTGATTTCAGTGTGTTAATTTTGTATCCCATTACTTTGCAGAAAGTGTTTATCAGCTGTGTTTGTTTCCTGGTGGAATTTTTTGTTTGTTTTTGTTTTGTTGTGGAGTCGAGTCCAGCTCTAGTCCACACCGAGTTCCTTGGCTTCCACGAAGGGGGATAAACAATGAAGTTATGACAAGTGAGAGCAATACCTCACTCTTTTATGGGACCCTTTAGTTGATACGCTTACTCACTTAATGAGACACATAGAATACACTTAAGATGATTATGACACGCAAGAGCATTTTCTTTAATAATAAAAATAAAGAAATTAAAAGAAAAGTAAGAGAGAAAAATTAACAATGTGCACATTGGGGCTAAATTACAAGACTCCCCTCAAGACAGAAAGCTGTCCTGACTGAAACAGCAAAACTGCTTTTTATCTAATGGAAATGCAGGTGTTCGGGCATACATCAATGCAAGCGTGTTCATCCCCTCCTAGCTGCAGGCTTCTAATCTTTAAGGTTAATTTTAGTGGGTAGCCTTAACACAATTGTCTATTAATGAATAGCTGAATTTTCGGTCTGTATACTTGCTACAATAAAGAGGGCAGGCATTCCAGGGTGAATATCTATTTGCTTTTACAAGCTTGCTAACATACTGTCGAGACTTAGTTTCTGTTCTTGACTATGGCTGTGTCTCTATGGGAAGGTCAGTTACCAAGAATAATTTTTTATATCTCTACAGAAAGCATGAATAGTATTCACATATGCCGAAAACTTGAAGGCCAGTAAGACTGTTACAATTTCTTAGAGTTGAGATGGCATTGCTCCTCTCCCAGCCAGCCCAGGAATAGATATGAGTTTTACTATAAGGCCAAAATAAACAATATTATTGATGAGAGGCTTTTGCCACCATACAGTAAAGATGAGAAAGGGGCAAGCAGTTGATGGGCTTCAGACTCCCAGCTAAGGGAAAAACCAGGATCCTTGTCAAGCTGGTTACATTCACAGCCTGGGTATCGTCGGCCCCCAACAAAGGTTTCTCTGGTAACTGGCTGTCCTAGAACTCACTCTGTAGATCAGGCTGGCCTCAAACTTACTGAGATCCTCCTACCTCTGCCTCCTGAGTGTTGGGATCAAAGGCCTACGTCACTATCACCTGGCCTTCCTGGTGGAATTTTTTGTATTATTTATGTATACAATCATATCATCTGCAAATAAAGATACTTTTTCTTCCTTATTTATATCCTCTTGGTCTCCTTCAGTTGCTAAGACTTCAATTACTATATTGAATAGGTATAAAGGGAGTGGACAACCTTGTCTTGTTCCTCATTATACTGGAAACATTTTAAGTTTCTCTTAATTTGAGTTGATGTTGGCCATGGGCTTGCAGTAAGCTGCTTTTATTATGTTGAGATATGCTTCTTATATTCCTAGTCTTTCCAGGACTTTTGTCATGGAAGGTGTTAGATTTTTGTCAAAGGGCTTTCCTGCATTTCATGAGATGATCATGTGGTTTTTATCTTTTAGTCTGTCTATATGGCGAGTTTCATTCATTAATTGATCTCTGTTGAACCATCCCTGCATCTCTGGGATGAAGCCAACTTAATCATTGTGGATAATCATTTTAATGTGTTCTCCAGATTTGATTTGCACATATTTTATTGATAATTTTTGCATCGATATTCAAAAGGGATATTGGTCTTTTTCTATTTTGTGGAATAGTTTGAGAAGTATTGGTGTTAGCTCTTCTTTGAAACAGTGGTAGGATTCTGTGCTGAATCTATCTGTTCCTGGGCTTTTTTCTTTTTCAATTACTGCTTCTATTTCACTAGGTTTTGGGTCTGTTTAAATCGTTTATATGATCCTCATTTAACTTTGATAAGTAATAAGCATGGAGAATTTTATTAATTTCTTTTAGGTTTTCTAATTAAGTGGAGCACAGTCTCTTGAAGTATGACTTCATGGTTCTTTGGATTTCCTTGGTGTCTGTTATGGCCCTTTTTGTCTCTGAATTTATCAATTTGGATCCTCTGTATATACCTTTTAGTTAACTTGCTCAAGGATTTATCAATCTTATTTCTCAAAGAACCAACTCTTTGTTTCATTGATTTTTCATATTGTATGGTTTGTTTCTATTTTATTGATTTCAGCCCTGAATTTGACAGATCTTACTATCTACTCCTCTTGGGTGTTCTTTGTCCCTTTTGTTTTAGAACTTTCAGGTGTTCCGTTAAGTTATTAATATGATATCTCTCCAATTTTTCAATAGAGGCACTTAATGATATAAACTTGACTCTTAAACAGCACCTTCATTTGGTTCCATAGGTTTGGGCATTTTGTGTTTTCCTTTTCATTCGGTTCTAAAGTGGTTTTAATTTCTTTATTTCTGTCCTGACCTATTCTTTCTTTCAGCAGTGAGTTGTTCAGTCTCCGTGAGTTTGTAGCTTTCTGCTGTTGATGTCCAGCTTTAATCCACGGTGGTCAGATAGGATGTAGAGTGTTAGTTCAGTTCTCTTGTATCTGTTGAGACTTGCTTTGTGTTCAAGTATGTAGCCATTTTTGGAGAAAGTTCTATAAGGTGCTGAGAAGAAGGTACACTTTTTTGTGTTTGGGTGAAATGTCCTGTAAACATCTGCTAGGTCCATCTGATTCATGATGTCATTTAGAAGTAGCATTTCTCTGTTTAGTTTTTGTCTGAATAACCTATCTACTGGCAAGAGTGGGCTATTAAAGTCACCTGTTGCTGTAGTAGTGTGTCCCTTATGAATTTAGTGAATATATGTTTAGAATTGCGACATCCTCTTGATGAGCATATAGTATCCTTCCCTATCTCTTTCAATTAGTTTTGATTTGTAGTCTATTTTGTCAGATATTGAAATGACTACACCTCCTTGTTTCCGGAGCCTTTTTGCTTGGGGCATCTTTTCCCATCCTTTCACTCTGAGGTGATATCTGTCTTTGGTGGTAAAGTGTGTTTCTTGCATGGAACAGAAAGATGGATCCTGTTTTGTAATCCAGACTGTTGGTCTGTGTCTGTTCATTGAGACCATTGATGCTGAGAATTGTCACTGAGCAGTGTGTGCCGATTCCAGTTATTTTGTGATGATGGTGTGCCCCACCCCCATCTTTTAATGTACTGATCCTATTTATTCCTGTGTTTTCTTCGGTGTGGTTAATCTCTTCGGGTTGAAGTTTTCCTTCTATGGCCTTCTGCAGAGCTGGATTTGTAGATAGATATTAAATTCGTTCTGACTGTGGAATGTTCTTATTCTTCCATTTATTGTGATTGAAAGGTTTGCTGAGGGCAGGAGTCTTGGGTGGCATCTGTGGTCCCTGAGAGTTTGCAGGACACCTGTTCAGGTGTTGTGCTTTTAGAGTCGCCGTCGAGACATCACGTCTTATTCTAATGAGACTACATTTTTATGTTTCTTGGTCTTTTTCCCCTGCAGCTTTAATATTCTTTGTTCTGTGTGGTTAGTTGTGGGACTGTCTCACAGCTGGGTGGGTTGAGGGCCCTTGAAATCCCAGGCTCTCATTCTGAGGAGCTGGCAGGAATCTGGCCCCTCCCCACCGCAGCAGCTGGCAGGCCACGAGCCACAGCAAAACCCTGCCCCTCCAAAGGCTTTTGCCATCTGGCAAAATTGTTTATCTGGAGTTCAACCTCCATATGAGGTCTATCCCTCTGGTCCCCGGAAAAATACCTAAATCTGCCAATATGCAAGTGGGACTGCCTGTCCTAACCAATGAGCTTCCATTGATGCTCCTGGGATACAGGAACCATTTCTCTGGCTATAAATATGTAAGTCCTTCCCCCCAATAAATGAGTTTTAAGCCCTCTGCTGCTTAAATCCTGCCCTGAAAATCCTGCCCGTTCTCGTAGGCTCACAGATCTCCAATCTAAGGCTGGACAGGTGCGCCGTGGACTCACAATTCTGCAGCCCGCCACCGCTGGCTGTCGGGTTGTAGAGCTACCTACCGCTCGGGACCTGGAAGATGCCCTGGGATTATATAATTTACAACAGTTAGTGTTTATTATGTGTTTTGGAGAACTTCTTTTCTAGTCTAGTCTCTTTGGGGCTCTGTACATTTCCTGTACCTTGAAAGGCATCTCCTTCTTTAGGTTAGGAGAATTTTCTTCTGTAATTTTGTTGAGTGTATTTTCTGTACCTGGATTTCTTCTTCTTCCATTATTCTTAGATTTGGTCGTTTCATAGTGCATGTTTTGTGCCTTTTTTTTTTTAAACATTTTTTTTTATGTGATAGGATTTTCCTGTGTAGCCATAGCTGTCCTGGAACTCACTCTGAAGACCAAGCTGGCCTTGAACTCAGAGATCTGCCTGCCTCTGCCTCTCAAGTGCTGGGATTAAAGGTGTGTACCACCACATCTAGCTAGATTTAACAGATTCTTTGAGGAATTTCTCTCTTCTATCTTGTCTTCAGTACCTGAGATTCTCTCTTCTATGTCTTGAACTCTGTTGGTGAGACTTACCACTGAGGTTTTGTTTCATCTCCTAAAACTTTCATTTCCAGTTTTACCTCAGTTTGGGTCTTCTCTTTCATGTCTTGAGCTGTTTTCACTGTTACATTCCGCTTTGTTTATGTTTCCACAGACTTAGTTAAGGGATTTATTCGTTCTCTTTGAGGTCCTTGAGCACATTCCGAGTAGCTGTTTTGAAGTCTTTGTCTTATAACTCAGATATATTGCATTTCTCAGGACCTACTCTAGTAGAATCGCTGGTTCCTGGTAGAGGCATATTGTTTTAGGTGGCAATAGTTGTGTTTTTGCACTGGCATCTAGACAGCTGGGTTTGAGATGATTGTGATTATAGGTGTTGATATCTGGTCCTGTCTTTGTTGCGTAAGTGTTCCATCCCTTGATTTCTGTTGCCCTCTCTGGATCTTAGGGAGCTGTGGTGACTATCGGTTGCTGTGGAGCTGACCTAGAGCTAAGAAAGTGAGGAGACACCAAACTCCCGCCTCTCTCACGGTGAGAGGTGAGAATTCCGAGGTTCAAAGCACGCTTCTGTCCAGCTCTTAGCTCTGGGACAGTTCCACAGGTTGCCTGGTAGGGAGCGCTTCTGAGCCCTGCCACGTGTGGCCACTGGGGGTCCCAGGTAAAATGTTTCCAGATACTGACAGAGGAATTGGCGTGGGCTAGGAGAGGGAGTATGAGAGGGACTACAGGGACTATTTCATGCTAGAGAGTGTTCATTGTTGTGTTACAATTCCCTCCAATTAAAGCTTTCCATCTTGGAAGGACACAGGATGATACCTGGGAAGGACACTCTCCAACCCACTGAGCTGCCTGCAAATGTGGACTGTGTTCCAGATTTTGAGCTTTTATGAGCTGTCACCCAGGCTGGCATAGGGTTTTGGTGATACAGCTGTCTTCGAGTAAGTACTGCTCCTGAAAGTATTCTCTCTAACCTGTATTCTTGTAGCCCTAATAAAACTCACTGGTTCACCAAGTTGGACTTTGATGGTAATCCTTGCTTTGATCTGTCATGGTTCTTTATCTGTGGTGAATACTGTTCATATCTCTCTGGCAATAGTGTCACATAAATGCTTATTAAAACCCCCAACAATAATCTGATTAGATTTGTTTTAGACAAATGAGGTAATAGGAATGCCAAGAACTGAGATTAGGGGCATTTCACTCTCTCTGATTGAAATAACCAAAGGTCCCCATGGAGTATATATTAAAATGTGGGCATTGTGATTTGTCCATTTTAGTGTTCTTAGAACAGAGCCTAGAGTCTTGCATTAATGACTGAGCAAGGAGGATATAATTAGCTCTTCCGGAGAAACTCCTTTGGCAGAGCATGCAGATACCCTAATGAGCTGGATAGCCTGAAATGAGTACATGATTTCCCATATTTCCCTGGAATACAGCTACTCCAGAGCTTATCAGTGAAAGTAGACGGAAATGATCACTTTTATCGAGACAGGCTCAGGGTTTGGATCTTCCGTTTGCTACCGGTCCTAAACAAGGTAAACTACTCGATCAAGTTTAACTAAATGAAACTTTGCTTAAATGGTCATAAAAGAGGGCGTGACCGTTTGTTCCTAGGAAATATAGACAAATGACCAGAGTCCACAACAGTCTATTGGAGGCAGAAGTTACTAATTATAGATCACTGTGCTCCAGGTTACAACCCAGGACTACAAGAGGCCAGTCACCTGTGGCCACGAGGGCACTAGGTTAGCTTTGTTCTGTGTTCATTAGACAGTGAGTTTCTCCCTCATCAGATGATCCTGTTCTGAGACCCTCTGCACCGTTCTACTGCTCAGTCAAGTACACGTGTAGAACTGCAGAGGTGGGGGATTTCGCAGTTCAGATCACTCCACGTAAGATACACTGCTAATCCTTTGCTTATTTGGCTCTGGTGGGACTCAAACAGTGGTTCCTGCGCACAGGAGAGAGGGAATGTAGCAAGTTTGAAGGCATTTGCTTGTACACACTACTGTTCCTCCTGGAAAAGCATGGTCAGGCGTCCGTCTGGTAAAAGCTGCCAACTCCATCACCTCTTTTCAAGAGTAAAAAATAAATAAAAATAAAAAAATCTCCCAGGAGCACCCATTTCCGCACTTACTTGGCCTCACTTGCAGGCAGGTAGTCTGTGTCCACCCCAACATCTCAGCTAAGAAGCTAGTGTCATGGCTACCCTTCGCTCTCCCATCCAGAACTAAACCATACGTTTGCCCAATATGTGGCTCACTGTACCCAGTGGAGACCTGTTCAAGAAAAGCACAAGAGTAAAATACTCATTACCTGGCTGCCTTCTTACCTCCATTCCTCATAAGCATGTTGTCAATAGCAGCAATTTCCCCTCTGAAAGCGCTTTCCCAGCTGATAATCCCCTTGTTAAATTTTGTCAAGCGAAGTCCACACCACGGTGTTTAGTCCTGGTTTTACTGACACTTAAAACGACCCCAGCACAATTCCAGTATTTTACAGAGAAACCATCTAAGATCACACATGCTTAGGCGAATGGCGTGGCTAAGGTCAGAGCTGCATCTGGAACCCTGATTAACCTAAGTCCTGTCCTGCTCTGTTCTGCACCGGAGCCTCAGCAGGAACAGCTTATACTTGGTTAACTCTAGTCGTGGGCACCTCTGCTTTGCCACACCCCATGATGGCTGCTGGATGGGTCCCCGCACGATCTCATTTAACTTACCATTTCACATCCAAGGTTTTGTGCTTTTCAATCAAAATACTGTAATTCAGGATGAAGACTAAAATTTCACTGCAATCAATTTTTACCCGAAAATTAAATCTAAGAACTTGCTGAATTAGTAGGACACTCAAAGGTTCCCTTCTCTTACCCTCTTCTCAAAAAACGCATTGAGGATTTGTGTCCCTGGTGATTCCCTGTTTCCTGATTCCTCTCCTTATGAAAGGCACTTCTCTGGGCCCTCTGAGAACTGCCAAATCTCAACCCCAGCTCACCTCACCTTCCCAAACCCCTATTATTGTCTCAACACCCCACCCTTTGCCCTTGCAGTGGCGATCAAGAGGAAACAGAGACACGAGAAGGTCTTGTAAATAGCTTCATTCAAAGAGAGCCGCTCTCCTTGGAGCCTATCCCGGAACAGAAACGGCGCCCAGAGGAACTCTGGAATTAAGGATTCCCTGGGGTTGCTGAACCTTCACATTTGTTAGAAGCTTTCGAGCGTGCTTTTCCTTGTCCGACGGGTGCACTTTTAGCTTTGGCCACAGTGGACTTCTGGGTGGTTCGTTTTACTGGCTTCTCCGGTTCCTGCCTCATCTCTTCGCCAGGCTTTGAGGTTGTCCTCCTCTCATCTACAGACCGAGCCCTGGCTTCTTCCCTTGAAGGCTGTCCTTTGCCGTTGTCCACTGCCCTGACCTTGGCTTCCTCCCTGGCCTTGGCAGATGTCGGTTCCCTAGACTTGGCAGATGTCTGTTCTCGGGCCTTGGCAGATGTCTGTTCTCGGGCCTTGGCAGATGTCTGTTCTCGGGCCTTGGCAGATGTCTGTTCTCGGGCTTTGGCACATTCCTGTTCCTTGGTCTTGGCACACTCCTGTTCCTTGGGCGTGACACACTCCTGCTTCCTGGACCTGGCTCGAGCCTGTTCCTTGGCCCTGGCATGCGCCTGCTCCTTGGCCCTGGCATGCACCGAGTCCTTGGCCTTCAACCTGGCCTTCGACCTGACCCTTGATCTGGCTCTCCTGGACTTTGCCTTCAAAGCCCTGGCCTTGCGTCTCCAGACTTCTCTGGCCTTCTTGGCCGCCTTGCGACGCGAGCGGGGCCTGCGTGGTCTGGGGGATCGGAACAGGGTCTTCCCTGAAGACTGGCGGCCCAGCGCCTGCCGGGAGGGTCCCCTCTTTCTCTTGGGCTTCGGAATCTTCCAGACCCTGAAGTAACCGGTGGCGTCGCTGCCGCTGACCCGCAGGAGAGTGCTCCTCTCGGGCCTGGCAGCCTCCCCGCCCTGGCCTTGGCGCGAGTTCTTCCGGCGCACTTCGTAGCCCGCGTTCCCCAGCTCCTTCTTGAGCGCGGCCAGCGTGAGCCGCCCGTGGCCCGCGAGCGCCCGGAGCAGCAGCTGCGACACTTTGAGCACCGTGCGCCGCCGCCTGGTCGGCGCCCGAGGGGGCCTCGCGTCCACCGGCTGCTGGATCTCGAGCGGGACTTCTGAGCTTCGGGCTTCCTCAGTGGGCTGGGCCGCCTCAGCCATGGCCCCGCTTCCCCCGCCGCGGGGCCACCTACTTTGATCTGGCCCCTGGCCTCCGCAGGTGTGGGGCTCCCGGGCGCCCACGTCACAAAGAGGGGCCCCCGGTGTCTGCGTCCTGACCCGAGGGCTGCGCAGCTCCCGCCCCGACGGCGGTCCTCGCCGGCCCCGGCGCCCCGCCCGGCTCCTCCGGGTCCCTAACTGTCGCCCGTGCCCCCCAACGCCTCCGGGCTGCTCCCGGCGTGTTCTTGCTGGGGTCCACTATCTGTGTCTGGGCTCGCACCCACCCAAGAAAAGAGGAGCTGCTCCCAACCCCGCCAAACAAGCAACGTGATGTAGTAAAAATGTAGGGGAGGGCTCCAGCGAACAAGGACCCGTCTCGTGGCTCCTTGACTGCTCAGAGGAAGGTATCCAAGAGCAGGAAATAGAGTTGCGACCCGACCGCCAGGTTTCAAACCTCCAGAGAACCCTTTCACGGATTGTCCGTCCTCTCTATGCTTCCACTTTCCTTTGAAGTTGTTGCTAAAATTCTTTAAAAAAAACAAACAAAACCCTGAAATATTTATTTAAGGTACATTTGGTGTTTGCCTGTGTGAGGGTGTCAGACCCCCTTGTGAACAGGAGTTACAGTTGAGAGCTGCCATGTGGATGTTGGGAATTGAACCCAGGTCTTCCAGAAGGACAGCCAGTGCTTTTAACCACTGAACTATCTCTCCAGCCCTAACCTGAAGCTCGTTAAGGCAATTGATCCTTCGCCTGTTAATTACCACAACCACAATTACTTCTGTAATATCTTTTTGTTTAAATTCGTTTGACATGTAAGGGTACAGTGTAAGTTATAGGTTTCTAGAAAAGAAAAACCTTAGATCTGTGGTTGGAAGACATAGGCACATATTAAAACCAGACTGGTATTCTAACAAACGATGTGGTTGTCCCACACCTCACCTGACAGCTTCAACTGAAAACCAAACCAAAAGCTTCACTATCATGAAATGCTTCCTAAGGTTTTCTGCTTACATGGGGTTACTTCAATTAAAATTTTAAAAGCCAGAATAAGTGAGGGGTTACATTATGGCATCTTCATATATAAACATCAGACATTTTTCTTTCCCACTGCCCTTCCCCAGAGCTGTTCCTCTTGTCCCTCTTCCTGGCCCCCCTTTCTTCCCCTTAAATAGACTGCTTCCAAGTTCATGTCATATGAATTCTATTACCCTCTCCTCCCATTCCCTTCTTCCTCCCCTACTAGTGACCTCATGACCCTCCTTATGACCTATCTGCCCCCCCACACACACACATACATCCCTGAAGCTATATTCTACCTGTGAGTAAAAGTAACATCATAATCCCTGGTTCCATCCATTTCCCTGAAGATAACATATTTTCATTTCCCTTTCCAGTTTAAAAAAAGAAGAGTCATTGCTTCTATGCACTACGTTTTCTTTATCCATTCATCTGATAATGGGCATTCAGGCTGATTCCATTTCTTAACTATTGTTACGTTGGGTTCTGTTGACCAATCAGCTTCTACCTTCTTAGATTTCAGAAAAGCACACCCATTCTCTGCAGCTCCTTCTCTTTCCCCTTGTTGGATGCTGAGGAAATACTCCCATCACTCTGCCCCAACTTCTACGCTGCTTCCCCGAACCATCAAATACTAAATAAAAAAGTAGTTAGTTATATTTGAACAGCAGTTTTAGCGCTGATGGGGGAGGGTAGCCCCGTGAGGCTTTAGAAGAGAACATAGCTGTTTTTAAAGAGCAAAACAAGTTGGATTCCAGAATTTACATCTGAAGTCATTAGTTTTCAAGAAGAAACATGTTTTAGAATCCTAAATATGGCTTCCCAGAAGACAAGGGTCACAGTACTTGCAAAGTGCCTATAACACCGGCATTGTGCGAGCTCTCAGTGCCTTCTCCGAACCACGCGTGGCTGACCCAGACATCTCCACATGCTCATTGTTGTAAAGGTAATCCTCACCCACGCACCAGTCCCCAGCCGCAGCTTCCCACCCGGAGGAGGAGCGGTGGAGCCACCCGCTGTCTCCAGAAGGAAAGCCATAGGGGAGCACGGGCTGAGTGGCACGTGGTCCTTACGGCCTCCCCATCCTGTCTTGGTGGACCCCGGTGAGTCAACAAGAACACAGGAACTCGGGAGAAATGCGCATGGGAGGGAGGTCTCAACTTCAATGCAGCGTTAGAGTACATTTATACAGTTACCGTGGGGGGAGTGGTCATTGACCCCGGGAAGGGGACCCGTCGGTTGAGGCCAGGGTACTGGGAGCAGCCTCATGTGCATGTGGAGCTCAAGCTCCCTCGTGTTTCCAGACACAGGGAGGACAAAGTCATCAACTGCATTTCTTTGCTTCTGTGAAGCTGCCAGGCTAAGGAAAAGGAGCAGCCAAACACCTAGGGACATTTTCATCCCTAGGGACAATGAGGGGTTCGAAGCCAGTTTCCACTTGTTCTTAGCTCTTAGGACAATCCCACTGTTGTGCCCACTCTTGGCGTTTCAGGATTGGCTCCAGGGGGTTGACCTCTAAAATGATTGGTAGGTATTGACCGGGCCTGGTGACCAATACCACCAGGGAGGGGTGAGGAGGCAGGAAAGCTAAGAATGTCTTAAGGAGCATGTCTGGTGTCTGCACAGAGAGGTTGGGAAGTTTCTGCTAAGCCCGTTCTCAGCAATGGGGGTTGGGGTGGGGTAGCAATACTGGACTCGATGTTCCCTAGGGGAGGGGGAGACTTCGAGGAGTTGCAATTAAGTTTAGCTTTCTAGCTGACATTCTACTCTGTGTTCTCTTTCAAGGACAGAGAAGCGGGAGAAGCTTCTTGGTTGAGTCTTCTCACCACTTGAGTTCTCAAGTCCTATGACCCCTTGACCTTGAAGTCCTTACACGAAGTACCATGTCTGTCTGGTCACAATAGTGCCACCAGTATCTATAGCTGTGTAATGTTGAGGGAGGCACCCCAAACCGTAGGAGAGTAAAATGCTATGGTTTGGATGTTGTAATTACATAAAAAAATCCCGAGGTGGCTTCCTGTGCGGGAGCGTGGTTCTGCAGCACACCCATCCGGTTTTAGATCGGAGATCTGTGAGTCGAGGAGAACTAATGAGCCATTCTCAAGAATCTAGGGCAGAGAGACTCATTTACTGGGGGCAGAGCATACATATGTACAGCCAGAGGAATGGTCCCTGTATCCCTGGAACATCAGTGGAAGCTCACTGGTCAGGACAAGCAGCCCCACTTGCATATTGGGGTGCTTTAGGTATTTCCGGGGGACCTGGGGGATAGACCTTATATGGAAGGGTTTAGTTGCAACTCCAGATAAACAATTCTGCTAGATTGTGTGCCCTTGGAGGGGCGGTGTCCTGATGTGACTGTGCTCTGTCAGCGACTACAGAGGGGAGGGGCCGGATTCCTGCCAGCTCTTCAGAATGAGAGCCTGGGGTTCTGAGCACCCCCGGATCCACTCAGCTGTGTGGCAATCCCGCAGGATGTGGTTTGTCACCCCCAAAACTCCAGTGAAGTCTAACTACTGGTGTAATGGTATTAAGGTGTGGTAGGCTTTAAACCATGTTTGGGTCAGGAGAACAGAACCCTCTTTAGCTGGTTAATACCCTCTTTACATGATCTCTTGGGCCTGAAGTAGCTACTGAAACTGCAGATCATTACACAGCAGGGTTACCCCTGTGTTGTGTTCTCTTCCACGTGTGCCAGCTTGCCCTCCATCTCCCCCATGCGGCTCTCGCCAGCACCACGCTCTTTGACGTCTCAGCATCTAGAATCATGAGACAAAATAATCATTCTTTACAAATCATCCAGTGTCGGGCATTTTGTGACAGCAACGGAAGACGGACCAAGCTATTACAGGCTAAACTAATATTATATCTAAATCTTAATTTTCTCATTTGTTAATACAGACACAATGCACGGAGTGTGGAGAAATATACAAAGTGTTAAAAATGTGAATAGTTGGAAAGGACTGACTCTCAGGAATGAAGGCAGGCCTATTTTAGGAAGACAAAGGGGGCAAGAAGGAACAAATACGATGACTGCGAAGAAGAGGATTTCTTCAGCCCTCACAGGAAAAACAAATATAAAATACAAAACTCAGGTGCACTCAACTCTTGACTGAAAAACTTCCCAAAGAAAGAGCGACCCCTCTTTATTCTGTCTTCCTCGTCTTGCTCTATCTCAAGTGCTTTCATGACTCTCCTGCTATTTTCATTCCTGAATCTGTCTGTGCTCAGAAGCTCCAGGGCTTAATATGTCTCTCTCTAAGCAAGAATCCAAATAAGATGATATCAAGGAGACAGGGTCAGAGGTCTGTGCCGGGAGACGGGGGGACAGGGGGAATGGGGGGACAGGACACACCTTCGAGAGGCCAGTAGGGTCTCAAATTAGCAGAGAGGTTTGCAGGACTGGGCAGTCTCTTTTCAGAGAAGGCTGAGGAGGAACAAGCTACACCGTTGCTCACCCAGAGCAGCCACACAGGAGATAACACAAGTGGCCTCACACCCATGAAACCACAGGTCAGAGCACTGAGCCCAGCAATGTCGCTTCCTCCCATTTAAGAGGGGGGACACATCTTCAGTTCCCCTTCCAGGAGTCATTGCGGTCTGTAGAAGCACATGTTGGCTCAGGAGAACGGCTCTTTTCTTGTCCTGTCCCTGCACACCAAGAGGTTGGCTGTAAGAGGCACTTTGAGTATCTAAAACCAAACAGACATCCTGCCTAGTGCTTAGCAGGCGGAGCTTATGGATCCTCAACTGTAGGACGGCTTGGGCAACAAAGCACGACCCTGTCTCAAACCCACAGCAATCCCAACAAACGAACCTACCCGAGGGGAAACTGGAAACTGTGAAAGCAGACTTAAGAGTCAAAGAGTGAGATGTGTATATTAAGATAAGGCCAGAGACTGCAGAGACTAGGACTACAGAGAACGGTGGGTGGGGGGTGCAAGGGGTAGGGGGGAGGATATCGACTCTGAGAAGTTGGGGGGGTTGAACTATGCCAGCCGCATGGACACCCAAGGAAACAGTTGAGGCAAGAGAAACAGCCAGGCAGAGAACAGAAGGGGCGGCATTTTCTTCAGTGCTGTGGTTCGAATGCGAAATGATTCCAGCGTGTGTGTGTGTGTGTGTGTGTGTGTGTGTGTGTGTGTGTGTGTGTGTGTTTTGAATGCCTGCTCCCTATCTAGTGTTCCTGTCTTGGGAGAATGTGGAAGCTTTAGGATGTGAGACCCAGCAGGAAGAATGACTCAGGGGAGAGGCACCAGGGCTTATATATCCTGATCTTCTTCCTACTGATCCCTCCGCAGTGTGAAAGTTCTTGCCCGGTGTTCCCACTGCCATGAACTCTGCCACTCCTTCCTCACTGCTACGAAGCGTACTCCCAAACCAGGAACCGAGATAAATGCTTCCTCCCTTAAGTGACAGCAACAGGAAAAATAGTGCAGAAAATCGGCCCCGAAAAAGGGGCTCTTGCCCTGGGAAACCTGACCGTGTGGTTTTTAGGCCTTGAACTGATTTGCACAAGGAATGTGGAAGAATTCAGAGGCTAGGAAAGCCCTCAAGTGCAGAGATTAGGGGGCTATTCTGATGACAATGCCAGTCACGCCGTGGACAGAAAGGCTGTGCTTACAGAAAGGGGAACACCGTCTCTATTCGAATGTAAGCGAAACGCCATTCTTGTTGCTACTTTCTGGCAAAGAAGCTGGGTGTGTTCTGCTCACGTCCTGAGAATTGGAGCGAGGCTAAACTCAAAGTTAATGGACTAACGGGTTCAGTGGAGGAAGGTTCACTGAAGCACGGTATCTGGGCTACAGACTGGTATCGCTCACTGCTCTTAGCCATGTTTACAGTGACAAAGAGCAGCAAGGGGAGTGGGAAGATGTGAAAAACATGCAGTTTGCGAAGGAAGGAAGTGAGCAGATTTAAAGTTGTGTAGAAAGGGAATCCGGGCACAGAGAATGGCTGCCCCTCCCATACCACGGCTCCCAGTGCTATGCCAGCACACAGGGACACCCAGGTGGGCAGGCCTTCGTGTATAGATAGCCGTGGCCAAAGAGCAAGCTTGTAACTGGGCAAGACAAGACTCTGGCTAGGAAAAAAAAAAAAGGCAGAGAATAGTCTATTGTCACAGAAAACCTCATCTAAGAAGGCACGCAGATTTGTCTAAATTGCTGAGACTACAAGTCCTTCCCGTGGTCCACAGAAGACTACCACGAGTGACGGTCCCAAGAGAGGAAGAAAGCACATTGTCTCCACAAAGAAAAAGACTTCAGCCTGAGAGCATAATTCTTCCTATTTCATGTCACTGCTTTTTAACTCTTACTTCACGTTTTAGTTCCTTAGATTGTCTTCTGCTTATCTTTTTTCAAAATTTGTTTATGTTTTACATCATTTACAATTTTATATACTAAGCTACTGTGTTTTAGCTTCTGTCTCACTAAAGAAGACTTTCATGAGCACCCCTTGTTATTCTACACCGACAAGTATCTTTAATCCATTCTGCCTCCATAACTGTTCCTCTCTTCCACACTCTCTCCCTCTCTCCTCCCTTCCTCCTTACTTACCTGTTTGACTATTTGTATAGTGACATCCTTATCTCTAATCTTTAAACTGCGCTTTCTCAGCTGGACGTGATGGCTCAGGATCACAGTGGGTTAGGGGCCAGCCTGGGCTACGTAAGAAGTGCTGAGAGAGCTTGACCTTCGGGATGAGATACTGTCTCAAACTGTCTTATACCTTCTCCAACTGGCACCCCAGCACCACTATCCCCGAACCTTAAAGGACACACAGATGGAGAACACAATATCCCCTGCGGCAAGGAGAGGCCCTTAGGGCTGGGGAGTTAGTGGGAATGTCACTGTCATTCTCCCTCCTAAACGGCAGCAAGAAACAACTCCTACTGAAAACGATGCTCTAGAAAGACTCGTATAAAACAGAGCAAACATCCAAAAGAGTGGGTGAAAGTTACAACCAGAAGATAGGTCAGTTCCAACGGATGTACAAACCTCACCAAGGAAACACAAAGGTCACGCAACAGCAGCTCTCCAGAACACATCCCCAACCCCACATCCTGACCCTATCCTCCCCTCCATTTCTTCCAGTGTCCCCTTCTCCCCTCTCCCCCAGAGTCCCTCCATGTTCCCTCAGGAAAGAGCAGACCTCCCGGGGTTACCACTTGAACAGGGCATAACAAGATGCAACACTTCTGGGTCCCTACAACAAGGCTCAACAAGAAACCCCAGCAGGAGGAAAAGGGTCCTGAGGGCAGGTAAGAGGGTCAGAGACCCACACACACTCCAACATTTAAGAGTTCTACAAGAATACCCTCAAGTGTTCTTCAACACACACACACTTGAAATCACAGTTAAGTGCAATTATAAATGCTATTTTCCTTATAAAATATTAAAAGTAGTTTCTAATGTAGTCTTACGTAGAGACATATTTCACTTTCAAACATTTTTTTTTAAATTAATAACAAAGTTAAGGAAGAACAGATTTAAGCCACTTCCTAGTACTCTAGGAGTTAGCATTGTCTTTTGATAGTTTTTGCGGGTTTTACTACGGAAAGCACACTGCAGGGAGCTTATGCATCTAACTCTCTGGGAACGAGTTTAGAAGTCTCTGGTTGGAGAACATATACGAGTCAAACTGCCCCCCCTGGCTGTCACCCCCTGAACCTCAGGACTGTAGGATGAATGAGATCTTCTTTACAGTTATCCAGATTTCCTGTGTATTCATCCCATCACAGTAATGAAAATCGGACCATACAATTGTTATTCACATCCTTCTGGTTGTTTTTAACCAGGTTGTTTGCTCATAAGAACTTGGAAAGAGAGAGAAACGATGGCCATTTATTAGGGTGTGCGTGTGTCTAGTACTTAGAAACACTTGCTCTCTGATTAACATAGCCAGTTTTAGACAACACCAGCATTAGACAAGATTATTGTGTCACTGTAATATAACAATACAAACAGGAGAAGATCAGTGTGTAATTTCGTTAATAATGCAGTGTATTTCTGTTGTGGAATTTATATATAAAATAGTTGTTTTATGCCCTGTTGGGTGAGGGGGCTGTAGGTCTTGGCATTTTATATTGTCTGCAGGTGTTGGATTTCTGTGGGGAATGTTTGATTGCTTATGATCTGCACGTGCTATCAGTAGACCACCTGAGGAGTTTGAATCAATAAAAGAACCTGAGCGGAGATGCTTGTGGTTCTACTATGGAGTCTGGCACTGGCCAGGACTGTGGTTCCCTCTACTGAGGTCTGTCAGAGTTTGAGTCTATGAAAATGCCTCCTTATCTCTCTTGCTGAGACCCCCAAGGCAGCTAACTACTACAAATGGCACCTGCAATGTGGGGCCCGACATCACGCCAGGTGATCAATGTGGAGAAAAGGAAGAACAAAAAAGAAGTTCCAGACCTCAATGAGTCGGGTAAAGTACGCTCAGGGCAGCTGCTAGAGGACAGAGATTATATATTTGCAAAAATAATGAGTAGAAGGCTCCTGAAGGAAGAGGAGAGAAAGGAAATAAGCCTCTGTGAAGAGAAAAGGCTGTGAAATTAATAAATAAATGTGGGAGAAAGCTCTGAGGCAAGAGCCACAGAATGGAGGCCCTTAGAGATAAAGAATTCAGCTGGAAACAGGGAAAAAGCAAGGTTCTTACTGCTTTCCTGATCATGGAGCTGACTCTCCCTCCTGCCCTGGTGGTAGCGTGCTGTTTCATGAACTGAGTTTTTGACAGTTGTGTTGTATGTGAGTGAAGCCAAAGCAGGTCTTGTGTTTGAGGTCTATGAAGAAGGGTATATGTTTCTCCATAGCAATGGTGAGGAAGCATGCCAAACCACCAGGATGTTTTAGCTGGATATTTTTCCCACCTGCCCAGGACCCTCTGCTGTCACAGAAGCCTCAGCTTAGGGCCAAGAAGCTGTTTAGTTAAACTGACATTTTTTTTTTTTTTGCAAACCTGACTAAGAGAAAGACAAGCTGTCCAGGCCCTGGTTATGGTGATGAGAACTTCACCCATTAGGTGACCCTTATGCAGACAAAGTGACCAGTTATTTTTCCAGCAAACCAGACTCTATCTTAAAATCTGGAAAGTGTTTCCTCAGGGTCGGCACACAGAAACTGTCTTCCAGAACTGGCCAAGGTTGTATTTCATGCTGGCAGCCAAACTTGGTACTGTAAGAGTCACCCAGCTGGTGCTGGTTTTGAAGTCATGAAGGAATTGTGGAAAGCAACTGAGGCTTGCACTGTGAAAGCCCAGGAGAGGCCATTAGTGAAGGTGCGGCCTCAGTAGCAGTTGAAGGCCCGGAATAAAGAGGTCATGTAAAGAAGTTGAGGCTTGGCACTATGAAGAAAGTACAGGAGAGGCTACTGGTGGAAGTGCAGCTCAGTTGCAAAAGGGACCCCAGCAGCGTTCTGAAGATGCCAGTACCGTGGGACGACCACCAAGAGCAGCAGCAGTGGAGTGAAGCCAGATGGAGCCTGGAGAACAAACTTTGTGCTGCAGAGGGCAGAGACAGAGAAGTGACCCAGGCCCTTTGGAGGAGCCCAAAAGATCGTGAGCGAATTCCAGATAATTGGACATTGATAATGTTTTTCTACATTGAAAAAGCTTGATAGATGTTTGGTTTCATTTGATCCTGTGCATTAGCAACCCTCGTGATTGTAAATGGTTTTGCTGTTATAGTATTAAACTATGTTGTAAGGGTAATGCAATTTTATATATAGAAAAGGGGAAATGTTGTGGGAGTTTATTTTTAGTTGTGTTTAAAATAATTGTTTTGTGTACTGTTGGGAAAGGGATGCATAGGCCTTGGCATTTTGTATTGTTTGCAGGTGTTAGATTTCTGTGAGGTTGTTTGATTGCTTATGATCTGCACCTGAGGAGTTCTGAACAAATAAAAACACCTGAGCTCAGATGCTCGGGGTTCCACTATTGAGGATGGTGCTTGCCATGATGGTGGTTCCCTCTGCTGAGGTCTGGAAGAGACTACACCTATGAAAACGCCTCCTTGTCCTCCTTGTGAGCCACACAGTAGGCTAACTACAACATACTTCCATAAAAAAAAAAGAGACTCCCCCCTCCATTCCCTGTGAGGTTACAGTGCGTAAAGAGATGGAGAACAATGTGAGCAACTCTCACAGGGAGTCCACTCATTGACGAGGCCCATTAAACACAAAGCAAGGGGAGTTGCAAGTTATTAGTTCAATCACTCACTTAGGATAGACTCGGCCTCCTGTGAAAGTGAAGTCTGGTTCAACTTTGAGGTAGACTTTATACATGTGACTCTTAGGAGAGACTACTGTGACAACGGGGCTGAGAGTCACAGTACCACGTGAGGTCCCTTGGTGCTGGGAATGCTGTTGTGTCATCAACAACATGTTGAAGTTCCCAGACACTAACTGGCGTGGCCCCGTTGCACCCTGAGTTCTTGGCTTCTGAAGAAGCTGCTGAGAGATGACAGGCTGTCAAGCAATGGTCAAGTCTGAGTTTCTATATAATTTGATTTCTAGTAGGTGAGGATAACTCGTGTGTGGGTTCTGATAACATTAGACGCCCTGTCTCTTAGAGGATGGGAAAGTCATTCTTAGTTCTAGAATGTGGAATCTGACAACATATTCTTGAAGAAAAAGGCACCCCAAAACAAAAACATCTAGTAGGCTAAATGTTTGGATCATTTCAAAACTATATTACAGACATTCTGTAACATGTCTAAGCACAGGCGGACAGGGACGCTGAACACGTCACAGAAATGACCAAATAGCACTCTCTCCGAGGGCTTGTTGCTGTTTGGTTCATTAGTTTTGGCTCCGTGGTATTCCCAACCTCATAGATAACAAGATAGGCAGTCACAGATTGTCCTGCTTCCCACAAACCTCTCTCTCTCTCTCTCTCTCTCTCTCTCTCTCTCTCTCCTCTCTCTCCTCTCCCCCTCTCCCTCTTTCTCTCTCTTTTCCTCTTTCTCTCTCTCTCTCTCCTCTCGCTGCCTGCATCAGGTAATACGCCCACCTCTGCTGTGAGTGTGCCTCCTGGTATCAGCAGGCACCTACACATTAGGCCTTTGCTGTCCAGGATGAGGAGGGTATCTTCTCCTTGCTCCTTGACCACTGAACCCTGCTTGTGTTTATGGTATTTTCTGTTGCTGGTAAGTTTCTTATTCTATGGAGCCAGTTTTTAAAAAATCTTCTCTTACAATGGCTTTGCGACTTATTTATCTACCTTAGATCATTAGTGAATCATCCCACATTTTAATATTTTAATACATTTTAAGGTTTATCTCTGTAACCCATCTGAATTTTAATTTTGTGGGCAGAGAATGTGCATTAAAGGAAAACAATTTGGTGTTGCTTGTTGCTGCAAATCAGGAAGGCTACATCAGGAAATAATTCGTAATTGCCACTCAAATTACTTTACATTTATTTATTTGCGTGTGTTGCACGTCATTTCGGCGGGTGCAGGCAGCATGGTATTGGTGTGGAATCTCCCATCTACCATGTGGGTCCTGGGGATCAAACTCAGGTTGCCAAGTTTGACAGCAGGTTCCTTTACTGACTGAGACATCTCTGCAGCCTAGGGTGCCATTCTCCTGAGATGGGGAGGGCTCACCATGACCCTTCCTCGCCTCTGCAGCAGGCCCAGCATGTGTGCACAGAGCATGCACCACAGGAGCCATCGCCCCTTAGGACAATTTGGGGGTGAAGCAGTGTTTTGTCACCATCCCAGCATCCGGCGCTGCTGGAGAACGAACGAACCCTGCGGTCCATTGGCATGGCGGTAGATAGTACCAGAGTTATGCAGCTGCGGGGGCTGCAGGGGCTGCGGGGCTGGCGCTGGAGCAGCTACATTTTCCGAGATTGCTTGGAACATTATCCATTAGCATTGACCCTTCACCCACTCAATACAACCCAGCAGCTCCTAGTCCTTTAGGTCTGTCACTTAGAGAGTCGCTGTAGGCATCTCCCTAACTAACCTCCAGAGACTCATTTAGACTCAAAGCAAAGCTCAGGCTGCTCTTAATTGATCTGAAGTAAAGCTGCCCACGGAGACTTCCACATTTGCAACTTCTGGGAATGTCTAGGTAGCAAACGCTAATGAGGCCCTGAGAGCTTCCAGGTAAATTGTTTCCCTACCCAATTGACTTTCTTCCTCAGACACCAGAGAAGAGGGAGGGGTAAGGGGCCTGGGCTGCGAAGAGAGTGGCTGGGACCCAAGGGCCCTCAGACTAGCTCAGCACTGCTACCTGGCTTCCTTTGGGAGAAAAGTTTAGAAATACAAAGTCATTTCTGTGAACCTAGCTAGCAGGTGCCAGGCAATGCCCTCTGTGGGTAAAGCTCTGACTTGAGATTGTTAAGTACGGGGAAAGATTGAGTCACCTGTATCTCATGCACTTCAGAAAGTAAGGCGTGGACAGCTGCTCCTCTGGGCAGGGAACCTTTGTAATGAGGCTAAAGACTGTCAGGCAGATTGGGACCCTCTCAGAAAGGCTGACTAGCAGAGAAAGTATCCAGGGATCCCATCCGCATGCCCTAGGCCTGCAAAGTCCTCACACCACGCCCTCATTCCAGAGGTCTCCGTCCTATTGTAGCCAAGCATCATGCTGGCTACTGGGGGAGAGAGATGAGTAAGCATGGCCTTTGCCTTCAGATGGGCAAAGCTTTTAACAGCGCTAGAAGGCGGAAGGTACGTGAAGCCCACAAATGGAGCGTAGACAAGCAGAAGCGGGGAAACGGTCAGGAGTCGGGACTGTGCTCTCTTTCCGATCAAAGAGAACGGATCTTAGGGATTTGAAGTTTAGTAGAGTCTTTAAGGTTTCCAGTTTCCCTCCCCTTCCCCAGGACCACTGTCCTGGCTAAGGTCGGGTGAGGGTGTCCGAAGGTGAGCAGCCCAGGGGGACCCTCGCCTTTACTCAGCTTATATTCGAGCTGAGGGGACAGGTCGACACAGACCAGAGGGATGGTGGACTCACATGACTTAAGCAGAGGATAACAGCGAGCCAGCTTACAAAGGGGATTAGAAAAGGCCTATTTTATAAAAACGGCGCGTGGCCTGGGAGTTGATCGCTCCTTGGTAGGACACGTGCGTAGACCTGGGCTCAGTATTCAGCATCAGGGCCAAAGAGACAGCTCAGCGGTTAGGTTCGTGCCGCTTGTGTTCGATACTCAATATAAAACCACAGTAATTGAGATATTGCTAAACAGACAAACACAGTACACCAACAATGTTCTTAAAACTTTGGAACACTCAGTTTTAAATGAGATGTCGGCATCAAACCCCTCCCCTCAAGGCTCCGGAATCTCTGTGGAGGAGGAAGCAGGAAGATTGCAAGAGCCAACAGCAGTGAATGCCTCCAAGGAGACAATGCCCTGCAGACACAGCAGGGCCGATGCATACATAAAGTCATGCTCGGGACCTGCACCGGCTCAAGCCAGACAGGGGCCCAGCACCGAGAGGAGAAAGTGGGCACGGGGCCCCACCGCTAACCAACAAGCTGCCTGCAATTGATAGCCGTTGGCAGAGGGGAGCTTGTTTTCTGCGAGAGACTGTCACTGGGGTACCGATCACAGGACAGGACAAACCCCGTGCTAGAGCAGTCGGAGAACACAAAGCTAACTCCATGACTCTGGGGGTGTGGGGGTTGCTTTTGCTTAGTTTGTTTTGTTTTCGTACTTTTTTTGTCTCAGCTGGTCTTTTGTTTGTTTTACTTTGGGGGGGGGTGGGTTTGGGTTTTTCTGAGAGAGAAGGCAGAAGGAAGGGAGAGAGAAGGAACTCGAACTTAGGTGGGGAGTGAGGTGGGAGACAGCTAGGGGGAGAAAACGATGAAAGCGCAGTGTATAAGAATTTTAATAAAAATTATTTGGAAAATTAGAAAAGGAGGTAAAGTTGGAGGGAGATGTGATCGGGCGTCCTAGAAAGAGCTGGAGTGGGAGGTAAGGGCTGGGGCTCACCAATGTGTATCATATACGGGGTGACATTTTCCAAGAACCAATAAAAAAACATAAAAATTAAAAATTAAAAATACGAAGTGAAGAGCAATTAAGGAACACACCTGGCACTGGCCACTGCACACACACACACGAAGACATGTGTGCACACCTGTATACACACACACAAATGCAGACATGTGTGCGCACACCTGTAAACACACATACATACAGACATGTGTGCACACTTGTATACACACACACACATGCAGACGTGTGTGCACACACCTGTAAACACACACACATGCAGACGTGTGTGCGCACTTGTATACACACACACACATGCAGACGTGTGTGCACACACCTGTAAACACACACATGCAGATGTGTGTGCACACCTGTAAACACACACACATACAGACATGTGTGCACACCTGTATACACACACATACACACGCAGACATGTGTGTGCGCACACCTGTACACACACATACATGCAGACATGTGTGCACACTTGTATACACACACACACATGCAGACGTGTGCGCAAACCTGTAAACACACACACACACACACACACACACGCAGACATGCGTGCGCACACCTGTAAACACACATACATGCAGATGTGTGTGCACACTTGTATACACACACACATGCAGACATGTGTGTGCACACCTGTAAACACACATACATACAGACATGTGCATGCACACCTGTACACACATACATGCAGACGTGTGTGCACACCTGTATACACACACACACACGCAGACATGTGTGCGCACACCTGTAAACACACACACATGCAGACGTGTGTGCACACTTGTATATACACACACACACACACACACACACGCAGACATGTATGTGCACACCTGTACACACATGCACACAGAAAGAAAACCAGACTGAATCAGAACTTCTAAAACTCTAGAAAAATGGGGAGACATGGGCTTATAAGTAGATTGAACTCAACAAAGGAATATAACAAAAAAGGCAAAAAATGATCTCAAATATAAAAATAAAATTACAAGTTGCCTTACATTTAATAGAGTTAAATAAAATGTAACGGAGTTAGAAAGGAAAGCATCCTTGAGGCTGGAGAGGTGGCTCCGTGGTTAAGTGCACCCGCTGCTCTTCCAGAGGTCCTGAGTTCAATTCCCAGCAACCACATGGCGTCCATAGCCACCAGGGAAAGACAAATTAAACGTGGAGATTCCACATCACCCCAGTCAGAATGGCTGAACAAAAGAAGAAAAGAACAACCAAATGCCTGGGACTTGGAGGGAAGGAGCCCTCGTCTGCTGCTGAGGGTGGAAGTGGCCAGTCCCACCGCTGGGAGTTCAGTGTTCTTAAACGCACTGACAGTAGAGCTCCCACTAGATACAGCCACGCCACGCCGGGCGCGTACCCAAAGGACTGGGTCAACACACAGAGACGCCTGGGCATCACTCAAATCGGCCTGGATGGCCACTGACAATGAAGAAAATGTGAGGTATGCACACAATCGAGTCTTTAAAAGTCAGAAAGAAGAGCTGAGGGACCCTTATGACTCCGTTTTAAGATAAAAGCCATCTTATTACAAGGTCAAAATAAATCCATTCCTGCTTTCTTTAAAAAAAAATTAAGTTTGGCCTATTTTCTGGAATTTGACTTCTTCTACACCCTGACCTCCACCCTGATAAGACATTCTGCCAAATAATTTTGAGATGTTCTGCCAAGTTTCTAAATAAAAAATTCCAGGAAGTACCCTGGTCTCACAGCTTTGGGACTATATAAGCACCATTTTCTCCTGTGATATATACTATTTTCTCAAATCCCGCTTTAGGGTGATAGCCCCACCCCATCTAACAGAAAATAAAGCTTGCTTAATTCAACCAAAAATTTGGGTAATGGTCATTACACTGTTTTGGTGGGATTAACATTTGGAGATCCCAGCGAGATTAAAATCACCACGCAAATTCTGAACCTTCACTCCAGGGCTCTGGGACCAGAACACTGGCTCAGGAGGTACGCATCTTGAAGATGTTCCAAGACTCTTTGGCAAAGCTTTCTGTTTGGCGGATTGTTGACATGAACTGCCACACCAAAAAGAAACCAGCAAGCATCTGTCCAGAGGCCTGCATCAGTAAGTCTCCTTCTATAACATCTTCTGGGGGATCCCTTCTGAGGGCGGAGAAGTATCCAACGATGTAAAAAGAACCCCTGCCCAGGGCACTAGGGGAAGTCACGCTACCAGCCTGGGAGCCAAGACAGAAATGGGTCAAGTGCAGTTAAATGTATGGATGAAGGTGGCCACCACAGGTTTCGTTTTTGACGGGTCTCTTCTGACTACGTGAATGTTCTGTGTCCTGTGTTTACTAGTTTTGTTTTTGCTGTCTCTGTCCCTTGAACATTCTGTTATGTAGGTTCATTTTTTCTGACTCTGTCCTTTTAAATTCACCACTGCAACTACTAAGTGGTGTCTGCTGGGGTGGGCACCTGGTGGGTGAAGGCTGAGCGCCTCTGGTGGGTAAAGACTGACCAGCCTTCACTGTGACCACTGCGCTGGCTTGCCATTGCTTTGGGCTCCCCCAGTTACTAAACTTGGATAATATTGAAATATTGCTTTATGCTATTATACTTTATTGAAAGCCTGGCTCTGGAATTGGATATGGCTTCCACCACTGTAAACTCAAGCATGTTTGTTTAAAATTTCTGTCCTGTGTCAGGCAAGTCACCTAGTTTTGTTACCCTCTGTCAGAAGAAGAGCTCGCAGTTGAAAGTCTTATCCCCGGTCAAAAGATACAGTTGGGCTACACAAAGATTCTGGGGAGTGGGGGTAGAAACCAACCCCCAAGGACTGGCCCAACACCAAGTTCCCATAATTGTTCAACTACCTCCATCCAAATTATTAAAGTTGCTTCCCCATGCATTTATATACAAAGACATGCCTCGTGCTGGCAGCCAAACTTCATAATATAAGAGTCACCCAGGTGGTACTGGTTTTAAAGGCACGAAGAGGCCATGGAGAGCAGCTAAGGCTTGGCACTGTTTGGCAGGACTGGAGGTCCTGAAGGGAGCCCATGAGAGGCTATTGATGAAAGTGCAGCCCAATCACAATAAGAGGCCTCAACAATTTTGGAAATACCAGTGTCATATAATGGCTGCCACCAAAACCAGCAGCCACAGTGAAATGGAGCCAGTAGGAGCCTAGGGGATAAGCTGTATATGTTACAGGGGGCAAAGTCAGAGAGATAACCTGGGCCCCTCGAGGAATCCAACCTAAAGGATCATGAATGGATCCCAGAGATTGAGCACTGAGTTGTTTACATTGTTGGAGTTTGGTCTTGCCTTGTCCACATTGTGATTGTTCCATGTTTCTTCCCTCTTGAGAGATATAACAGGGCCCCAGACCTTAGCACAACTGACTCCATGATGGAAGTACCATTCAGGCTGTGAAACTCAGCATGCAAACAGCATCACCAGCCTAAACAAAAATAAAAAGGCTAAGGAGTTCAAGTAACAGATATGAGCACCAAACACAAAACACTGGACCAAGATATTCTCTTCTTACGATGCAGTGAAGCAATGAGCTGAGCAGTCTGACAGAGAGCCTATCGAGTCTCTCCTTACCTGAGGTCCGTTTAGGTTAACAGAGCCGGACTTGGGAAGGCACATCTAGCTGCCTTGTCTTTGCTAACTTTGTTAAAATTAAATTATCTCGATAAACTGAGTCATAAAAGAAACTGTGATGTTCCATAATGGTATACTACGAAAAGACCAGGAAAATAAAGTTGCCAGTCTCCCTGTGGACCGCATTGATGATTTAAAGTTTTATTTTGATACTAAGAGAGCTTCAATTCAAAATCATGATTTTTAAAGGGCTAAACTTAACAGGGATGAAAACACAACTCTTAATCTTATAAAAGCTGCTAACACGTAAACTGTTAAAGATGATTAAGACATGCAAGCTAATAGTCACCTTATAAACGACCAGTTCTTTAATATGTTCAGAACTATGCTTGTAGTCATGCTAAGTACAAATGTGATTGATTTGCAGAAATAAGCTTTGTTTAGCCTCCTATTGTGTTTTCAAGGTTAAGCCTAAATCAAATAATTAAAAACAAGTAAATTTTATTTAAAATCAGGTATGCTTCCCAGATAATGGTCCTTAAATTCTTCAGAGATTGTTGAATATGGCATTTAAAATATTTCATGAAAAAGCTTCCCACGATAGAAACGCCAGCGCCTGGCAGTGACCCTTACGTCTCTGAAGAAGACAATGGGACACGGGCGCACCTGGAATATGGTAATGCTAACCACTGAGCAAAGAACTTCCCTATGCCTGGCCTGCTCCCAAAGCTCTGCACGAACTGTGGACACTCTCTGGTTGACTGCTCTACTCTGTCTAAGTCAAGGTATGCCATTTTTCCCAAGTTCCTCATTCACAGGGAAATCTCTCAGACCTTCTGGGTCTGGCAGCTGAAGTCCTGTGCTGTCCCTCGTAACAGCTGAAGATACGACGCTGTCCTGTGTGACAGCCAAAGACTGGCTTCTGCCTCCTGCAAAATAGCACTGGAGCCCAGAGTAATCTTCCAGGTAGCTGTTGGTCTCTGCCATTTTAATTGATACAGAGGCCATCTGAATTATACCCCTGTTATAATTTACCATGCTCGTATCTCGGGTGATATTGATGGCTAACTATAGCTTTATCGGATTAATAACAGACACCCTGCTTCTCCCCGAAGGCTGCACAACTTCAAAACACTAGAAATAAGGACACTTCATAAAATACAGAGATGTTGAGCATAAAAATGTTTTTCCAATATCAGTCGTCAGAAAAACGCCATTAAAACCATGCTGAGTTACCGCTTCTCGTCTGCTTTGATAGATTCCAAAACTCTTTTGACACTTTCCTATAAAAATGAAACATACACCTACCCTTCATCTAACAACCAATTCCTCTTCGAGGTATGTATCTAAGAGAAGTGAAGAGACTCATTCACAAAAGCATGTAGCGGTTTTGCTCATATAGTCGAAAGCAGAAGCAACCCCTATGGCTGGCAGCAAGCGAATAAACAACCATGCTGTTCTCAGATCACGGAGTATATTCACTAACACAAATACACGCATTACAATGTGGATGAATTGAAAAAAGCATTATGTTCAGGCAAAGGAAGTCAGAGCAGAAGGATTACCGCCACATCATTACATTTGCATTAAATTCAAGAAAGGGGTCTCTCTAAGTTTTAGAGAATTACTTAGAAAGTGACACAAAGAAGATTCCTGTGGTGGTGTGAATGTTCTATGTCTTCATTATCAGTTAAATTTGTTCTTTGACAGTTTTACACACGTATAATGAATTATGACTACTACTTTTTATCCCCTAGTCTTAACTCTCCCAGACCGGTTTACCCCCACTCTTCCAAAAATAATTTCTCACATTCCTGTTAGTTTTGTTTTGTGACCCACTGAGTGTAACCAGGGCTGTCTGCGGGACCAGAATTTGGAAAGGAGCCTGGTGGGCTCAGTGGTAAGTACACTACAGACTGCCACCCCTCCTCTCTTGCAATCTACCAATAACCAATAGCGCAAGATAGAGTTGTGGCCCCGCGAGCTTTTTCTCCATCTCTAACTGATTGTTAACAAACCCAGTCTTGTGTAGGGCCATGTGCAAGTAACTCTAGCTGTTGTGAGTTCAAGACCGCAGTGGTTGTCGCTCCTGGAGGGGTGGGATTGCACACCAATTCTCCCTATCCTTAATTCCTTCCCACACTCTCCTTTATAATGTTCCCTGGACCTTAGACCAGATGGTGTAATGCTGATTCAGGTCGAGGCCCTCAACTGTCACTTATTCTTAGCATCTGGGATGGCCACCATTCTCCAAAATCAATTCCATGCACTGTCACTCATCGCAGAGAAACTGCTGACCAAGGCTGAGAGGAACTTTTATTTATGGGTATAAACATAGATGTTTAAAAGGTAGTTTGATGGTAGGTCCATTTAAGCAATAACAATACCTCCTCAGTCCTTGGGATTGCGACCTCCCCAGTTGTTGGCTATACCTTCAGTACCAGGCATGGATTCTCACCCATGGAGCAAGCCTCAAATTCAATAAGTGGGTGGTTGGTTGCCCCCACAACGCTTGAGCCACTATTGTCCGTGTGAGCACATCTTGGCTGGAAGGTTGCTTTTGCAGTTTGTAGGGCTCACATCTAGATGAAACATGTCGATGCCCTTTTCTTTCTGGCTCCCAGCATCGTACCTCCTAGCTCTTTGAAAGCTGGCGAGCAGGAGGAGGTCTCCACCTCAGCTGCAGCTGCATTCTCCGTGACTTGCAACCAAGGTTACAGCAATATGGTCTTATCCTCTAGTTCTGGTGGGCAGCCAAGAAGACTGACAAGTTGATTTGGGGGGGTCTTCTGGGGCTTCTGTAACCAACAAGTCCTAGGTTGGTATACCACACCTGGCATAGGGAATTCCATTTAGTGACACACTGCTTCTAGGTACAGCATTATCTAGGCATACAGTGTTGGGATATATTTGAACTTATTCTCAAATATTAAGCTGTTTATCTAGCAGCCTGAACTACAGCCAGAAGGTCACCTTCCTTAGCTATTAGAAACAGCTCCTTAGGAGTGGACTCTGGAATGCAGAAAACATGCTAGTTTGGAGCACCAGCCATGGCCTTTGATGGGATCAATTGCTTTTCTAATGTTGTCTGCCCACTGAGATATTTGTGTTAAAGTCATCCGATTGTATTGCTGTTAATGGAGGGGCTGTACGGGGCTCTCCCTCAGCCTGAGCACCGGATAAGGAAGATCTTGCATGGGGACTTGACTGGCCAGTAAAATGACATCATGTCAGCCAGCTGAAGTTGGGGTGTGCCGTAAAAGTTCTATTAATTAAGCATCAAGGCCTGTATAACGGTGGGCTGTGCTTCCTCCTTTCAATAAAATACCTAGAGGTCACGTGCTGGGGGTCAGCTCCAGGAGATGAGGTTGAAGAGAGGAGACCCTCTGCCTTGTCCATCCAGTTTTCCATCCCAGGAAGTTGTCATGGCTCTTTATTGAAATCCACCTTTGATATTAATTTTAATTCTTTAACAATACAGACTATCTCCTATCAATCTTTGTATTATTTAAATTGAATTTCAAGATAGCACATTTCCATATGTCTTCTTCACACACTTTTCATTTTGGCTAAGCTTCTTTCAGACACCTCTGTCTTGCTAAACTTCTACACTAAACCTTTCTTTCCCCAGTGTTCCCTCTCCCTTCTCTCCTTTGCCTGTGTTCTACCGCCACCATCTTCTAGAGCATTCGCAGGTACTCCAAGTCAATCAAACAACACTAAAGAGTTGAAGCTAATCCGAGACCACATAGCCACTGTCCTTCTGGACTTGGGTTACTTCACTCACGGCAATTTGTTTCAGTTCCACCCATTTACCTGTACATTTCATGATTTCGTTTTCTTTTCTTTCCCCCTTTTATTAAAAACAGATTTTCCCCCTTCACATAATACATCCTAATTATGGTTCCCCTCCCTCTGCTCCCTCCTCTCAGTGACTCCCCACCCCCTCCCATCTGTATCCACTCCTTTCCTGTCTCTCGTTAGGAAACAAACAGGCTTCTAAGGGAGAACTGAAAAGACCCAGGCCCCATGCCCCACCGCACGAGCCCCTGTCAAGGTCTACCGGCAGGGACGACCTCCAAAAAAACCACAAGACAACCGCATGAGGCTTTATTATCCTGCACGTCAGGGTCCACCTTCCGCAAGTCTCCACGCAGGAAGAGTGGAAAAGACCCCAATTCCTTTGTCCTTTGGCATTTTATGGTGTGCAGGGGAAGGGGTCTGGGGATAGGGCATCCACAGCTTTGATTGGCTCAGAGTTTTGTTATCTTTTAAACTGATTGGGCTCTGTTTATCTGCTGTGGGAGGGGGGGTCCCTGACAGCTAGCATCCTGGCAATGAAGCCTGAGGAAGTTTGTTGCTAGCTCCTGAGACTTGAAGGGGTCATCGTTTAACTGAGGAATCTGATCCTGGCTCGTTTTCACCCCAGGCTCTCGGGCCCTTTCAGAATAACGAGATATATTATAGTAAGATAAAACAAAAACTAACATGTCGGAATTGGACAAAACAAGCACACAGAAGGAAAAGTGCTCAGAAGAAGACACTAGACACGGAGACCCACTCCTTCTCACACCCAGGAGTCCCATAAAAAACACTAAACGGGAAGCCTGCAGATCAGAAGAGCTCTCAGCTACTGCTCCAGTGCCATGCCTGCTCGCCAACTGCTGTATCCCCACCCCAAGATGGCCACAGACTCTAACCCTGTGAACCCCAACAGCTCCTTTCTTTTAAATGCTGTCTTGGTCATAGTGTCTCTTCACAGCAATAGGAAAGTAACTAAGACAGTCACAGTCTCAGAAAAATGTACTAGGCAGAAACCAGTCACACCCATCTTCTACCGCAGTGCAGTGCAGTCAGAGCACAAAAATAAAAGGAAAGTTTGTTGGGAGCCGAGTTGAAACGCCATTACAAGATGGCGCCGGTTTCCTGCTCCCGGGTTTCGGCACCAAATGTGGACGCCCGCCTCGCCTGCAAGGAAGACGCCGCACACAGGATTCTTCTGGTTTACGCTTTATTGAGGACAGCCGTTCAATTAAGTGTTGAGAGCGAAGACCCTGATTGCAAAAAGCACCCTGCTTATATAGAGCATAGGGCTACGTGACCGTCAATGATTGGATACTCGTCCAGACCCTCATTAGCATGGAGGGAGGCGGCAAGGACTGCTCACCTGCGCCTGCGCTGTAACTTGTTTACTCCAAATGCAAGCAATTACTCCAAATGCGAGCAAGAAGAACCCGGAAGCAGGAAACCAGCGCCATCTTGTAATAAGAAACAGCAGCTAGATGTGTTTATGACATCAGTCATGTTATTGGTTTCATAGATACACATTAATCTCCAAACTTTTCAGGTGTAGACATTAAACACTTGAAAAGTTTTGTGTCTCAACCGTATCTCAATAAAGTGGTTTAAAGTTTAAAAAAAAAAAAAGCAAAGTATTGGAAACAAGCTTCTCTTCCCCAGTGTAGGCACAAGTGAAATCCTGAGTGAATGTGTCCACGTCAAAGACCAAGGTCTTAGGCCCACAGGAAGTTTCCCATATGGGTCAGGCTCAGAAATGGCCAAACTTTCCTCTGGGGCAAATGTTGATAGTGTGTGCAAGGACAAGCTTATCAACAATCAACCAGTGTCTGCTAAACCTAGCAGCTGCTGCCTCCTCCTCCTCTTCCTCCCCCTCCTCCCCCTCCTCCCTCTTCCTCTTCTTCCTCCTCTTCCTCTTCCTCCTTCTTCTCCTCCCCTCCGCCGCCCCCTCCTCCCAGACACAAAGTCTGAGACTGCCGGCCTATAGCATCTCTGTCCTAGCTAGGGTTACTACTGCTGTCGTGAAGCACCATGACCAAAGCAACCTGGGGAGGAGAGGGTTTATTTGGCTTACACCTCCACATCACTGTCCATCATCAAAGGAAATCAGGACAGGAACTCGAACAGGGCAGGAACTTGGAGGCAGGAGCTGATGCAGAGGTCATGGAGGGGTGCTGCTTACTGGCTGGTTCCACGTGGCTTGCTCGGCCTGCTTTCATATAGAATCCAGGATCACCTGCTCTGGATTGGCACCACTCACAATGGGCTGGGCCCTCCCCATTATCGCTGATTGAGAAAATGCCCTACAGGCTCGCCTACTGCTCAATCTTATGGAGACGTTTTCTCAATTGAGGTTCCCTCCTCTCGGGTGACTTTAGCTTGCGTCAAGTTGACATAAAACTATCCAACACAACCTCCTACAGGGACTAGCCAACCCCTTCCCGTGCGGTATGCGTAATAAACGCACCAGATTCTGTGTTGCCGTGCAGCTGGCGAGACTCCGTCAGAGTGTTCACGGCCCACCTGAGCCCAGCTTTCCTCTATGAGTGTCTGTGTATTTGTCCTTTCTTCATCACATTGCTGCCCCTATCCAGGCCTCGAACCACCCAGGATTCAGTACCTCAAAAGAAAGCAAAATCTAATTTTAAACTGTTCAGAAATGGAGAGCATTGCCAGTATGAGAAATCTCCATGAATGGGGAATTCGTTCGACTGTTAAAGGCATTTCAGCATTTTGCCGTCAGTTTTACACTTGTAGCGCACTTACCTCTTGGTCCTTTCTTCTTCTCCTATCACTTTGCTCAGGATCTGAAACACGATGCTGAGCAGTAACCGCTGTAATCAACATTCTTGTGTCGCCCGTCTCATTTCTAATTTGAAGAAAGTCAGTTCTGTTTGCAGAGTGAGGTGCCCTCCTCTATTTCCTAGTAGATACTCTTCAACACAGAAATTTCTATTTCTGATCTGATAAGAACTGTTCAAGCTCAATAATTCAGATTCAAAATGAATTGGGAAAAGCATGCACGTAAGAATGGCAAGTGCGTTCCTTGAAGCAGCAGTTGGGGCTGGACGTCGTTCAGTGGCAGAACGCATGCTCAGCACGTGCGAGGTCATGAGTTCCATCCTCAGCACCAAGGAGATGAAGAACGGGAGTGCGGAGGAAACTCTTGTGTTGAAAGACATCATGAAGCTTTGACAACAGAACGGAAACAGAACAGTGGACGGAACACAGTGTGTAGACACAGATTTATATCATACAAGAATGTGACATGTCCTATCAATAGAGAAATGAGCAATTGATCTGTAAATGACATCAGGACAGTTAGCTAGCCCATTAAGAAAGAAAGTAAAACTTCTACCATTTTAAAGATAAAGTCTAAGCTTATCCAAGAACCAAATGTGGAAACTGGGGATGAACTCAGTGGGGAAGTCTATGCTAAGCATGTACAAGGACCTCCATTTAATCCCCGCCAATGCACAGACACCAAAAACAAAAGAAGGAAAGCGAGAGACAATACACCATGATCTTACGTCTTCAAAAGACACAAAATGCAAAACCCATAGTTTAAGCCAACCCATGGATTATGTCAAGATGAAGCCCTCTGTGTGACAAAGACACAATGATCAAAACAGACAAATTGTTTACCTGGGAGGATACTTGCCATAACTCGCTTACGATTGAGACAATTGATTCCTATTAATAAGAAGAAAAACATTACCCAAAAGAAAGGGCAGCAGAAATTAAATAGAAAATTGCATGAAAATGTATAGGAAACAAGAGTGTGAAAAGATACATAACCCACAAGTTGTAAGAGGCTGGGAAAATCTAATGAAAATTAACATCAGTGGCTATAGGAAGCAGACTCAAGTGTTGACAATTTAACAGTACCTACTAGACATTTGTTAGTGTGCCCTTCAATGCATAATTCTGCACGGGAGACTTGTTATCAAGAATAACCACACAAGCAGATGAAAGCTTCACAAGATTTCCCTCAGCGAAATGTTGAAAACCACTGAAGTACTGCTGATGGTTGAACGAATTACCCGTTCACAATAAACAGTGTTCGGCGAATTGCGTAAAAACAAAGGAGCAGTGGTTTGCTTGATTCTTGCTTCTCGAAGACAGACCGCGAGGTGAGCAGCGGATGCGGAAGAATAGACTGAATCACATTAGTGATGTAAAAGAGCGTCTGTAAGCGGCAAAGCCTCCCTTCCATCCTGCACAGGGGCCTCGACACGCCGAAGATCTGGAAGAATACACGTCATGGAGGCCGGAGGTGCGGCTGCGGGGAGGGCCGGGATGGGGCAGACGTCGGGTGGAAATGTTTTCTTCATCCGCGTTCGTCACAGAAACAAATCTTCATAATTGCTTTTAACTGGGGAAAAGTCAGCCAGAAAGCCAACAGCTGACTCAGTTCAATGTCCCCCCCACCCCCCACCACACCCCCGCCAACCCCACCCCCACCCCTGCCACCTCCCTCCACCACCACCACCCTCTGCCCACATAGTTCTTTCCTCTCTTAAGCTTTCCTCCCATGGAGTTCTGCTCCCTGGGCCATTTGTCATGTTCTTTTCCCGTCTTCTCTTTGGCCGCTAAGAAATTTTGGAATAATGGCACACCCTAAAACTACTATCTAGGTAAGCAGGAATGAAGTCTACCCGAATTAAATAAAATAAATGCTGATTTTCTAAATAAAATAAATACTGGTTTTCTAAAGTAAGAATGAAAAAAGGAGGTTCTGTGGCCACATTTGGGGGGGGATACTCAGTATTTCTTC
Source organism: Cricetomys ansorgei (assembly GCA_026225945.1). NCBI lineage: Eukaryota > Metazoa > Chordata > Mammalia > Rodentia > Nesomyidae > Cricetomys > Cricetomys ansorgei. The sequence goes on along the minus strand of JAMJFZ010000271.1, from coordinate 8,810,857 downwards.
TGGCCCTTACTCCTTTACTTCCTCCTTCATCTTCTCTGGTCACATGGAGCGCAGAGCTCGCCTTCCTGGGAGTGTTGCCATCATCCGGATACATGTGGAAGGAGAGAGGGCACGGCTTCTAACTGCTTGAGCTCCACAATCGTAACTTCCCGTGGGGGAGAGGGGGCGAGCCTAAGCGTTACCGAGAGGAGCCCCAGTAAACGAAGGACCTGAGTAGCTGCTCATTGTTCAGCTCTGTCACAGCCTGGCTTGCTCTCGCCATGTGCCTTACAGCCCCCTAAATAACCCACTCTTGTCCGTGAACCCGAGTGAACTGTGGCAGAGAGGCATGCTCACGGCCACCTGCCAAGCTCTCTTTAAGATTTTTTAAAGATTTGCTTTATTTCATCTTGTTTTGTTTTACACGTATGAGTGTTTTGTCTGCACGTATGTATGTGCACCCTCTGTGTGCCTGGTGTTCCTGGAGGTCAAAGGCTCAGATCCCCAGGAATGGGGGTTACACATGATTGTGGGTCTCTGTGTCAGTGCTGGGAAGTGGACCTGCATCCTCTGCAAGAGCAAACAGGACTCTTAACTGCTGAGCCATCGTCCCAGCTCCACTAAATAACTCCACCTCTCCCATTTTTTTGTTGCAGTGCTGGGGATTGAACCTCGGACCTTATACATGTTGGGCAATAGGCCTAGCTATCTCTTAATAGTCATGTGGCAAGTAACTAAATTCTCAGTACCTTAGTATGTGTACAGAATGGAAAGCGTAACTGAACCTACCTCACAAGCCATTCTAAGGGCTGAGTGCATGTGTGTCACAGGACCCGGGACAGCAGGGTATTTTGTACTATTATTGACTGACTCTGACATTATGCCTCCTTCTAAATTATAATTGCTACTGATTCCAACAGGAAATGTGGTAAGTGTGTATTGTTGTTATTGTTGGTGGTGGTGGTGGTGTGTGCGTGTGGTGTGTGTGTGTGTGTGTGTGTGTGTGTGTGCATGTGATGTGAGTATGCGTGCAGTGTGTGTGTATGTGTGTGTGTATGTGTATGTGTGAATGTATGTGTGTGTGTGTGCGGTGTGTGTGTGTGTGTGTGTGTGTGTATGTGTGTGTGCGTGTGTATGTGTGTGTGTATGTGGTGTGTGTGCATGTGAGTGTGCATGCAGTGTGTGTGCGTGTGTGGTGTGTGTGTGTGTGTGTATGTGTGAATGTGTGTGTGTGTGTGCATGTGTGTGTCTGTGTGTGTATGTGTGTGTGCGTGTGTATGGTGTGTGTGTATGTGTATGTGTGAATGTGTGTGTGTGTGCATGTGGTGTGTTTGTGTGTGTGTGTGTGTATGTGTGTGCGTGTGTGGTGTGTGTGTGTATGTGTGTGTGTGTGTGTGTGTGTGTGTGGTGTGTGTGTGCGGTGTGTGTGTGTGTATGTGTGTGTGTATGTGTGTATGTGTGTGTGTGTGTGTGTGTATGTGAGTGTGCATGCAGTGTGTGTGTGTGCGTGTGTGGTGTGTGTGTGTATGTGTGTGTGGTGTGTGTGTGTATGTGTGTGCGGTGTGTGTGTGTATGTGTGTGTGTATGTGGTGTGTGTGTATGTGAGTGTGCATGCAGTGTGTGTGTGTGCATGTGTGTGTGCGTGTGGTGCGTGTGGTATGTGTGGTGTGTGTGTGTTTGTGTGTGGTGTGTGTGTGTGTGCATGTGTGTGTGCGTGTGGTATGTGTGTGTGTGTGTGTGTTTTGTGTGTGGTGTGTACACATGTGTATGGAGACCTGATATCAATACTGGGTGTTTTCCTCCATTTCTATCTTATTTTTTGAGGCAGGGTCTCTCGCTGAACACGGGCTGCACCAATTAATCAGACCGGCATACTCCAGCTGATCCTTTGTTTCTGCCTGCCCAGCACCTGGATTATAGACCTGCGCCAACATGGCCAGCTTCTAGAGTGTGTGTCGTGGACCAGAACTCAAGTCCTCGAGCCTGTGCACCAAGCGTTTTACTTGGTTACTTTCCTATTGCTGTGACAAAACACCAGACCAAGGCAATTTTAAAAAGACCACGTCTAAATGGGCTTACAGGTTCAGGTTAGAGTCCATGATAGCATAGCAAAGGCGTGGCCAGAGGAACCGCTGAGAGCCACAGAGCAGCTGGAGTATTGATCTGCGAGCAGGAGGAAGAGAGCATTCTGGGGATGGCATGAGTCTTGGGACCCCAAAGCTTGCACCAGTGACACACCTCCTCTAACAAGGTCACACATCCTAATCCTTCCTAAACAGTTCTGCCAACTGGGGAGGAAGTATTTAAGCATAGGAGCTGATGGAGACCGCGCCCACCCAAATCCCCACACGGACTAACCCATCCTGCCAGCCCACGTTTGTCCCTGTTAATACTGGAGCAACAATTCCTAAACTCCTGTGCAATGAAATGTTAAGGGTTTCCTACAAAAAGGATCAAACCACAAAATACATTTTGGAACTCTTTTATTTTGCATCAATAACATGTATTTATTTAGCAAAGAAAATATTTGAGATATTCTATAGCAAACAAACTACTTAACTTGTGCTAACCCAAGCTTCATTGATCTCAAATCTCTGTCTGTCTTTTAAGTGGACAGGCTGATTAAGTTAAGAACGATTCATAAGTTTCTTTTCTGGTTGCTATGATTAAATGTCTGATAAAAGCAATTTTTTGTTTTTGTTTTTGTTTTTCAAGATGGTTTCTCTGTTGTAACCCTGGCTGTCCTAGAACTCACACTGTAGACCAGACTGGCCTCAAACTCACAGAGATCCACCTGCCTCTGTCTCCCAAGTGCTGGGATCAAAGGCGTGCGCCACTACCACCTAGCTAAAGAGCCGATAAAACAATTTAAGGGAGGAAGGATTTGTTTTGGCTTACAGTCTGAAAGGATACAGTCCATCATGGCAGGGAAGGCAAGACAGCTTATTACACTGTGTCCACACACTCAAGAAAGAGAGAGAGAGAGAGAGAGAGGGAGAGAGAGAGAGAGATGGATGCTCACAATCAGTCTGCTTTGTCTGTTTTACCTGGTCCAGGGTGCGAGTTCACGGAAAGGGGCCAGTCAGGTTGGTGGTGAGTCTTCCTGCCTCAGCTAACGCAATAAATATACTCCTTCACTGACATGCCCAGAGGTTCATACCCTAAAGGATTCTATTTGTTTGGGACAAAGGTTGGGACATAAAAGCCAGCGTGGGACACTGCATATTCAAACTGTATCAATTCTTCCTAACATTTGTTAAAGAAGTTGACAATTTGTCCTGAACCATTTTTCACATTCTTGATTTTGTTGACTGCGTATCTGTGACATTATTCACGTATTATTGTGTCCCTTGTATTTTTTATAAATTCGGGTTTAGATTTAGAGACTTCCCAGATTTACACTGGATTTGTTTTTCCTAGAACTGTTTCATGATTGGTGTTGAATGCTTCTACCAAAAATAATATATCTGCAATGTGGGGTTTTTTTTTTTTGTATTCACTAGTGATCATTACTAGATCTATGAATTCATTACAGATTACAAAATGCTGATAATTTGGAGCTATTATTTTTACCTTTGTCATTAGATTAAAAAAAAGCTTCTCAGCAACTGGATTGCCTTTCTGTCTTTGGGATAAGAGTTCTTAAACATTCTGACTGTCTAAAGCCTGTTATTGGAATAGATTTCTGAGAAATAATAACCTCTTGTTCTTGCTTATGTATGAATTTATGGTATTTAAATTTGACAGTTTGGTTAGATATAAAATTCAGGATTCACATTTTCTGTCTTGAATACTTAAAATATATTACGCCATTATCTTCCGTATGTCTTCTTACTATTGAAGACCTGATGCAACCTGATATATTTTTATTTATAAATGACTTCGTCTACTTAGACAGATGCCCAAAAGATTCCTTTTTAAAAGGAACCTCTTGTTAGTGTGTTTTTGCAATAGATTTCTTTTGAGAGAACTGCCTCTCCCTCTCCCAGAAGCCATCAAATGTTAACAGCTGCTCAGCTAGCTGGGGGGAGGGGGACTTCATTCCCACCCGCCCACTCCCTTCCATTTTCTCAGTTAGGGGCGGGACTTCCTGCTCACGTCACCTTTCCAGACTGGGATTTGGTCTGGCTTGAGTTTACACGTGTCTCGTGCATGCTGTTACAGTCACTGTGAGTAATATGTGTTCTGCCCTTTTGTATCTAGAAAAGTATGATTTTTTGCATACATTAAATAGCAAGGTTACACAAACGTGTCCAAGGTAACATATGATCTAGTGGCAGGTCTAACACTGGACAGGATTGTGACACAGGAGCAAATATGAGCAGCTTTCCAAAGTATCTGTATTATTTATAATATTATGTAAAAAAAAAAAAATCTGTGGACAAAGCCAGAGGTCCTGCTAACACCACCATGGTTCATTCTCCAAATTCTTAATTGAATAAGAGGATAAATTTCAGCAGATTAGGTGAAATGACAACATAATACACACCCAAATCTGCAGCCCTGTGTATTCTACCTGGGAATCCTTTCGGGACCTGTGGCCTTCCAAGTGTGTATTTCTACATTTGTGTGTGTGTTGGACCCCAAGGGCCCAAACCGGAACGCCGCACCCCCACAGAGACTCACAGTCGGAAAATCGATGTAAATAGCAAGAGGATTTTATTCCAGTATACTGGGACCATTCTAACACGCAGGATAGAAACGGCCCCGAGGGGAAAAAAGCAAGCCTTTTTATTATTTACAGTTGAAACAGTTGCTAAGGGGCTGTATAGTTGCTAAGCACAGACCATGTTGGTGCAAGTTGATTGGTCTCTAAATTGTTTTCCCATTTTGATAGGTAGGGGCCAGTTAACCTCTAAACTGGTTGGTGCTAGCACATAGCAAGGTCGTGGGCAACTGGGAGGAGGGAACTCCTCAGCCCAAGGCTGTAGGACCAAGATCATGGACCATCTGCAGGAAGGGGGGCACATTTTCTAGCCCAAGGCTGTCTAGCTGCCTTGTTTGTCTTAGAAAATGTTTTTCTTACAGAAATTGTTTTTGCTTTAACTCTGGGAAACTCTGGAACTGTTCTGGGTCACACTGCCCCTGGCTTGGGCCTACACAATTTTGGTGCTCTTAGAAGCCTGACTAAAGTTTCTTAGGCCTGGGCAAGGGACCTGACCTCCACATGTGAAACTTATTTCCTTTATTTAACTGTTGTTTTTTCTTTTTATCGTTCAAGATATTTTTTTTATAGAAGATTTAGGTATAATATACATACAGAAGAATAGCCAAATCTTAAGTGAGTGACTCGGTAAGTTTGGACAGAGTGTATTTAGTTGAACATTGCTATAGATACAGGGTATGTGGCCAAAGCCCAGCATCTGTGAGAAATACTGCCCTTCCTGCCTCCCTCCGACCCCCACCGTGGAACCTCGTGTTCCCTCTGCTCCATGCCATTGTTGCAGATGTGGATCTGGGAAGAGTGGGAAGGACCCCACCCCCACATTTGTTCCTTGCTCTCTCAGCCTCTGGACCCTTACACACCAACTGTTCCATACAATCACTGCTGCCTCTGGCTGGACCTGGTAAGAGAACCTGCCCCAACCTCAGACTCCCCCGTCCCTCTCATCCCTGGATCTCATGCCCCAGCCCCAGGCTCCCCCCCCAATCCCTCTCATCCCCAGACCACAGGCCCCAGCCACATTCCCAGTCCCTCTCATTCCCGGACCATATTCCCCAGCCCCAGGCTCCCCCGTCCCTCTCATCCCTGGACCACTTGTCCCAGCCCCAGGCTCCCCCGTCCCTCTCATCCCAGGACCATATGCCCCCAGCCACTCCGTGTGGTGACTCAAACTGCTTCAGGTAGTTACTGCAGTGCTGGACCCAGTAAGAGACTCAAGTCCCTCAGAACTGCCTCCTCTAAATGCTTCCAGGAGATCTAACCCGCCACCCTACCTTTGAATTCCATCCAGATGAGCTGAAGATATACCCTAACTCCTGGTGCCTGGGTCCCATCACAAAAACACAAGCATTAAAAAAAAAAAAAAAAGGCAATATATCCCACCCTCGAATCACCAATGCTATAGTAACAGTCCCCACAAAGATCAACGTCAATGCAATTCAAGACACAGAATTCAAAAGAACAACAATGAACACGTTCAATGAGTTGAAATAACTCAAGCGGGACAAAAACAAGCCCCCGAATGAACTCAGAGAGGACATGAATAAACAGATCAAAGTTCAAGAAAACACAAACGACTAAATCAAATAGTGAAGATAATTCAAGGTATGAAAATTAAATTCAACGAGGAGATAGAAACACTGAAGAGAACTCCAAGAGAAGTGAAGGCGAAGACAAGAAGACTCAAGTCTAATAAGAAGCTCAGCGGGAAGCCCGGGCGGCAGAACGGAAGTGTGTGATGGACAGAGTTGATTAATCAAACAGGTGAAATGGTGAATTTTCTAAACCTAATTGTGCTGGCTGGTTTTATGTCAACTTGACACACGCTGGGGTCATCAGAGAGGAGGAGCCTCAACTGGGAAAATGCCTCCATAAGATGGAACTGTAGGCATGCCTGTAGGGCATTTTCTTGATTAGTGATTGACGGGGGAGGGCCCAGCTCCTTGTGGGTGGAGCCAACCTTGGGCTGGTGGTCCTATAAGAAAGCAGGCTGAGCAAGTCATGAGGAGCAAGCCAGTGAGCAGCACCCCTCCATGGCCTCTGCCTCAGCTCCTGCCTCCAGGCTCCTGCCCTGCTGGAGTTCCTGCCCTGACTTCTTCAATGGTAAATGGTGAGGATGGAGTATACCCTACGTCAAATGAACCTTCCTTCCCCAGGTTGCTTTGGCCATGTGTTTCATCACAGCAATAGTACCTTTAAGTGGGACCGAAATTTGGCGCCGGGATAGTGGGGTATTGCTGTGATGGACCTGACCGTGTTATTTGGGGATGGATGTAAAAAGGTCTTTGAAACTTTGGGCTAGAGAAGCCAGTGAGTGATGGGATCAGAGGGAACTGCTCTGTGGGAGCTCGGAAGGTAATGTTGAGAGCATTGCAGAGAATGGAGGCCCAGCTTGGGAAGTTTCAAAGGGAAGTTTAAAGACTCTATCAGGGCCGTTAGTTATGCTGAATTAAAACGCTGTAGTTCTGAAGAAGGACAGCTACGGTGGGACTGAAGAATCAGCTGTGGTTGATAAGAGACCAGCACCACTGAAGTGAAAACTTTGCTTTCCTGGGACCATGGATGCTGGTCAGCTGCAGCTAGGAAATTAGCGGTGATTTAGAAGAGACCAGGGTCGCTGAGGTGAAATCTGGGAAGGGTCTCCTCAGGGTCAGCCACACACACGAGCTGCATTTGAGAGGCGGCCAAGGTTGTACCTCTCTGGAAGCCGAACTTAGAAGTGTAAACCCGAGTGGAACTGGTTTTGAAGGCGTGAACGGGTGATGGCAAGTAGCTGAAGGTTGTCATTTTGGAAGGCCAGGAGAGGCTGTTGGTGAAGGTGCAGCCTCGATAGCAGTTGAAGGTCCAGGATTGAAGGGGTCATGCAAAGAAGCTGGGGCTTGGCACCCTGAAGAGAGCCCAGGAGAAGCCATTGGTGGAAGCGCAGCCCAGATGCAGCAGAAGACCCCAGCATTTTGGAGATGCCAGTGCCACAGGTCGACCACCAAGACCAGCAGCAGCAGTGGAGGGCAGCACGCCTGAGCTCAGAAGACAAGCTGTGCGTGATGCAGAGGGCAAAGCGGGAAAAGTAACCCAGATTTCTTGGAGAAGCCCAGAAGATCTTGAACAAATCCCAGCTATTGGACACTGAGTGATTCATACTGTTGGATTTGCTTGGTTCCGATTGTAACTGTGCCCTGATTCTCCCCTGTTGAAATAGGAAATATTTAACTTATTTTTTTTTATTTTACAGGAGCTCACAGTTGAGACTTTATACTTTAAAGGAGAGAGAGTGAGAGAGATTTTGGAGTTTTACAAAGACTGGATTTTGAAAGAGACTGGATATTTTTTAAGAGACAGCTTTTAAAGGGTTTGACTTTAAGGTTGTGGACTATTTGAGTTTGGAAAGTGCTTTAAAGTGTGTTGTCTTCGTTAACGTGTGATCTTGGGGAAGAACAAGAGAGAAAAGGTTGCAGCTTAACAATGATGTGTTTGTGTGTCAGGTTGACAAAGAGTCAGTTGTGCTGGCTACTTTGTGTCAACTTGACACAAGCTAGAGTTATCTAAAAGAGGGGAAACTTAATTGAGATAATGCAACCATTAGATCCAGTTGTAAGGAATTTTCTTAATTAGTGATTGATGGGGGAGGGCCCAGCCCATTGTGGGTGGGGCCATCCCTAGGCTGGTGGTCCTAGGTTCTATGTGAAAGCAGGCTGAGCAAGCCATGGGGATCAAGCCAGTAAGCAGCACCTCTCCATGGTTTCTGCATCAGCTCTTGCCTCCAGGCTCCTGTCTGCTTGAGTTCCTGCCCTGTCCTGTCTTCCTTCAATGATAAACAGTGATGTGGAAGTGTAAGCTAAATAAACCCTTTCCTCCCCAAGCTGCTGTGGTCACGGTGTGTCACCACAGCAACAGAAGCCCTAACTAGGACACTAGTGAATGGAAGTGCAGGGACTTTAAGACACTATGAAGAGAATAATATATAAATTATGTACATAGAAGATGAAGCATTCTAGAACAAAGGCATAGCAAATATTTTCAATAAAATTGCCAAAGAAAAGTTTCCAAATCTAGAGAAAGAGATGCTCATTGAAATTTAAAAGGCTCACAGATTGAAAATACAAAAGAGAGCCGGTGGGGGGTGAAGGGTGCACGCCTTTTTAATCCCAGCACTGGAGAGGCAGAGGCTGGTGGATCTCTGTGAGTTCAAGGCCAGCCTGGTCTACAGAGTGAGTTCCAGAACAGCCAGAGTTACAGACAGAGAAACCCTGTCTCAAAAAAACAAAACAAAACAAAAAAGAAAGAAAAGAATAAAATACAAAAGAGAACCTGAGGGAAAAAAGTCTCACGACCTTTTTTAAAAACCTTAACTTAAAGCTAAAACACTAAAAGTACAAACAAAAGAAAGAATACTAAAAGCTACAAGAGAGAAGACCCAAGTCACATATAAAGCTAGGTCCATCAGAGTGTCGGCTGATTATCTATCTGAGGGAAATTTTAAAGCATGAAGAACCTGGAAAACGTGTTCCAAATTCTGAAAGATCTCAGCTGCAACCAGATTTTTATACCTGGCAAAACTATTAGAATTGAAGGATTAAAAAAACTGTCCATAATAATAACAACAGGCTAAAGAAACATACAATCCACTAAGCCAGCTGTGCAGAGGACAGTAGAAGGAATACTTTAGATAAGAGAGAGAGATCCATACCCAAGAGGCCACAGGAGAGGGTGGAAAGCAATACCAAGACAGTCAACAATAAGAGGTCTAAGAAAACACCAAAAAAATCAACAAAACAATGGAAATTATAAACATTTTTCAGTAAGAAAACTCAGAATATTTATGGTCCAAATTCCCCCAATAAAATGACATATACTGCCAGATTCAATAGAAAACAGGAGCCGGATTTTTACTGCCTCTAAGAAAGATATCTCATCATTCAAGATAAGTACCAGCATAGGGTAAAGGATGGAAAAGGGTTTTCCAGGCTAATAGAACTAGGAGACAAATAGGCCTAGCTATTCCAATTTCTGACAAAATAGACCAAATCAAAACTACGTAGAAGAGATAGGAAAAACCACATCTTTCTCGGCTGCTGTAATGGTCGGAAGATGTGGTCACCTTTGTGACATCGAGCCACCGAAAATCTGACAGATACACAAGGTGCTCTCCGGTCCCCTCTCCATACCAAGGATCTACGGGTAGTTGATTGCTGCAGGAGCAGGAAAGGTTCTTTGTATGTGAGGCTGTGGTCACTAGTAGGTTTCCCGTGCTCCGGGGGCACTAGTAGGTTTCCCGTGCTCCGGGGGCTGACCCCACACACGAGCACACGTAGGCAGTGCTGATTGAACGTAGTGGGTTATCAAGACAAGAAAAAGAAGGCAAGAAATTGAGAGAGAGCGTGTTAGAGGGGCTAGGAGGAAGTTGGGAAATGGGGAAGGATATGGTGATATTTCATTGTATACATGTATGAAATTCTCAAAGAATAAAAAATAAATAAACGAAAAAGAACTCTCAATCACAAGTTCCAGGGTGTCTTGTCAGTGAACAACTCCCCCTGAGGATTCTAAGAGTGCACTCATCTAATTGGGCCCTGGAATTCCAGCCAAATGAAGAGACACTCCAAGAACAGATTATCCGTCAGTTACGATCAGCTTGCCATTGGTGCCCTCGGAGAAGCAGCTCCTTCCTCCTCGACGCTGGAAGCCCATTGGATGCCCTGATACCTGCCTGTGTGCATGTGTGGGTTTCATTACCGCAGTTCACAATCCCATAAATACCCAGTGGGTTTGCGACAGAGCTCATTGCACCTCTGCTCCGGAGATAAGACCCACACAACCAATGACTTGGCCAGGATGTGTCTAAGCTCATGGAAAAGGTCAGTGAATGTCCAGATTTGTGTGAAAGATGACCCTGCTTCTCTGGGTATCCTAGAGCTGAGCACTTTCTAACTAACCCTGTATTCAGACCACACCTGAGCTCTGAAAAGAGTGGCCACAGAGGAGATCCCCCAACTTGCTGTTTCTCCTGTAGATGTCTAGTTCTGTCTCTGTGTCCCAATTCTGTCTGCGTAGATGCTTCTCCTGTGTTACCGTCTGAAGCTCTGTCTACCCGCCTGCCCTGATTCTGGTGAGAGAAAGATGAATTGTGAGTCTCTGTCAGGATAAATCTCCTGTTGAGCCGACCTGTCTACAGGGAAAGGATGTGTGTTCTCAGAGCCAGCGGGCTGGAATGGAATCATTCCAAACATCTGGCTCAGGAAGCTGACTGCGCCAGTCATGGAGAAGTTCCATTATACTTACGTGGATGTCTTAGTCTGACTCCTATTTGACTACTGGTTTTTCTAGATTATTTCTGTTATTCTAGCTCTTGCTGCCTCCCGCGTCCCTGATCAGTTTCTTTCGACTTTCAGCAGCAATCGCAGAAAGAGTATTTTCCTATCTCTATCCAGTTAAATAATTTATTATTAGATAGCCTCGGTGCCAGAGGTGTATGAGGACACTCAGGGAGGAGTTCGTTTGCCTCTTCTGCCCTGAAGCTACTTGAGAAGACAGTGCGTTTACTCTTCTCGGGGGCTCCATTCCCCGTTCGTAACTCCCATGCAAGAAACCTTTCTAAACCAGTGCGCAGGCCTCGCTAGTGAGGCGCACACGCAGGGATGAACGTAAAGCGCGAGTCCCGCGGAAACCACTGTCGGAGCCGTTGTGTTTCCCCAGTCCGTCCCTGCTCCCTTCCTAACTTTCTCGCTCTCTTCTGTATTAATGTCAGCCTGTTTTTACTCATCCCTCCCCCTTCCGTCTGCCTCAGAGCTTTCTCCTCTCCCTCTTTCCCACTGGTGCTTTCTCCTGAATCCGTTGCCCTGAGTGGATGCATTTCTTGTTTGTCTGTGCAGTTTCTTTTCTTGCTCCTTACTGTCTCTATACAAAGAGCTACAAGCAACGTAGCAGCTATCCAGAAAAACTTTGATATAGAAAATGGTCTTTAGCAACTGTTGAGACCGAAATCTTGAAAGACCTCTTCCAATATCCTACGGTGCAAAGAAGACAGGGAAACAGGGAAGGAGAGCGGTGAGCGCCGGTTGGCTAACCACTATCCGTCGCTTGCACTGGTTTTGGTACTTCTGTTATCAGTTCATCTCACACCAACCCAGGCAGGAAAATGCTCTTAGCAAGGGGTAAAATGGAGATGCGAACATGTTTTGAGCATCCACAGCCCAAACACACAAGATACAAATGCTCAAAGTCCAAACCTGTTGAGAGTCAATAATTATTTGACTTCATACGTTGACGAGTTGTATCAAGACTCAGGGGCAGATCACGGTTTATTCAGTATCCCCAAGCGGAGGAAAGACCCTGCCAGCCCCTTCAACCGTGCTTCACCTTCTCACAGGCATCGTCATGGGTAACTGATGTAGTTAGCCCTTTGCTTCATGGTGGCTCAAAGTTTGCAAAATTATTTAAAACACTATATCAAATATATCATATATGCTATGAACATAAGGTATATATGAAATACAGTGAATTTTGTTTTCAGAATTAGGGGGGTGGGAGGTCAGCCTTGCCACGAGCCACCACTGAAGACTTCCAGTCTGCTATGGGGTTAACAAGGCTGGACAGCTCATTGGTTTGCACAACTCCAATGAATGTATCTTGGAGAGGCAATACCCCAAGAAATTTGTCACCCAAGTACCCCTTGCTACTGTCGAGTCTGATGGTGCTTCTGTCGTGCTCTCCTGGTCTATTTTTGGTATGAAGTTCTATGGGGGTCTCTAACCCCTCACTGGGCAGTGTCACTGGCACACATAACAGCACTGGTGGTTTTCTAAAAGGCAGTGCCACTCAGTCGAATTGGTAACTCTATTGAAACTCCAGAAAGAATAACTAATCTATAACATCAGATTAGGGTGTTTCGCCAAGCTGCTTTGGAACTAGTACCTAGGGAACTACCTAAGAAAACTCAGTCTTGGTAGCTAAGACTTGGTCAGGGTTAGAGAGAAAGAACACAGGAAACCTGGCTGCTAGGGTCCACGAGTTTCAGTTTCAGTGCCCACTGTGGTCCCTTGACCACAATTAATTTGGTATTTTCCTAGTTTTTACAATTATAAAATTACTGATGACTTTTTGTGTGTGCCTTGGGGACATAGGGCTCCGTGACACATAGACTGTACATATCCTCCCTTGCCTAAGAAAAACAGAAAGACCCCTGACTTAAAGTTTTCTAGTTAATAACAAACTTGCTCCACTGTGTTAATGAAATAGGGATTGTGTTAAGTTAGGGTTCTATAGCGTGTACCTGTCAGCTACAGTAGAATCTGGCTGTGAGAATACTTGGCTTGCTTAAACTCTGTTAATCTATACTAACAAAATTATTGTTTCTGGGATATAGATGTGAGGAAAAGTATGCAGGACACGGAGTGTTCATATGTAGCCATGTGTGGGAACTGAAAACATCCTGTTTTTTAAATATGTAACTTGAATCATTCACTGGGAAAAATAGGACTCGTGATTACAATGTGATTTCTTCACACGTAGAGGGTATTGTTTAAAAGGTGCATAGGTGCGTGGGAAAAATGGGAGAAGGGGGAGCTAATAAGGTGTATGAGTGAGATGTGTGCATGCTGGCCCTAAGGGAGAAGGGAAGAAGGAAGCTTGCAAGACGTGTGGGTAAGATGTGTGTGTGTTGGAGCTTTGCTTCTGCCATAAGGAAGAAGAAGGTTACAAAGGGAAGCTTGCAAGATGTGTGTGTGTGTGTGTGTGTGTGTGGTGAGAGAGAGAGAGAGCGAGAGAGAGAGATGTATATATGTTGAATGAAGATTTGCTTCACCCACAAGATGCGTGTGAATGCATATATGTGTGATTTTGTGGAAAGGATTTTATGGAGAGGACAGAGGGGAAAGGCTGGTATGGAGACAGAAGTTTGAAGGAAGAGAAAAGACTGAATAAAGAGCGTGTGTGACCCATCTGTGAGACATCTGTGTGTTCTCTCCCACCCCGGCTGGCTCCACTCCTCCTCTTTGGAACCCTGACCTACTGGAATTTGTTGATGCACAAGAATACCTCTCCCTCTCCCCCTCCCCCTCCCCCTCCCCCTCCCCCTACCCCTACCCCTCCCCCTCCCTTTCTCTCTCTCTCTTCTCTCTCTTTCTCTCTCTCTCTCTCTCTCTCTCTCTCTCTCTCTCTCTCTCTCTCTCTCTCTCTCTCATGTTAGTTGTCTGATGCCATACCTGTCCTGGGACCCCTGACCCTCAAGCCGAAGCTGGACTTCGGTCACATCAGTGCACCCTCAGGCTCTCGCCGTATACAGATACAAAAAGTGTGAATTCAAAGCCCTTCTGGTGTCACGAGCTTCAGGTAAGAGATACTCAGCTTGACGTGTTTTGAACCCTGAGCCCTGGGCACATGCCTACAGAACTCACATATGCTTCTCACATCTTGATGTTGAGTCTCAAACAAGTGCATATTTCACTCCTTAATCCTGCTCATGCCATTGAATAGTTAACTGCTTAGTTCTTTCAGATACAATTATTTGTCCTCTCATCTGAGGTTAATTATTTCTACAATCAGAATACATTTTCAAGCTGGCACAGAGGGTACGGCAGCTCATATGAATCGCGGTCATGCTGAGACCGCTGAAAAGAACCGGCCTAACGCTCGCTCTTGCTACTACCAGTGCCAAAAACCTTTATGATTCCTTCTAAGCCTATTCTGCACAGATAACCAAACCTTTATATCGAGAGGCTAATTCTATGTGTGTATTAACTGGACACATTTTCAGCTTATGTTTCTCTGCACCTCACAGGGTTTTGTGAATTTGAGTACATTTTAGTAAGGAGAGATGTTCTTTTACGTCGTCTATTCTTTCGAATTATTTAAACAGTCTTGTGTGGATGGTCATCAGAAGGAGCTTATAGCCCGGTTTGCTTGTTTTTATTTATAGAAAATTTAGGTTAGAACTCATAGGGAGACAATGAACACTTGTCAAGTATTTAGAATAAGCGAGATTCATCTAGCATAGGAAAATAGGTTGATGTAGGGCTCTAAAATCAGATTATCTGTGACGTTTCCCACTGAGTAGGTGTTGAGGACATTTCCAGGTAAGTACTGCTGCTGGACCATGTCTTGTCAACGGTAGGAAGAATCTGACATGTCAAGCAGGAGGCCCCGTGTCACTCATTAATGAGAAATGTAATTCAAGGCCTCTCAGTTGCAGAGATAGTATATTCAGGATGCAACTACAAAAAGTCCAAACCTAGGATGGTATAGGAAAGAGAAAGAAACCACATTTAGCTTGGAAATGCTGAAGGCAATATGACAGAAATGTTACAATAAATTATTAAGTTAATTTTGCAAATGTTTTTATTTGAGAATTTCACAGATGCATGTAAGGTGCTTGATTAAATACACCCCTAATCCCTTCCCTCTCAATCCCTCCCTTATCTTCCCACCACCAATTTACTTCATGTGTTCTTTCTGTTAAAGCCACTGCTTAGTGTCTCATGCTCACACTTGGGTATCAAACCATCTACTTGCGCATGGGTAGCCTCTCAGGGGGGCATCCTGAAGACAACTGGCTCTCTCTCCGCTAACAGCCACCAGTTATCAATAGTTTCTCAACTAGAGGTGGACTCCATGAGCCCCTTGTCCATCCACGCTGAGGCTTTGGCTGGCTTGGTCTTGTGCAGCAGTCACGGTTCCTGTGAGGTCACATGTGTGATAGTGCTCCCTGTCCTGCAGATACTGTTCTGTTGCAAATGTCCGCTACACCTGGCTCTGACAATCTCTGTCTCTATGGTTCCAGAATCTTGGGAGGAAGGAGTGTGATCAGATGTCCCATTTAGAGCCGAGCATTCTACATGCTCATTCTCTGCAAGACGATCAGTTGCGGGGCTCTGTGTTAATCACCATCTACTGAAAAACGGCTTCTCTGACGTGGTTTGAGGAATGTATTGACCTATGGGTCACACATAAAATAAGAACTTAGGGGGGCAGTTTATTACTATGTCCATTTAGCAGATTAATAGTATAGGGATCACCCCCAGAGCCTATGACTAGACCAAAACAGGGGTTTGGCCCAGTTGAAATTATTATATTTAAGAAACTTGTTGAGTTTATCTAAGTCATAGTAGAAAAAAGGGTTAAACATTAATCTCAGTCTTGCTGAAGCCAAGAGTAAACGAATAGTACCAGAAAAGTTGTAGCCTAGACTTAGTCATGAATTCAAGACTAGTATCTCTTTTAATATCAGGAGCAATCGTAATAGTTATTTAAACACTGATTCCAACATAGCTTAAATAAAACAAAGTGTCACACCACTAACCCACCTGTGGACCTACTTATTCATTTCACAGTGGTAGGTCACCTAAAATTCCTGTTTATCAAATTCGTGCTATCTTATATCCAATGATCTACAATGCTTCAATTCTCAGAGTTTTCTAATTTTTGCAACTTCCCAGACATCTATTTCTTTTCAGTTTAGTATTTAAATAAATAATATCACTTATGACTATCTGGTTTGTACACCTAGGAGTAGTTTTAGCTGATGTGTTTTGGGTTAGTAGCGCTGTGAGTTTCACTGGTAAGTCTTTACATGTACTGTCTTCTCTACATAAGGGAATTGTTACTTAGAGAAATTAATGAAATATTTTGTCGTTATTAAATTATATTTATAAACTCATGATTAAAAATATAACTGAAGTGAAACAGAACTTAAGCCATGTATCAGCGTGTTTGGAATATTCATGGCTACACTAATTAAAAAGAAATTTCTTTTGCTTCAGTAAAAAATTGCTTACAAATGGTGGAGCTCTGAGAAGGTTATGCGTTTATTTAATTTGTGTGCGTGACAGGGTCTGGCTGAGTAGCTCAGGATAGCCTTGAACTCACCACTCCCCGGCCCTCCTCAAGTGAGGGAATTATGAGCGTACAGCACTGTGCCAGCAAAGATCTATTTTAAAATAGATCTTTTTTCTTTTTTTTTTCTTTCTTTCCTTTTTTTTTTTAAAGTCAGAATTCCTGGAACATGGGTTCCGGGCCAGATCTACAGTGCCAGGCACATGTTTCCTCCTGTGGAGGAATCCTTAGATCTAATCAGAAAGTGGTTGGGGCCCCATGCCACTATGGCACCCATGGGCACATCTTGTCACGTGCGTCTTACTGCAGGTCACAGGAGTCACAGTTGGGTAAGACTGTTGGTAATCTTTTTACCCGGCACCTGGCATAGCTTATCAGTGCTATGGGCAATAGCAGGAACGAGAAGCTTCTTGGTCGGTACCAACTTGATTTCTCTTCGTTCTGTGATGAATGTGTGTGGTGTCTTCAGCACAGGATTTTACTGTCAAGTCTAGGGGCAACAAAGAGCTATAAGAATATAACAATACTATAATGTTATAATAATAATATTATAATAATATAAGAATAACTCTTTGTTTGCAGTCCCCAGGACGCCTCTGACCATTAACTCGAGGGGAGGTATCTCATGCCCGGCACTGGGCTTTTTATATGGCAACCTACGGCTTCTGGGATGAAGATAATCCTTCGTATAGGGTACCTCCAATGAACCTCATATATCCACACACATGTGCATTACTATAATGTACACGATAATAGGAGGTCTCTGTCTGGCTTCTCCAAGCACCTTTACCGTTAGTTATGTCTCCTCCAAATCCCTCCCCTTCCCTACACTCTCCTCCTCCTTCCCAGAGTCCCCTTTCCTCCTTCACCCGTGCGCTTTTACCCCCTCTCCTTTAAGATCTTTCTTCACCTTTCCCACCAATGGTCCCTTCCTAGTCTCCTAAACCCTACAGGTACTCCAAATTGAACACACAAACCCAAATATTTGATGCCAAGATGCGCGAATGAGGGCAAGCGTGTGAGGTGTGTCTTCCTGGCTCTGAGCTGTCTCACTCAGTATGTTTTCCAGCAAATCTCATAATTTCATTGTCTTCACAGCTGACTAAAATTCCTTCGTCTGTAGGTATGACATGTTCCTTATCCGTTTATCAGTCGAGGGATGTCTAGGCTGCTTCTGTGTCCTAGCCATTGTGAACAGAGCAGCTGTGAGCATAGGTGAGCGTGTGTCTGTAGTAGGAAACAGAGTCCTCTGCTGCATGCTGAGGAGCGGTATCGTTAAGTTAAGTCGTACGGCAGACCTGTTTCTAGTTTTCGCCATGCTGCTTTCCACAGCGCTGCATGGATATTTATTTACTCCCGCCAACAGTGCATGAGGGCTCCCTGTTCCCGGCATCACTGGCAGTATTTCTCGTCTTTAGTTTTCTCATTCATAGCCTTTCTGCCTGGGGTAAAAACAAAATCTCAATGTTGTTTAAATTTACCATTCACTGGGAGTTAAGGTTAGTGAACACTTTTAAGTACATTTCTCAGAACTTTGGGTTTCTCCTCCTGAGAATTCTCTGCTCGGTTCCATCGCTCACATTTTAATTGAATTGTTTGTTTTCTTGGAGTTTAGGGTTTTTATTTTCTTCTAATCCTCGTGTATTGTACTCATTAATCCTCTGTTAGAGGCGGAGCTGACAATTTCCCCCATAATGTAGGCTTTCTCTTCAGCTGATTGGCAGTTTCTCTTGCTGTACAGAAGCTTTTTAATTTTGTGAAATGTCGCTTGTTGGAATTTCATATTCAACTAGAGTCCTATTTAGAAACTCCTCTCCTGAGCCTGTATCTTGAAGTGCACTCTCTATCCTTTCTTCTAGAAGTTTCCGAGTTAAAGGTAGAAGACTGAGATCTTTGGCGCATTTGGAACTGATTGGTGCTCGGGGTGAGAGAGAAGGGTCACGTTTCATTCTACTTGTAACTGTCCAGTTTTCCCGACATCATTTGCTAAAGATGCTGCCTTCTCTCCAATGTTTTAGACATCTTCGTCCAACGTTGGACGGCTGTAGGCGCAAGGACTTATATCTGAGCCCTTGGTTCTGTTCCTCTGTTCCACAATGTGTCTGTTTTTGTGCCAGTACTGCGGTGCTTTGACCGCCGTAGCTCTGCAGTACAACTTGAAATGAGGTGAGATAGCACCGACAGCAGTGAATTCACTGATCAAGATTGGTTTGGCAACCTGGACCTGTTTCGCAAGAACGAACATTTTTTTAAAAGGTTGGTTCTTATTGTTAAACTGGTTCCCATCCAATATCGAAGCACGAGCATCCGTATTATAATGTTCAATGCTTTGACTTAACGGATTAGAAATGGTACCCTATGGATTGTTAAACTGTTGGTTGATCACTCGTCATTAGAGTGACATGGAACGGTATCTCTTCTATTAATTAAGATTGTGTCTTTTGTCTCTTAAGGTCTTGCTTTTGGTGAGCTTTTAGGAAGTAAATCCAATGCTTTGCTGTTGAAGTTTTATTTGCATATGTTTCTTTTATTTTTATTTAATGCATATGAGGTTTTTTTCCTGAAAAAGAAAATATATATGTGCATGCAAGCACACACACACACACACACACACAGCATGTGTGCCTAGTGCCCATGGAGGCCAGGGAAGGTGTCAGATACCCCTGGAGTAAGAGAGGATTGTGAGCCACCATGTGGGTGCTGGGAACCAAACCCAGGTCCTCTGGTAGAACAAGTCCTCTTACCCACTGAGCCATCTGTCCAGTACCAAGTATTTCTAATCAGTTTTGCCTGCTGAAAATAAAGTAGGTATCCCCTTTTAATGGATAAAAAGACACTAGGGCTTCAGTTTGCTCTTGAACGCTTTGAGCTAAATGGTGATCTAATCCACTGTAACCTAACCATGTCCAAAGGAAAATATTTCTTAACCGTCTTGATCAGTCTTTTTGACACTTTCAGGTCCCTCTTTCAGATCAGTGACGTTTCCTTCATCTACTGAATACCATTGCTGCATTTTCTCTCCTTTTCCTGCTTCCCTGTCTTGTGCGGAGAGCAGCTGCTCACGCTGTGTGGGGATATTTCCCAGTGCGCCCTTCTTAATCTCTTAAATTTCTCTTTTCAATGTTCTTTTAATTCAGAACCCATTGTCACAAAGTAAATCTTTGTTTCAGAGATGATTTGATCAGCCTCTTGGACAGAAATGTTTATACATAAATTTTAATACAAAATATCTGTATGTGTTTTAGGTGATTTTACTGAATTTCCCCCTATTTACCCAATTACTTCTTTTAATTTTTTATCTTGTTCTTATTTCTGAAAACCTTAAGGTTAATAAGGACATAAAGACAGTACATCATGATGAACAGGGCCTGGGGTGAAATACTACAATGATTAACAGTGTCTTTAAACCTCAAAGCCTTTCCACCATACTAAATTGTTCTCTTACATTTTTATTTCATTTTATTTTTGTGTTATAACAATCAAACCCAAGACCTTGTGTACCCTAAGAAAACACGCTACCACTGGACTATGGCCCCATCCCCAATAACTTGTTCTTTACCATGCTGTAAATCAAAGAAGGCTAAGTGTAAGGAGCTACATGTTATCTAGAAGAAGCTAAGTACTCTAATGGGTGTGACTGTGGCTCTCGACTAAATAGGACATCCATTCATGCTATAAGGTGATGGTCTTCCCTAGACACCGTGGAATAGTGGCCATGGTGTTCAAAGGACTTAGAATGTGTGGGCTGTGTCTTATCACTTTCCTTCACAAGCTGTGTGACCCTAGGGAAATTACTTAGGCTCTTTGAGTCTCTGTAAAATGGAGAAAGTATCTAGTTCATGAGATTTTGGAACAAGATGGTATAATGCATGCCTTGAATAAATAACTTTTATCTATGTAGACGTTTGTCTGGAATGGTGTGAGAAACTTCATGTGAAGGTCTTCTGTGTTAATAAGCATCTATCTCTTCCAGCGTGGATCCACCACCAGATGTCCTCCCTGGAATAGCTCAGCTTCGAGTGTCATGGGGTCCTCTCTCTTACCTGCTACCGTGGTTCTGGGACAGATCATTTTAGTCAGAGCAACACAATGAGGTAAGGCCTGAGCCCTTCCAAGAGTCCCACTGTGTGATTGCCACAGCACAAGGAACCAATGCCCCCACACAGTCAGAATTATTGCCCATTTTTGGATCTTGTAGGTAGAAGCTCTGGCATTCTGCTATGGGTTGGGGCAGAACCACATAGGCAGGGAAGAAAGGCATTGCCTCACAGAAAGGCACTTGCAGAGGACAGCTCTCATCCATTTCCATTGCAGTGATGTACTGGAGCCAGACATACCTGTTCTAAGGAGCTAATTTTCAGGAATTCTAAGACCTGGCCATCAAACATAGTCATTAGTAACAAATAATTTGACTTACCTCTAAATAAACTATACTTAAAAACAAACCCAGCAAATATCCAAAAAACATCTCTTCCTTATTTGGCCACTACATTTTACTGTTATCTACACTTTCAGGTTTTTCTTTCTCAGCATGATGTGTGTGCGTGTGTGTGTGTGTGTGTGTGTGTGTTTACATGTGTGTATAACATATGTATGTGTGGGGAGGTATACGCATGTCATGACACATTTGTGGAAGAGAGAGACAACCTGAGGTGTTGGAAGATGGTCCCCATCTTCCACCTTGTTTGAAGCAGGGAATCTTTGGGCTGTCTGCAGATACGCTGCATATGCAGCCTAGCTTGCTCAAGAGCTTGCAGGGATCCACCTGTGTCCGTCTCACAAAGCCCCGTAAGAGCCCTGGGATTATGGTCACAGTCAACTTCGAGTGGTTTCTAGAGATCCCAACCCAGACCCTTCCACACAGTAGTGCAGCAAACGCTCTGCCCACTCAAGCATCTCCTGAGCCCTGTGCTCTCAGATTTTTATCTCTGCGGTGGGAAAACCACACGACAGAGACCTGGTGTGAATGTCATCACAAGTAACATTAGTACATTAGTAGCTTGAGATATATCACAGTGGGAGGATTCGTACCATAAGAATGCATATTACAAAGAAGGTGTGCCTTCCTAAGGCCTTTTGTTAAGAGCATGCCACCACAGCACTGTTTGAATTCATTGGTTTTGTTTTTCTGGCTAGTACTTGTAGGATATTCAAAGCCCATAAGTCGTGTGAAGATGTTGTTGGAAAGGAAACTTCTAGCATCAGGGTCTCTAGGTTTGAATTGAGCTTCACTACTTACTGTCTGACCTTGGGAAGGATAGCGATCCTTCATATACAGCAAGGAAAAGAGAAAGATGGTCTACCACACAGGATAACTGCAAAGCTTAAGAGAGTGCTTGTGGAACATGGAATATGTAATACCATTTGTTTTACAATTATTTTGATGTAGAATCAGATAATGTCATAACAACATCCTTCTAGTCTTATTTTACTGAGTGTAGCTGTACACCTACTGTGTGGCTCAACAAAGATGACATGGAGGCATTTTCATAGATGTAAATTCTACCAGGCTTCAGCAGAGGGAGCCACTGTCATGGCAAGCACCATACTGGACAGTGGATCCTGAGCGTCTCATCTCAGGGATTTTTATTGCTCCCTAAGCTCCTCAGGTGTTCTATTGATAGCACGTGCAGATCATGAGCAATCAGACATCGTTTACATAAAGCCAACACCTGAAGACAATACAAAATGCCAAGGTCCAGGCAGCCCTTCCCAACAGGGTACAAAACAATCATTTTAAACATAACTAAAAGTAACCTTCTGCAACAATTAAGAAGTGTTTAAAGTAGGTATTAATGTCTAATTTTATCAAGTGCTCCTCAACATCTATATAATTTGTTAGAGGATTTAACTTTTCATGTATTAGAACAATGAGGGTTGTAGCAGTACAGAAGAAGCTTAGATCCCAGCAGTGAATACATGACCGTGGTGCGGTCCTCTCTGAATGCAGTACTGAATTCCATTCAGTACCCATTGATTTTATCCCTTTCACCGCTATCAGTACATTGTCTTGGTTATAGTTATCTCCCGTGTACTTTCAAAGGTTTTGTTTTTAACAGCTTGATTGCTTTAGGAGGATGTTAAAGATCTTCTAGCTTGTATTTTCACAAATTTCGCTAGCCTTGGAAAACATCAGAGACTTGCTACAGGATGGAAAGGACTTGTCTTTGGAGTTATCAGAAGCTGGAACTATTAGGCCCTCAGCATTTTGTCACCTTTACTTATTTTTCATAATCCTTGGGCCCGAATGTGCGTTAGAATCGCCTGGAGAACTTTTAAATTCAAAAATTATTCACATGGGGGGGGATATATTATTATTTTCATTCATCTCATAATACAAACATATATCAAAGCATCATGTTATGTATGTGTACACACAGTACACATAGCTATGTGTCCACACATAGGTATCATCTATGATTATTATTAGTCAATTCAAATTTTAATGCATTGATGCCTGATAACTCCCAGTACCTAGTGCTTTAATGGTCTGGTAAACAGCCTGCACATAGGGGTGTTTTAAAATTCTCCAAGTGACCCTAACATGTAGCCAACATTCAACACTGCTCACTACATCCAGGAATGAGGAATTTCACTCAGGAGATTAGTCTAATTTCATATTTTCTCAATGGATTTTAGGATTTATGTTAGTCTAGAAAATGCCCTGTTTCTCCCTGCTTTTAGACTGCTCATAAAATTTGGCGAAGCACTGTTGCATGATTATTCTTGTTTATTATTCTTAATAATCATGAAAATGCCTGTTAAATCTAGAAAATGCCCATTTCCTCCCTGCTTTTAGACTGCTCATAGGATTTTTGCAAAGCACCGTTGCATGGTTATTTTTGCTGTGTCGGGATCCAGTGTACTCACTGAGGTTACTAAGGAAAAGTCAATTCTCTCTTCTTGGTGGAAAACCTATTCACACTTGAAAAGAGCTCTCGGATTCTGCCTGTGTCTTCGCTTCAAGGTTTCTTTCAACAGTTTGTTATGTTATTCTAGGTCCTGTGTCCTCCTGTTTGTTTCTAAACACAATCCCACCAATTCAACACCACTTGGACAGTCCAGAAAACTATAAAACTGTCAGTCAGGGAGTGGGATGGGCAGAGGGAATGGAGAGAAACCGTAGTGAGTGACAGTGATTGGATACTATAGTGACTGACTTGTCACTATTTTTCTGAAGGCCCAGATATACAGCACCAACAGTGAGCTGGAATGAACTGGAAAGTAAGCTATTAACGTTGGTGCCCATCATGGGTTGGCGTAGGCTCAGCACTTGACATGCTCCGCCATGTTGGGAGATGTTGATCGTTAGGGAGGTTGTGCTTATATTGATGTGGGGGCTGACGGTAAACCTGAACCTCTCCTCCATTTTGCTGTGAATCTTAAACTTCTCTCTATGCTGCAGTTTGCCATAGCCCTGGCATTTTCTGTGCCTTTAGTAGCATTTAGTGTAATTATAATTTGCTATCTTTTTTGTTTGTTTACCCCCGGGTCTGCACTTACAGAAGTCGGTTATCCACATAGCTCCTTATGCTGGCTGGTCTTTGTCAATCTGACACAACCTACACATACCAGGAAAGGAGGAGTCTCAGTTGAGGAATTGCTTTCATCAGACTGGCCTGTGGGCATGCCTGTGGGGCATTGTCTTAACTATTGTTTGATGCCCAGCCCACTGTGGGCAGTATGCCATGTTTGGGAGGGTGGGATTGGACCGTACAAAAAAGGTAGCTGTACAAAGCCAAGGAGAGCAAGAAAATAAGCAGCATCCCTCCATGTTTTCTGCTTCAGTTCCTGCTTCTGAGTTCCTGCCTTGGTTTCCCTCAGTGAACTATAACCTGTAAGCTGAAATAAATCTTTGCCTCTGCAACTTGCTTTTGGTCTGTGTGCTTTTACCACGGCAACAGAGAAGCTAAGTAGAACACTCCTATCACTGTTCACACACCTGTTCTTCCTGTGTTCCCTCCTGAAGCAGACTCCAAAGGGTGGACCTACAAAACCACAGCACAGTGACAGAGTTCATCCTCGTGGGCTTTGAGCAGAGCGCCCCTTCCACTCGGGCACTGCTCTTCGCCCTCTTCTCGGCTCTCTACAGCCTTGCCATGGCCATGAACGGCCTCATCATCTTCATCACCTGGACTGACCCTAGGCTCAGCAGCCCCATGTACTTCTTCCTTGGACACCTGTCTTTCCTGGACATCTGCTTCATCACCACCACCATCCCACAGATGCTCATCCACCTGGTGACCACGAACCACACCATCTCCTTTGCTTCCTGCTTGTCTCACAGATGTATCTGGTGTTTGGTGTGGGTGTGGCCGAGTGCATCCTTTTGGCTTTTATGGCCTATGACCGCTATGTAGCAATCTGCCACCCACTGAACTATGCCCAGATCATGAGCCATCGGGTGTGTGTCAGGCTGGTGCTTACTGCCTGGATCTTTGGGATGATCAATGGTATCCTTCTCGATTACATGACATTTCGAGGTCCATTCTGCAGTGAAAACCACATAGAGAACTTCTTCTGCGAGGCCCCCATAGTGATCGCCCTCTCCTGTGGGGACCCCCAGTTCAGCTTGAAGGTGATCTTTCTTGATGCCATCGTGGTCCTGCTCAGCCCCATGGTGCTCATTGTCACCTCCTATGCCCGCATCCTGACCTCCATCCTGGGCAGAGCCTCCTCCTCCTCGGGTAGGGGGAAGACATTCTCCACTTGTGCCTCCCACCTGACCGTGGTCATCTTTTTCTACACCTCGGCCATGTTCTCTTACATGAATCCCCGCAGCACACACATGGGCCTGACAAAGACAAGCCTTTCTCCCTCCTCTACACCATCATCACCCCCATGTGCAACCCCATCATCTACAGCTTCCGCAACAAGGAAATGAAGGGGGCCATGGGGAGGGCCCTTGGCAGAGGCAACCTGGCTCAGGCAGAGTCTGTCTAGCCTAAAATTCTCTGGATGAGTTCAATCCACTGGAAATAGAAGCTTGCCCCTTTTCTGGCCTTTACTGCCTGTCACTGGAGGGCTCCAGGAAAGGACATTCATGTCTTTCTCTGTACCAGATTCAGATCTTGAAGTAATTTCTCCTAATGTCAAAGGCTCATGTCTGAGTTGACTTCCAGAGTAGACTGAGCCTCTCTGACTTCACTTGGTAATATGTTTTTATGACTGGGGGGAGGGGGGCTGTAGGTGAAGCTTTCCAGGGAAAAGTTCCTCCCCTGTGTGGTTATATGGAAAAGCTCCTCCCCCATGTGGTTGTATGCCCCTTGGACTTCTGGGAGGAGATGCCAAGGAGGGGATTGAGTCAGTTAGAAGTCAGTTGGACAGGAGACTCTGAGAGGAGAGTTAGTTGAGGAAATACTCTGAGAAGACAGTTAAAAGAGACTGAAGATAAGAGAATTAAGGAAGACACTTAGCTAAGAGATAAGTTTAGAGATATTAGTTAGATATATAGATACATATTTTAATTAAGGGTTATAGGTGTTTAGAATTAGAGGACAGTTAGATAAGAGAAGCCAGCTCCTTAGTAACTGCTGTGCTGGGAGAAGCTAAACTCCAGAGTGGGAGTTAATTCAGAGCTAGTGAAGTTTCCTGGGAGAAGCTAAAACTCCAGAGTGAGCGTTTACTTAGAGCCAACTCAGTTCCTTAACATTATTTACTTTTACATTTTGGCGCCCAACATGGGGCTTGAAATAAGATAAAGGATGAAACAATGGGAAACTTAATGTCAAATGTAGAGGGAAAAGCAGAGGAAGAAGGGATGAATTTTTGTGTTCAAGAAGCTAACAAAGTGTTTATAACAGCTGTAACTACAGGAATATTTCCCACCTTAATTACAATCGTGTTATGCTTCTTCTTTTCCATTTTTTCTCATATTTTCTTTCAAAAAACAATAAGGAAATAGCTAAGCAATTGGAAGAGTTGAAGGGGGAACTGGAAAAGGCTAACCCAGGAAGAACAGAACAAAAGGGCTCAATTTTTTCTTTCTCTTCAAAAAGGGAATTGGTGGAGCTGTTAAAGGAAATATGGGGGCAGTTTGAAAGGGTAGGAAAAAGGGGAGACTAAGGAACTGGGAACACAAACTGAAGAAATAAGTGTACAAACTAAAGAAAAGGGGGCACAAATTTTGGGAGACCTGTCAAGGGAAAGAAAAGGAAACACTGAGGAAATGGGAGTACAGACCGAGAAACAGGGATCACAACTCCTTCCCAGTGACAGAGAGAAGGGTTTTACCCAGAGGAAATAGAAGCAGGGAGCTTGTACAAGAAAATGATCAAAAAAGGCAGCTTAGCATCATAAAATCACCTTCAGCATTTCTAGTAGTAGTCCAGCATATTCCAGCTGATGAGGATCACCCCGAAGGTTACAATGAGACAAAATAGCATCTGATAGAAATGAGTGATTTAAGGAAATTGAAGGAAGCTGTGGAGGTGTGTGGCACCCACTCACCCTATGTAAAGCGGGTCCTGAATAACTAGGCACTACAATATTGGATAGTCCCATTAGATTGGAAAGGGTTAATATCAGCTATACTAGAGGCAGGCCCTCAGCTTCAGTGGTTGACTTGGTGGAAACGAGAAGCAACAATTATGGAACAACAGACTAGGGCTAAAGGAATAGATATTAATTGAAATCAGCTCCTTGGTGAGGGTTGGTATGCTGAATTGCAGGAACAAATTATGTTCGATGATTTGATCATAGAACAATGTCGTTTAGCAGCTTTCTGGGCTTGGGAAAGAGTAGAGGAACGAGGAAAAAAATCCCATCTCATTCACAAAAGTTATACAAGGCTCAAGTGAAGTTTTTACTGGTTTCTTACAAAGGTTAACTGCAGCAGTTAATAGAGCCATCTCAGACCCTGAAGCGAGACAGGTACTGATTGAGACAATGACATTTGAGAATGCAAATGCAGAGTGCAAGAAAATCTTAGGGCCATTGAAAGCAAATTCTGCACCATTGGATCAATGGATCCATGGTACTGCAGATATTGGTTCCAACACTTATACAGCTGCTGAAATAGGACAAGCTATAGTTAAGAGGGCTGAAATATCAAAATGTCAGATGCTTTAAATGTGGAAACTCGGGCATCTGCAAAATGATTGTGACCAAGCAGCTTCTAAGGGCAATGGTTTTTGTAAATACCAATCAGAAAAAAGGAGCAGATTTCCAGGGGTGTGCAGATGGTGTGGAAAGGGTCAACATTGGGCAAATGAGTGTAGATCAAAGAAAGATGTACAGGGGAGGTCCTTGCAGTTGGGAAACGCCAAAGGGGGCCTAGCTCGGGCCCCTGGAGAAAATACGAGCTTTCTGTGCTCTGTCAGCACTGCAGTAGCATGCAAATCAAAAGATTATGTCACTAATTGAGAAGAGGCGGGCATGCTTCTCAAGATAAAGTAATCAATGTAAAAACCAAAATGATTTGGAGAGTTTTTGCTTACGGAAGAGACTAGATTGAATGTCAAAATGTGGAGACAGCGGGCTGGGGACATCTTGTATGAGGTGTGCAGAGTCCCATCCCTGGGCGGTGGCCCACAAATGCTTTAAGTCTATAGAGGAAAGAGACCTTTTATTACTTGCTAAACCCAGCAAGAGGAGGCAGGAAATTCTACATTAACCTGGAAAAAGGAGAATAGAACTAAAGTCAAACCCTGAAAGCACCAGCCTCCCCAGCTTGTAATTGTAAACTGGGGGTTTGATCTGTATCACAAAAGGCCCTGGAGTCAGGAATCTTTGAGGAACTCAAGTCATTCAACAATAGAGCAGAACCACTTTAACACGTTTGCACATTTGTACTGTTTTTACTCTCTTGCCCCAGCCTCCTAAATAGTGAAATTACACGCACGAGCCAGCTTCAGTTTTTATCACGATCCTGGCTATATGTCATACCACTTAATACCCTTAATTTCCTCCTGAGCTGTGTCCTTGTAGCTGGACTTTTATTATCTGCCTCAATGAGCTTCTTTGCCCTTTAGATCTGGTTGGGTTCATCCAAGGAGAGTTGCTGGCAAGTTTGGGATGGTGAACATTATCCCTTCGCAATTACATGACATTTCGAGGTCCGTTCTGCAGTGAAAACCACATAGGAAACTTGTTCTGTGAGGCTCCCATAGTGATGGCCTTCTGTGGAGACCCAGGATTCAAAAGGTCAGAGAGACAGTATGTACAGATGTTACCCAGGTTCTGCAGCCTCCTCCCAGAGCCACAGATATCTGTGCTCCATTCCCTTTCCCCTTGAGGTGGTACGTGATTGAAGAAGAAATAGGAAACACGGATAATCTAGAAGCACAAATTTAAATCTGTAGCTTCAATGTTCCTACAAATATTGAGACAGACATTTAATTGTAATGTTACCAAACAATCAAGAAAAGAGCCTGATTTTGAACCTTGCTGTAGTTAGGATCTTAGATGTTCAGAAAGACCCATATGTCAAAGGCGTTGTTATGGTTTCTATCTGGAATGTCCCCGACAGGCTCCTGTTCTGAATACCTGATCCCTAGCTTGTGGCGCTATTGTAAAGACCCTGGCGCTTTTAGACAGTGAATGGGGTGCCCGGTATATGCTTCTAAGGATGATGCTCGGCCTGGGTTTGAGTTTAGAGCTCTGCTTCCTGGTCTGTACGGTGTGAGCAGCTGCTGTCTCTTGTTCCCAATGCCATGGATGGGGTTTTCCTGTCACTGTATTTTCTTCCACTTTAATCAACTTAAATCTCTCTGAAACCATGAGCCAAACTAAGTCACCAGTGTCTTAGTCAGCATTCTATTGCTGTGAAGAGACACCATGACCACAGCAACTCTGACAAAGGAAAGCATGGAACTGGGGGCTGGCTTACAGACTCAGATATTTACTCCCTTATTGTCAAGACAGGAAGCATGGTGACAAGCAGGCAGACATGACGCTGAGAGTTCTACATCTGGATCTTCAGGCAGCAGGAAGAGAGAGAGCCACTGGGCCTGGCTTGAGCATTTGAAATCTGGAAGCCCACCCTCCAGTGACACACTTCTTCTCCAACAAGGCCACACCTACTTCAATAAGGCCACACCTCCTATTCCCTGTCACGTAATGCCACTCCCTAAGGACCAAGCATTCACATAAATGAACCTATAGGGGCCATTCTTATTCAAACCACTACTTATTCAAATCCCTTAAATTGTTGATGTCAGGTATTTGATCACAGTGACTCAAGAGGAACTAAGGTAGCCTTGGTCCTCAGAGTACTACCAAGAAATATTATGAAACCTCTAAGAGATAGGGGCCCATTGGGAGCTCTTTAGGTTATTGGGGCCATGCCTTTCAATGAAGTTGTGAGATGACAACCCTCTGCTTACCCTCTTTTGCTTACTAGTGAGAAAATAAGAAGACTTTTTTACCACACGCTCCGGCAATAGTCTGCTGCCTCACCAAAGGTCTAAATAAAATAAGTCAATCAATCATCAACCAAACCCTTGAGACAACTAACCGAAACAATCTTATCTTTCCAAAGAACCGACATTGACTATCTTTTGTGTGTACCGTGTGTGTAAATGTGAGCACGTGTGTGCTGTGGTGTACATGTGGAAGTCAGAAGACAGCTCTGGGGAATTGGTTCTCTTCCTCCACCTTGTCAAGACAGGGTCTCTTTATGTGTCTACCACAAGCTTCCAGGTGAGTCTCCTGCCTCTGTCAACACGACCTTGCCATAGAGGTCTGGGGACTACAGATACGACCACCACACCCAGCTTTCTGTGAGCTCCAGAGATCAAATTCAGGTTGTCGAGTTTGTATAACAGGTGTTTTTGCCCACAGGATCACCCTGCCAGCCCCGATTCTTTGTAGTTTGCTGTCGTCCTCATCTCATTAATTTCTGCTCTGATTTTAATTTCTTCCTATCTGCTGCTTTAGGGTCTGACCTGTCCTTGCTTTTCCAAAGTCCTAAGGTGCATTCTCATTATTTATTTGAATCTTTCTGTTGTTGCTTTTTTAAATGTAGACTACACTATGTAAATGTAGCTATGGACTTCTCTCTTAGAGCTGCCTTCTGTGTCCTATATGTTTTGATATGCTGTGATTTCACCTTCATTCATTTCTAGGAATTTTAAGTTTCTTTCTTGGTTTCCTTGATGACCCATTCATTGTTCAATGGTGCAACCTTTTTTCTCCAATATTTTCTGTATATTCTATACTTTCTCTTGCTGTTGGTATTCAGTTGTGGGCAGAGAGAATGCAGGAAGTTATTTCAATTTTCCTGTTTGTTGAGATTTGCTTTGTATTCTCACATATGACCTATTTTAAAGAATGTTCCACGGACTTCTGAGAAGAATGTGCATTCTGTAGTCCTTGGATGAACTGCTCTGCCTATGTCTGTTAGGTCTACTTAATCTACAATGCTACTCACCTCCAGTGTTTATTTTTTGCTCAGATGTCTGTAAGTGAGGGTAGGGTATGTAAGTCACCTACTGATGTGGTAAAAAACAGGTGTTGTGGTTAAAAGAAATGTTAAGATGAAAACAAGGTAAAAGATAAAACACTGAAGGTGGTAAATAAAAGCTGACTATGAGCCAAACACAATGGTCACGTGATAGGACGGATATCGACAGGATAGACTGACTAATGTGTGGCTATCACTCAAGTGACCTCAGACTCTGGACAGTAGAAGGCTGGCCTTGGTCCTGATGGCACTGACAGAGACAGGGCTGTGGTGTATCTACATTTTCATCTTAGGGCCTGTCTACTGCTTAGGTTCCTGTCTTAGGGACAGGAACCCAAAACAGGGCAGGAACTGGAGGCAGGAGCTGATGCAGAGGCCATGGAAGGGTGATGTTTACTGGCTTGTTCCTCATAGCTTGCTCAGCCTACTTTCTTATAGAACTCAGGACCACCAGGCCAGGGGTGACACTGCCCACAATGGCCTGGGACTTCCCCATCAATCACTAATTAAGAAAATGCCCCACAGGCTTGCCTACAGCCCGATCTTATGGAAGCATTTTCTTCATTGAGGTTCCATCTCTCAGATGATTTTAGTTTGTGCCAAGTTGACACTAAAGTAGTCAGCACAGAGAATAAAGGGTCTGGAGGCTCTAATGCACATTTTGTAAATATTCCTAAAACTTGTTTAAAATCCACAATGCAGATCTACTAGGCGCTCCCCTAGTAGGACAGTCCACACCAATCCCTCCTTAGCTTTACTCACCAAGCTGCTGGGTTACAAACTTCTGCTTACCCTGTCGGTTGACCAGAACTGAGGGACAATCATGACATCCGCCATACTACTGTAACCGCGTTGAGATTAAACTGTGATTTTATGTCCAGTAGCATTTGTTCTTGTGGAAACGGGGTTCAGTCATGCTTGGCGAGCTGTGGGTTTAGAATTGTAATGTCCTCTGGATGGACTGGTCCATTGTTTAGTGTGAAGTGACCCCTTTGGTTTAAAGTCTGTTTTTTCATCAGGTATTAGAATAATGATTCCTGATTGTTAAATAGTTCTGCTAGCCTGAGGTCTCTTTTTCTATCCTTTTACCCTAAGATGATGTCTGTCTGTGATGGTGTGGTGTGTTTCTTGGAGTAAGTAAAGGGTTGTAACTTGTTTTCTAACCCAATATGCTAGATTGTTCATTTTTCATTAGGGAATTTTTTATTATTTTTATGTATATTTATATATATTTTTTATATTTATGTTGTCCTGGTTTTTAAGGATATTTTTGTTTATGTGTTGGGACTTCAATACTTGGTGTTAGACTGATGGTTGTGGGTGTTTTTATTTATTTAAGTCATCTTCTTTCAATGGAGGTGTTTGCAATGTTCAGGGGGGATATGCTGTAATATTGTTGAGGTGTCATTTTCCTGTTAGACTGGTGTCCAGGACTCAGACTTTCCTGTAAGTGTCAGTGTCTTATCTGTAAAACAGCAGTCACTAGGCATCCACAACACAATCACTACTTAAGCATTTTAGTGAGTGCAGAGGTACTAATAGAATTCTGTGAACTGGCATATTAGCTACTATGAGTATGAGTAGAACCAAGAGAGGAAAAAAATAATAATAATAATAATAATAATAAGCACAGCAGGACTAGTGAATAGTATCAGGGTGGTATGAGAAATGGAGGGAGATGGTTTTGTAGGTATATAAAGGTGCGGAGCAGTCACAAAGGGCTGCTCAGGTGAGACAGCAGTTAGGTGAGAAGCCGTGGCTTCACTAATGCACGGAATTGTGAGCAGCTGTGTGAAACAGTAGTTGGTGCACAGACTCCCCAGCTGCTCAAGGTGCTAAGCGTTACCTTCCGTTCCTCATCCCTCCACCGCACACCCAGATCACCCCTCCAGAGCCCAGGGATATGGCATTAGGGAAGGTAGAGAGGAGAAGAGCCAGACTGTGGAGAGGAGGCTGTAGGATGCTGTCTTCTAGGCATGGCATTTGCACTCATGAACATGGAGCAGCCACCCCCTGAGAGCTATTGGCCACTGGTGGCTGCCGGGGAAAGGAGAGTCACTGTCTTCAGCGGTGTAGACACGGGGGAGTTCCCCACACTCCCGTGGAGAGCTCCACACCCACGCCCATGCGAGCAGCTTTGGTTAAGAGCAGCGGGGCACAAAACAGAAAGATATAACAGTGGGGTGGACTTATCGCCAGGATGGGGAGCTTGGTGTGGGCGGGGGGAGGGGAAGAGGCTAGAAGGGAGATTGTGATAGGCTGTGTTAGATACATCCATGAGATCGTGAGGGAATGAATTCATTTTTAAAATGGAAAAGGTTATAATATATTGCAAAGTTCAGGAGAGAAAAATACCCAGGCAGTGCCGGCGGCCCTCGCCTTTAATCCCAGCACTCGGGAGGCAGAGGCAGGTGGATCTCTGTGAGTTCAAGGCCAGCCTGGTCTACAGAGTGAGTTCCAGGACAGACAGGCTTACAGCAGAGAAACATTATCTCAAAAAACCAGAGAGAGAGAGAGAGAGAGGGGGAGAGAAATAACCACTTGTGAGTAGAAACTAACATATTAAAATGTTAGCAAAAAAGACAGAAACAAAGAAAAACATAGCCAGATTATACATACAAGCAAGTAAGCAGACAACCAAATCCATGTTTACAACCCCTCAACCCATGCACAGATATAAAAAGTGGTTATCCAGGGTAGAGGTGTTTTAAATTTTTCTCTCACTGGGGTGTTCTTGCTTCTCCTACTCCGAGGGTTGTTCTTCATGGCAGTTTGCTCAGGTTGAGAACTGGTGGGCTGGGTGGCCCCATCACGTCAAGCCTGTATGCCCCTCATGTGCTGACAGAGCAGCGACTCCCACACCCCTGGGAGCCCTTGTAGCTTGACATTGCTCTGGTCTACATCTCAGACCTACCCAGACCTAGGGTGCCCTCACGAGCTCCCCCCTCCCCCGCAGGAGATCCTGCCTCTGCCATCTCAAGGCAGGACTCCTCGTGTCCATGTGACCTATCCTGGCTTACCACCAATTCGGTGCCCCCCCAACATGTGGTAAAGTGCCCTCTCTGTTCACCTTGCACTCACAGGGGGCTTTTGTGTTTCAAAGCTGTCTTTGTTCATGGGCAATACGACCATCTTCAGAGAAAAGCTTTTCAGATGCCGTTCGTTAGAATAGCGGTGTTAAAATGTTATTGAATGCAAAATTAGCATATAAAAATCTAATATCCTATCGTTATAAAAAATAGAAAATATAAATTTTAAGTTACTTTTCCTTTGCAACACAGTCTCACTCTGTAGCCCTGGCTGGCCGAGAGCTCACAGAGATCTGCCTACCTCTACCTCTGAAGTGCAGGTATTAAAGGCGTGTGCCACACTGCTTGACCTATTTTTATTATTTCTGATGAGCAATAATTATACATATTTATGGAGCACTGTTATGAATTGATACATGTACCCACGATGCAATGATCATTACCATATCATCACCACGCAGTTCTGTCTTACTTGATGGTGGAATCATTTGGAATACGCAGAGCAGTGTTGCTGGCTTTGCTCATCCTGCCTTGAATAAGGACATTAGCATTCGTCCCCCCTAGCTGCGTGTATCTTTGAGCCCATTGATAACCTCTCCCTGGCTTCCCCTCTCTTTCTCTTTCTCTAGTCTCTGGTAGACATTATTATGTTCTCTTTGTCCATCCACTCTGCTTTTGCTGGTTCTGAATAGAAGTGAGATAACATCTTAAATAGTATGCAAAATGTGAAGCACACTGGAACAATTTTCAAGAAAATGGAAACCCTTCATAGACAAAAACTGCATACGAAGTTATTAAAGCATCACTAGCCATAAAATCTAAATGAATGGAGCTATGTAAAGACCTCAAAACATATATAAAGTGAAAAGTTCCTTGGACTCATAGTTCCTAGAGTCAGAACACATTTTGGACATTCTTGTTTGGGCATAACTACAATTTCATCCTAAAACACACCAAATAGATCTGCTGTAAGGAATGGTGCTTGGCAGCTGGGGATAGAACTCAGCTGAGAGAGTACTTGCCTAGTGTGAATAAGGCCTTGGGTTCAGAGCCTAGCACAGCATAAACCTGGTGGTCCATGCCTACAATCTCAGCACTGGTGGGGAAAGTTGGGATGATTAGGAAGATCAGGCCACACAGCAAATGTGGGGCCAAGCTGACTACGTGAGGCTCTGTCTCAAAAACACATACATATATACATACATACATACATACATACACACACACACACAGAGGAAGTAGCATTTCAACATTGCAACTTTTAGACAAAACTACAACTTACTTGAGTCAATATTTTGTAGGAAAATAATGTCACCGGGAAGGGTTGGAATCCTACAGCATGTTTAGGTTGAAGAAGTCACAGAAACATGGGCAATGAAGTCCTTACTTGTTATATAAGTTAGTGCATCTTCCAGCTAATGTTGTTCTTGAATATTTTAAGGAGCTTTGAAGAGCTTGCTTCAGAGCTGTTGAGGGTCCATATATATTAGTTTGCTTCTGTTGCTGAGACAGAACATCATGACCAAAGGCAACTTGGAGCTGGGCAGTGGTGGCGCACGCCTTTAATCCCAGTGCTAGGGAGGCAGAGACAGTGGATCTCTGTGAGTTCAAGGCCAGCCTGGTCTACAGAGTGAGTTCCAGGACAGCCAGGGTTACAACAGAGAAACCTTGTCTCCAAAAAAAAAAAAAAAAAAAAAAAACCAGGGATAGAGAGAGACCATATCTCAAAAGCAGCTTGGAGAGGAAAGGGCTTGCTTGGCTTACAGGTTCCATTCCATCATCAGGAAAGCTAGAGCAGAAACCTAGAGGTAGGTACCGAAACAGAGGCCGCGGAGGAATGCTGTTTACTGGCTCGTTTGGCCTGCTTTCTTATACACCCCAGGACCACCTGCGCAGTGGTAGCCCTGTCCACAGAGGACTGGGCCCTCCCAAATCAATCACTAACAAACAAAAAAAGCCCTACAGAATGCATCTTCTCAACTGAGTTTCCTCTTCCTAGGTAACTCCTAGACTACATCAAGTTGGGTGAAAACCAACAACAACCCAGGCACTATATGAGGGAGCATCAGACATCTTGTCCTGCACACATCTGTTCATGTTTTGAGTTTATTTGTGCCTTACTGTATACAAACTGTATACACGAATTGTATATGTTGCCATGATATCCTGAGCACATTAGACTAGGTAAAAACACAAACTTGGAGAAGACAGAGACGAGAATACCTCGGCATTTACAGTGAGTGACTCAGAGCCTGGCATCATTGGTCGGCTCGCTGTAGCAACCCAAGGTTTCCAGGATTCGAAGAGCTGCCGGGAACGCAGAACGCAAAGGGCAGCTGAGTCCGTAGACACCCAAGGTTCTGGATGAACGATAAGTAGATTGAAGTGGAGAGTAATTCTGCTTTTAACAAAAGAATTCTGATCCTGGGGGTGGAAGGAATGGGGGTTCTGAATAAATCAACCTGTAGGCATGCTGGCTCCATTGGGAGATCTTTCTGTGCCAAACACAGAACTGCGGGTACTCAGCTGCCGCTTACTGCGGGATCGAACACGCAATGGCGATGATAGCATGAGAGATGGTAATGAGGCCGGCGGAAGCCCTAACAGAAAAATAATTCAAGGTTGAGTTGGGCAGGAAGTGGACAAGAGTCAAAGGACTCCCTGACCTAAAGCTGAGGGTACAGCATATTTGCCAGGTCTGTTATCTACAGCAGAACACAAATTCCTCAAGACAGCCTGGGAGTATGCTTGTCCCTCCAGGCTACCTGCCATGAGCACGGCCTCACAGGGGAGCCTTGAAGAGGACCAAGTAAAACTATCCCCCGGGGATGCACTTGGAATGGTCAGGGCTCAAGAACAAATAGTTGGCCTTAATACAGTTGGCTGCCATAGTAACCACTGGAAGCTGCCGTCTGCCTGGGGGAGGGAGGGCTGCATTGCTCAGACAAGCACACCTGAGAGGTGGGAAGGAGGGCGGGGAGAGAGGAGCCCACGTGCCCAGCCCTATAAGTGCACAGCTAGCCCTCAGTGAGCGCCCTGCAGGCTCGCCCCGAAACCCTGGATTCCTCCTCTGCACCCGACACCAGCACAATGTCCTCGTCAGCATGTCCCAAACCCGGTGGCCAAGGTCAGTGAATGAGTTCTCTTCTGCTAGGAAGCTGACCTTGTCTCTGACCCTGTCACCAGAGACAAGCCTTCTCTGGGTTTCTCAGACTATCTGTGCTCGCACCACAGGGGTGTCCGTACACAGAGGCCATGGGAGAGAGGTCACAGGTCTGACTGTTAACTTCTCCTGCTCAGTTTCTCCCTCTCTAGAGTCTTCCCGGGTCTCTGTGGTCCTGGATCTACCACTGGTCACTTCTTCCTCTGTATCCTCTCTCCATAATTCCACCAGGATCTCAGGCTGCTCAGAGGCAGAAGGCCAGTAGTTTGGATGTGACTGACATACAGAGTCCACTCTCCAAGGCTGTAAAGAAAGACACAGCCTGGCTCAATCTCTTCTTCCTAGAGCTTGAGGGGGTCTCTGGCTCCTAAGTTCTGCTTCTACCTCACTAGACAGGCGTGCCCAGCCTCCCTGGGTCCTTCTTAGGTGACTTTCTTTCTTCTCTCGTTCCTTTTTCCTTGTCTGTAGGTGAGGCTTTTAGAATCTGTGTCTCCTGCCCTGCTCCTCCACGTTAAGCTTTTCTTTATTCGCACATGCTTCTCTCACTTGTACTAATTCATCGAGAGTGTCCTACGGCTTTTGATCCTGTTCTCCCCGCCATCCCAGCTCCTCCCAGATCCGCCTACCCTCTCTATCCTCGGACTTTGTGTGCTCTTCTTTTGTGACTCACCAAGTGTAACTTACACTGTCTACGCTCCTGAGCATGACATCCCACTAGAACACGGACAACCTCCCGGGGCTACACGCTTAAAGGAAGCCAACTCCCCCTCTCCCAGAGCTGCCGGTCGCTTCCTGGGCTAGCAGTAGGACTTCTTCCCACCTCCCCTCTCCTGCTGGGATTTTGTCTGGCTTGAGTTTAGGAAGATCTTATGCATGCTGCTGGGCATTTGCAACTACCCTGGTGTGCCAGGAGAGCTGCTTGCTTGTAATCATCCACCACCTCGGACTCTCAGACCCTCTCTGCCCCCTCTTCTACAAAAATCCCTGAACTTTGGGAGGAAGACTTTTGATAGAAACATCCATTTAGGGATAAGCATCCTTCCCTCTCTCGTCTCCGCACCGTAAGTGTCCGTACCATTTTCTGCTTCCTGCTAAAAGAAACTCCTCTGGCGAGGGTTAAGAGGAGCGCTGTCTGTGGGTAAAGCCGTGAGTCATTAGCAGTCTGTTCAATGTTGCGTTTTCACATCCGTAGGCCTAGCGCAGCGAGTTCGGAACTGACAGTTTCAGAAGCTGTGGATGGACTGGGGTGGTAGAAAGCCTTCTTTGCAGGCGCACAGTCCTGAGTACCAAGGGGTGGGAGAGAAGCATGCATTGCAATTGCAGTAAAAAAAAATAAAAATGTGTATATGCTTTCACCGCCTCATTTCACCTGATATAATGCACTAAAATTGTCATTTGGAGGCTGCCACAGTTTACAGAGCCAGGAACCATAGAATATTAGAGTAAAGTCATTAAAAAAGAGTCTGTTTAATTCTGTGCCCATTTAACAGAATAGTAAGGGGTTCTTCTTCAGGCTTTGTGACCTGTGTAGTCACAGGTTCTTGGCCCCAATAACAGTGCCACATATCAGATTCAACAAGTGAAGTAGGCCTTATCCATCCGGAGAGTGGTTGGTTCCTCTCGGGAAATGTATGCCTCTCTTAGACCAGTGGGTATGTCCTGTCAGGCTAGTCCCTGTTGTACCCAGTCCACAGCTGGGTACAGTTTAGGAGAGCTTTTCTCCTATTGCGCACACAACATGGCCCAGCACTATGACGGCTAGCCAATAGGAACGAAGCTTCCAGGTTCGATATAAGCTTGATTTCATTTCTCATTGTGTTTCAGTCCATTTAATCCTTTAGTTTTCCCCTGGTCTTTCTGTATTGCTTAGTGAGTATTCTCCCTCTCTCTGATTACTTCATCTCATTTCCATCTTTGCTCCCTCTTTGTCTCTGTTTTTCCTCTTGGCATTTTTCTTCCTTTTTTTCTTGGGAAAATGTGGCTGTAAGTGACCTGAGGACAGCCTTCTCTTAGAGTCTGTGACAAAGAGCATGTGTCCCACATTATGTTGTTGGGAGTGTGTCTTGGGGAAGCGGAGGGGATGGTTTCTAGGAGATGAGCAACAGGAAAGCACACTTAAATATATCCAGAAAGGGCGAGTTAGGTGTATTGTGTCTGCGACGATGAGCCCAAGGTTTATAGGTTTTTATAACCTTTTATAACATTTACCGGACAAAAAGTCATATAAAAAATTTTAATAATGAATAGACAGGGTAGATGGAAACCATGAGAAAATGGTTCTCTCAGAGAGAGAAGTAGGTGTGGGGAGAGTTGGGGGAAGGGAGATAGAGGGGGTATGAAGGAGAGATGGGGAGGAAGTCAGCTCTACTGAGGAGAAATGAGTTCCCCCTATAGAAGTTAAGAAAAGTTACCTCGCTTCTTGATCTATCTGTGCCGAGTTACATTCGGGCAGATAAGAGGTGGACAGCTCACCAGCTGGCTAAAAAGTACATTTGTTCTTCCTGAGGCCGGCCATGGGGTGAGGTGCCCATGGTCAGTGAGCTCTGATAGTAGGGTACCACAGTTCTCTGGGTCACACTCCAAGCTGCTAGCGACTGACGGTTGGTGGGAGGGGATTTTGCTTTATGCTTTGGGGCTTCTGCTTTTGGCTTTCTGACAAGCCAACAAGATTGAGTCACTGACGAGAGTCAGTTCTCCTTCCTTCTGGCACTGCTTCGGCGATGAGAACGGACAGCCTAGCATCGTTGATACATCACAGGGTGAAATGCCAAGTCATAGAACGCTTGAGCCACAATTGGGAGAGAAAAGGGGATATTCTTGCGGGAGGTTGAAGGTTAGACTGTGGCAT
Source organism: Cricetomys ansorgei (assembly GCA_026225945.1). Taxonomy (NCBI): domain Eukaryota; kingdom Metazoa; phylum Chordata; class Mammalia; order Rodentia; family Nesomyidae; genus Cricetomys; species Cricetomys ansorgei. The sequence continues at coordinate 8,770,945 of JAMJFZ010000271.1, read as the reverse complement.
TGCTCAGAGGTCAAGAGGTCCCTTGGTGGTTGGGGACAGGTTTTAATGTAGTTGGTAATGATCGAAAGTCCTGAGATGATATCAGTTGAAGCTTAATGGCCTGTAATCTGGATGAGACCAACTGTACCAGAAGATTAGCTAAGGAGGGGCAGCTTTTCTATAGGCCAAGATGCTGTTTGATGGCATTCTCAGATCTTGGGTTAGTGGAAGCTAGCGATCTGCTAAGTTAACAGATCCCAAACGGTTTTTGTCTATTAGTCACAGGGTGTGGGTTCTGACAGAGGCAGTTCCAGGGGCTACGGTACTTAGCCTAGATCGCTAACGTTTCAGTCTCGCCACAGTACTGAAGCTCTAACCCGTCAGTCTCTGCAAACACTGCTTCTTCCCAAGAATGCTCATTCTTTATTGATTTGTTCTCGTATCGTCAATGAGATAATTTATATTTCTTTCCCACTGCCTGGTTGCTGTCAGTATGGAGCCACCATGAGGCTGTGTCAGGTCTGCCCAGCCTTCTGAGCCTGACTAGCCAGAGCCTTCCTCTGGTACTTTGGGACCTTTCCTCCTCTGAAGCCCTCCCCGCCGCATGGCTGCTTGCAAATGGCACAATTTCCTCTTTTTCTCTTCATTTCCCTCCTCCAGGCAGCTGCCAAGATTACGTCCATGCCTTGCCTGCCCTGGAATTTTTCTTTCAAATGCCAATAAACATGTCCTTGACCTTTCCTCAGAATCCATTCTTAACAAGACAAATAACCCCAAGGGTATTCCTGATTTCCATGGTAACGTGTAGTGACCATGGCACAGCTCCCCCACAGCTCCAGTAACAGCAAGGTCTTTGATTTCACATCTTAACTGTTATAAACAGTGCTGCAGTGGACGTGCAAGTAGCATGCTCTTCAGCATGCTAATTATGCTAATTTAGTCTCCTCCAAACTCAATACTGCTGTGTCAGATGATACCCATACTTCAAAGCTGTTTGGGAAACACCATGTTTAATATGACAGCTGGGCTCACATTCCCACCACCAGTGTGCAAGAAGGGTTCTTTTTCTCCACATCCCTGCTAACACTAACCTTTCATCTCTTTGATAATAAGCATTCTAACAAGTATGTGTTCATTTCTCATTATGGCTTTAATTCACCTTTTCCTCCTCATTAGCTATTGAATTTTTTTCCTACACACCTCTTAGCTGTTTGTCTATATTATTTTGAGAAATATCTATTCAAGTCCTTTGCTTATTTTCAAATATATCGTTAGCTTTCTTGCTAAAGAGCCGCTTTAAGCATCTAAATTGCTTGAGCGTATAACATTGCACATCTTAAAATCGTCTATATTTAGTCAAGTACTCTCAGTGTTGGGGTTTTTCTGTTACACTTAAGGCTTGAAGGGTCACCTTTACGGTGAATTAGAACCAATGTCCTTTTCTGGCAGCTATAATTTATTCACCCCGTGTCTATTCAGTTCCCTACGTCCTCAGGTCATTTCTGCTTTTAGCCATGAAGGCAAAATTGGAGCACAAGCCTACAGAGGAGGCAGATTAGAGGGCTCTAGCTACTTTTAGCATTAGGCCATTAAGAGCCCCAGGAGAAAGAACTCATCATGCAGTCACCCTACTCATGAGATCCAGGACATCTCCCCCATAATAGTTGGGAGCCAAATAAACGGCTAGACTTATCATTGAAAGTGTTTCTCAAGAATGACCTGGTGGTGGGATTAGATATTCAACCCTGTGGGGTCTCTGCAACCACCAGGGCCAGCAAGCTGTTGGTCTGTATGAGGCAAGAAGAAAATTTGGTTCAACATGATTCAGTAGCTAGTGTTGGTTCAAACTTCTAGAGTCTGACATTGGGCAGTTTAAGCAAAGCATAATGTTGGGGGAAAGGTTTTCTAACAATAATTAGCACAGTACTGTGTGTACAAGAAAACTTAAGACATGACTACATTGAAAATCTTTTCAAAGTATATGTGACTTCTTCCATAAAGATGGGTTCTGCTGATTGTGAAGCAATGCTTAAGGTAAGAGTCCAAGAAAGATGGCTAAAATCACCCTAGGAGTAGGGGTGCTATCGCCTGTCCCTACAGACAGCACAGAGGTCACCCACCAGGCTACTAACCGCATCTGCTTCCATGTGAAAAGTGCATTCGACCTTGTCCATAAAGATGGGTTCTATAGGCTGAGGAACAGTGATCAAGAGTCTGAAGAAAGTGACTGAGAGAGACGCAGAGCGTGGGGGAGCCAGGTGTGGCCCAGCCCTGACGACAGCACAGAGGTCACCAGCCTGTTCACCACATCCATTCTTAGCCTTGGGAGCATACAACTCTTTCTTTGTATGTTTAACAGTCTTGGTTTCTCTAGTGCTTATCTACAAGACAAGGACCTCTGTGCTCTCAACACAATCCCATCCCAACCATGTTTCATAGGAGAAAATTAGAAAGAAACAATTCAGCAATTAAAAGAGTAATTTTCAAGCAATAGACAAGAAGTTTTGAACTTTTGAGTTCCAGCTGCCTTCAAGAAGTTGATAAATTGTCAGCTTTCAATTGAAAAAAAAAAAACAAAAGGTCACTTATATATTCAACTCTTCCTACAATGTTTCAGGGATGTGCTTACAATGTGAAACAGATTTACCAAGTTATGAGGGTTTCTGAGTCTCAAGTTAGATCTGCCATGGGGGCCTTATGTCCAGGAAGAAGTGAATGAACTGGAGGGTTTAATCAAAAGCGCAACAGCCATAAGTAGGAAAGACAGTTTCAGATGGTAGGAAGTGCGACGTGAGAGGTACCGGAACTTGAGGGAAAACCTACCGGAAGTCAGTCTCACCTTGCAGACTGAAGCTTTCTTTAAAAATGATAAAGGAAATTTAAACACGGCCGGCGAGTCCACACGAGGCTCCAATGAGCTCACTCATTCCTGAAGCGGGTTATCTCATTATTAATCAATTAACATCAGAGTGCTGTGTTTCCCTTGTTTCCTGTGCTCAGAGCACGGTGGGAGAACGACGGAAAGGTGCGTCTGTAAATATGACAAGGACCCGAGCGGCCACCGCAAGGAGGCGTTTCCCCAGGTCTGTTTGCACTGTGCCCTTTGTTCTCTGAGCCCGCGGTCGTATATAGAGACCTCGCATTAACTCCCCCTTTACTTACGTATTTTTCAGAAAGACGACATTAATTTAGTATCATTGTTTCAGTTAAGACAATTCAAATCATATTTCAGAGGCTAAGATTACTTGCAGAGTAGGGCGGTGATGGTGCACGCCTTTAATCCCCGCACTCTGAGGCAGAGGCAGGCGGATCTCCGTGAGCTCGAGGCCAGCCTGGTCTACAGAGTGAGTTCCAGGACAGCCGGAGTTACAACAGGGAAACCCTGTCTCGAAAAACAAAAACAAAAAACTATTTGAAGAGAACATAGCACAACTTCCTATTGTCAGAAGGAATTTTAGGGAAGGGGTGAGGATATTTTTGTTCTGTTTGTTTAGTGTGTGGAGCAGAATATTATGTGCTTATCTGAAGAAAAATTAACATTTTCATTTTTGTGTATTTCTTCATTTAACGGAGAGCATCTGTTTGGTTGGTTTTGGTTTGATTTTGAGACAGGTTTCTCTGTGTAGCCCTGACTATCCTGGGACTCACTCTGTAAACCAAGCTGCCCTGAAATTCAGAGATCCACCTGCCTCTGCTTCCTGAGCATCGGGATTGAAGGTGCGTGTCACCACATCCAGCTGGCTTTGGATTTTCAAGCCAAGCGTTGTAGAGGAAGAGGCTTGTGTGAAGGCTGGGAAGGGTCTATGTTCCAGGGGTCTGTATGAAGGAACCACATTCTGAGGCCTGTGTGGAATATAGAAAGAATGTTACGAATTTTGATCCACACCTTTAATCCCAGCACTTAGGACACAGGAAGCAGAGCTCAGGAGTCATTGTCACACAGGACGTGATGTCTAAGATGAGACAGAGTGAAGGACAGGTGAAGTGACTCATCAGAGGAAGAGTTAGCAGAGTGAGTCAGAGTGAGGACACGCCCAACTCTCAGGATATAAAAGCAGGCTCTCAGCTCAGAGCAGAGTCAGGTACAGCAGGCAGGCTGGGGAACAGACACAGAGACAGCTCGGCAGATGACAGTATCAGATGTGAAGAGTGAGTTTTAAGCCAAGCAGAGCAAGTCAGTCTGAGGCAGTCAGAGTTAGAGAGGTCAGGGCACAGGACACAGAGACAATGAAGATGTCTGACTGAGGATAAGGCAGAGAAGCAGAAAGGCTGGCTGAGGCAGTACGGGGCAGTGAAGCTCACAGAGAGTAAAAGCTGAGCTCAAAGAGAGAAGCAGGGTAGAAGCAAAGTGTGGAAGCCGAGAAAGAGCGGAATCAGTCCAGAATAAGCTGAGAGGAAACAGAAGGAGCTAGTCAGGGAGGCTCAGTCAGCAGTCGGTCTCAGAGACTGAGGCTGAAGTCTTCTAGGTCCAGGCTAGCTGTTTAAATGTTTTAGATTATATGGAAGCCAAAAGGCTTCAGAACTCTAGGATTAAGGACCAAGGATTGAATTTGCCAAAGAAAACACTGCTGTTTATCCTGAATCTACATCTACAAAGCATGGGAACAAAATTTTTTAAAAAGCAAGGAAGTCAAAACACACAATCTGAAAAGCAAGTGAGAAGGTAGGCGTGCAAATTACCGGATGGCGATACGGGCAGATAGCTCTCACCGCACTGCAGGGCGCTGTACACGCGCAGGTGGTAGTGTTGTTTACGAAGGCATTTGCCTGTAATAGCAGAGATGTCAAACTGAAAAGTCACCAGATACTGCTGTCTTCCAGAGTGGCCCGCCAGCTCAGACCATCCTCCCGGGAGCAGCTCTTCCTCAAATGTCGTGCCGGCTCTGTTCCTAGCGACCACGGTGCTTCAGTGACACAGCTGCAGCAGCTGCTGGGCCGCAGAATGAGGTGGGTGTGGTTTGCTTTACAAAATCCCACGTGTTTACACAGATGCCTGGCCGGCCAGCTGCTGATGGTGTCTAACGAGGCACTAGATGCTGGCCGGCACAGAATGTTCCTTCTGTTCCGTGAGCTATAGGCAAGCATTTGTCCTTTACTGGGCTTAGTGAGTCTTTGGGTTAAATTCCAGCTGCTTCTTGAATTCTAGAGATTATAGCTCACTGAGGACTCATGTGGTGCAAACATTAGCTTAGTCTCGACATATCTGCTGAGAGTGGGATTGGAGACCCATATGAAACTACTCTCTGCCTTTCCCTTCCTTTCCTTTCCTTCCCTTCCCTTCCCTTCCCCTCCCTTCCTTGCCCTCCCTTTCCTTCCCCTTCCCTTCTTTTCTTCCCCTGCCTTTCCATTACTTCCCCTTTCCTTCCTTTCCTTTCCTTTACCTTCTCTTCCCTTCTCCTCCCTCCCCTCCCCTCCCTTCCCTTCCTTTCCCTTTCCTTTCCTTCTCTCCCTTCTCTTTGAGGACCACAAGAATATTCCTGGATACCACAACTTTCCCGTGTGAAGATGACAGCAATAGACCCATCTGATGCCTTGATTGACCTGGAAATCTCACTTAGAGGGAATTTAGCACTGCAAGGAGTGGCTGTGACAGGGAAGAAAGCTTTCGTGAGGCAGGAAGGGGATATGAGAACTTCACAGAGACTTCAATCTGACTTAGATAGATGGCTGGTAAGAGTGATAGTGGGAAAGGATGTGGGGGGAGAAAAGGGTATGAATTAGTAGGAGTTGAAAACATGGAAAGGGGGCTCACCTAGACAGCAAAGTGAGAGAATAGGAAAGAGGGGGGAGGGAAGGGGAGAGAGAGAATAGAAGAGGGAAAACTGAACGGAGGTCCTGAGGACGTGGAGTTCAGAAAGCATACACTGGCCATCTACAGCACCTGCAGGTGGAAGAGCTCTCATGCAGCCTAACGCCAAACTCGATGAAAATACAGAGATTTAACCTGAACATGATGACTCCCCAGATACTACAATAATAGAAAAGAGCTAATGGTGTGAAATAAACACTATGTACTCACAAGGGCAAAGGGCGAGCAAACTTCTCTGCAGATCCAGTTCCGGAAGGACTGGCATCCATGAGCCCTGCCCATCCATCCCTCATTCCCAGAGATATGTGTATATAAAAAATATATAGTTTGTAAATCTGACTTTAAGGGAAAGGGGTTATGTCTTAAAGAAGCTTCTCCAGCCATGCCCCTTTCCCCGTGCGCAGCATGGTGGTTGAAATCCTCCAGCAAAGTGTGTCTAGGAAAGGGTGGATCATCTGAACCATCTAGAAATTATTGCCATGCAAATCTGAGTGATTTGACTCCTATGCTTTAAAAATCCCAAGACTTTCATCCCCTTAAATTAAGTATGCGAAGGGAGAATGTAGTTTTTTCTGGAGAATACCTTCTCCTGTGCTTCATACCAATGACCTGTAATGAATTAGTTGCCACCACCATCACACATTCCAGTCCTCTGTTTCTTAATTTGCTCATTTGACATGAGTCCCAGACATAGGTATCTTATTCTTTCCCTCTGAATGCATCCAGCCATGACCAGTCCTTTGAGGTTGAAGGACCTGGGACACACGCACTACTTCACAGCGCCATCTGGTCAACCCAGAGTAAAGGGAAACCATTGATGCCTTGACTTCTAAAGCTAGGATTTATGTTCAGAGCTATGGCGAGCCTGGCAATTTCACTCCACAGGCCGACCAGCGATTTCTAAGTTCCAAAGCTCTCCCTATCACCGGGTACAGCTCTTCCTGGGTCTCTGGGTCCAGTGGACATCTCACACCCCACACAACTGTGTCCTCTGTGCTTCTCTGCCCCTGCTCCCACAGGCCCCAGACGGCAGACCTGAGGAACCGCAGCACAGTCACGGAGTTCATCCTCATGGGCTTTGAGCAGAGCGCCCCTTCCACTCGGGCACTGCTCTTCGCCCTCTTCTCGGCTCTCTACAGCCTCGCCATGGCCATGAATGGCCTCATCATCTTCATCACCTGGACTGACCCCAGGCTCAGCAGCCCCATGTACTTCTTCCTTGGACACCTGTCTTTCCTGGACATCTGCTTCATCACCACCACCATCCCACAGATGCTCATCCACCTGGTGACCACGAACCACACCATCTCCTTTGTCTCCTGCATGACCCAGATGTACTTGGTCTTCCTAGTGGGTGTGGCCGAGTGCATCCTCTTGGCTTTTATGGCCTATGACCGCTATGTAGCAATCTGCAACCCACTGAACTATGCCCAGATCATGAGCCAGCAGGTGTGTGTCAGGCTGGTGCTTACTGCCTGGATCTTTGGGATGGTCAACGGCATCTTTCTTGAGTATATGTCATTCCGGAATCCCTTCTGCAAAGACAACCACATAGAGAACTTCTTCTGTGAGGCCCCCATAGTGATCGCCCTCTCCTGTGGGGACCCCCAGTTCAGCATGAAGCTCATCTTTCTTGATGCCATCGTGGTCCTGCTCAGCCCCATGGTGCTCATTGTCACCTCCTATGCCCGCATCCTGACCTCCATCCTGGGCAGAGCCTCCTCCTCCTCGGGTAGGGGGAAGACATTCTCCACTTGTGCCTCCCACCTGACCGTGGTCATCTTTTTCTACACCTCGGCCATGTTCTCTTACATGAATCCCCGCAGCACACACGGGCCTGACAAAGACAAGCCGTTCTCCCTCCTCTACACCATCATCACCCCCATGTGCAACCCCATCATCTACAGCTTCCGCAACAAGGAAATGAAGGGGGCCATGAGGAGGGCCCTCGGCAGAGGCCACCCGGCTCAGTCAGAGTCCGTCTAGGAGGAAGATCCCTAAGAAGTTCCCTCTTGAGAGAGAATGGTAACCTCTTTCCTGGGGCTTACCATTTCTGTGAGATCCAGAAAGGAGCATTCATGGCTTCCTTGGCATGAGACTCAAGATGATATTTCCTGCCTGTCTATATCTTGTATCTCCAGTTGACTTTCAGCACAGATGGATCCTCTCTGACTTCCTTCACGCAGGGGTCCCTGTGACCTTCACAGGTAGCGGAGACAAGCCGTGGGAGGCAAGAAGACAGTTCAGCCCGACACAACTGGTGTTGGTTCAATCTTTGGCAGTCTGACCATGGATTGTTTATTTTAGGTGTGTTTAAACACAGCACAATCTAGTGAAGACTGTTTTTGTGATGATTAACTCAACACCACACACACAATAAAGCGTACCTAAGTCTCTCTGAGGAACAGTCAGCCTAACACATGTCAGACATGACTACAAGGAAACTCTTTGTAAAGTACATGTGACCCCTTCCATAAAGATGGGTTCTAGAGACTGACTGAGGAACACAAGTTTGCAAGGAGGTCTTGGGGGAGGATCTGTTGCCAGAAAGTCCCTAGCCACACAGTGCAAAGATCACCAAACTAGAAAGCACCTCCACTCCAGACTTCCGGTGGAAAACAGGCTTTGTATTCCTTCCTTTGAAGGAGCAAGCTTGTGTGCTAAGAATTCCAGGTTCCCCAGTGCGTTTCTGTGAGCAAGAAGACCTCCAGGCCCCTGCGCCTTAGTAACACACTGCCATTCTTAGAGGCAGAGAGCAATGTGAAGAGAGTTATTTCATTGAGAAGAGATGGATGTGGTTTTCAGGGAAAAGCCAAGTGAAGAGGACAATCGGATCATGTTTAGGGAGCAGTATTCTTGTGTGTGTGTGTGTGTGTGTGTGTGTGTGTGTGTGTGTGTGTGTGTGAATTTACAAGCGTTTTAAACTTGTTTTCTCTTTTGAGGCAGGGTCTTGATCCCCTCAGCCCAGTCTCCCAGCCATGCCTGGTTTCCTTTGGAAATGTCATCATTAGCCCGGAAGCACGTTGCGTAATTTAACTTTATAGCCTGGAGGCTCCCTTCTCGTCTTCTGTTTCGCTCGCACCTCACTCGCAGTTGGTGAGGCTGCTCCATCCTTGCCCTTGCTCTCCCCAGCCTCAGTCCCTTCAGCTACGGTCCTGATCCGTGGTTCTCAACCAAGGGCAATCTGGCAATGTCGGAAGGAGTTGCTACAGGCGTCCGTCCACAGGGCACAAGCCAGGACAGGTGCTAAACGTCCGAAAACAGTCAGGACAACTTCTCCACACCGAAATTTAATGTCCTCAGATCTCACTAGTGGCCAGAGTTGGAAGATTTTAATCTCGAGAGCGGAAAGAGGAAGCTAATGAGAGGTGGTAGTACGGGAAGGAAAGAAGCCAAGAGACTGAGAGGAGGATAAAGCGCAGAGTTCTGTCTGCAGAGCTTCATCCGGCTGTCTGCGGGCAGGACCTTCGACGGCAGTGTTCTGAGTGTGCACGTCCAGCAGGACCAGCTCTGAAACCGAATTAGTCTCCATCTGTCTAGCCCAACTCGCCAAGCCTCGTAAGGCCTTTCCTGTGCAGTCAGCCCCTCTGCCTGACTAAATTTAATAGGCACAACTCTCAATCTGCTCGTTCTTATAGCACCCTGTCTCCCCCTCTGCCACGTTTGGATCCCACAGCTTCTTTCACCAACTGCTGTTCCTCTTTCTAAAATGCCCTGCGTTGTGGAAGTTTATTTTTAGCGATGTATAAAATAATTGTTTTATGCACTGCTGGGAAAAGGGCTGCCCGGGCCTTGATGTTTTGTATGGTCTGCCAATGTTGGCTTTATGTAAACTCTTCATGATCTGCGTGTGCTATCATTAGAAAACCTGAGAGTGTTCTGTATCAATAAAAACTCCTGAGATGAAATGCACAGGGTTCCACTGTCTAGGATGGCGCTGGCCAGGATAGTGGTTCCCCCTGCTGAGGCCTGGCATGTTTTTGCATCTATGACAATGCAGCCTCGTCAACCTTGCTGAGCCGCCACAGCAGTGTACCACGACAAATGGCACCCAACGTGGCAGGCAGAGAGTCAAGGAGGGCAAGATATCATGCCAGCTGCAGCCAACATCTCCGAATCTAGGAGTCTGGATTTTTGTTCTTTGGGATGGGGAAGTGTTGTTTTGCTTTGTTTTTGTTTTCTGCAAACCTGTCTACAAGCTGTCCAGATGTTGGTGAGGCCATCCTGGCAAGACACATCTGCTATTGTGGTGAGCACTCCACCCCACAGGGAACGCTTCCTGCAAACAAGATTTCTACTTATCTTTCCTGCAAACTAGACTGTATCTTAAAACCTGGAAAGTGTTTCCTCAGGGTCAGCACACAGGAGCTGTCATCTAGAACTGTCCGAGTTTGAATCTCGTGTTGGCAGCTGAACTTGGTGCTATAAGAGTCACCCATCTGGTGGTGGTTTTGAAGGCATGAAGGGGTTTTTGGAGAGCAGCTGAGGCTTGGCACTGTGAGAGGCCAGGAGAGGCCATTGGTAAAAGTGCAGCCTCAGTGGCAGTTGAAGGCCCATATTGAAGGGGTCATGCAGAGAAGGTGAGGCTTGACATCATGAAGAGAACCTAAGAGAGGCTATTCACGAAAGTGCAGCCCACTTGCAGCGAGGGATCCCAGCAATTTTGGAAATGCCAGTACCATGGGACGACCACCAAGAACAGCAGCAGCAGTTGAGTGGAGCCAGTTAGAGCTTGGAGGACAAGCTGTGTGTGCCGCAGAGGGCAGAGCCAGAGAAGTGACCTAAGCCCTTTGGAGGAGCCCAGAGATCATGAGTGAATTCCAGATAATTGGACATTGATGTCTTTCTGCTGCCCAAAGACATTGTGAAAAGCTTGATAGATGTTTGGTTTCATTTAGCCCGGTGCATTAGCAACACTTGTGACTGTTCCTCTTATAAGTAGTTTTGCTTGTATAGTGTTAAATTGTGTTGTAGAGATAAAAAGCACTGTTTTGATTGGCTTATACAGAAAAGGGAAGGCATTGGGGAAGATTGTTTTTAGTTATATATAAAATAATTGTTTTATGCACTGTTGGAAAATGGGATTCATAGGCCTTGGCATTTTGTATTGTCTACAGGTGTTGGACTTCTGTGGGGGTCGTTTAATTGCTAATGATCTGCATGTGCTATCAGTAGAATACCTGAGGAGTGCTGATTCAATAAAAATACCTGAGCTCAGATGCTTGGTGTTCCACTGTCGATTGAGTATGGTACTGGCCAGGACAGTGGTTCCCTCTGCTGAGGTCTGGCAGAGTTTACACCAATGAATATGCCTCCTTGTCTCTCTAACTGAGCCACCACAGTGGCTGACTACTGCAGATGACCAATTGTAGGTCTCTATCTTATTTGTCATCTGTTGCAAACAGAAACTCCTCTGATGCGGATTGCATTGATCTACGGGTATGATGGTAGGTCACTAGGAGTCCATTTAATACTATGTCTATTAAGCAAAGTAATAGTGTGGAAATCCAGTGTCTATCTACATGTTCTTGGCTCTAATCATGGTGCTAGGTTTAGGTTTTATCTTGTGGGCCTTTGTTGGTGACAAATGGATGCCAACAGCAGGAGAGAGAGGCAGGCATCAGCGCCTTTGCTAGGCCAGTACCTGGGCCCGTGGCACATGCATGCGTGGTCCTTTAAATGGCAGATCGCGGCACACCAGTTGAAAAGCCCCACCAGAGCAGTGCCCACTTCCTCTGTCTTTGCAGAAACCTTGTTCACCAGCATCAGCAATATGGATAGGCTAAGAGCCTTTACATACAAGCCTGTGGGTGACTGGGCCTTACCGACCTTACCCATCCCTCTCTGATTAGCAAGCGTTAGACAGGCTGATTTAAGTGTCTAGTAAGCACAGGCCAAAGCTATTAGATCTCCTCCTTCTGCACTTCCCTACTTTCCCCATAAAAACCCCATCCCCCCTACAAAAAACTGGGTTCGCACCATTTTCCCAGACGCATTTCGGGGAAGCATTTCCCCAGAGTCTGTTTCTTGGACTAGTCCGACATTCATCATCTCGGGAACCCCTGTACCCACAAAAAAACCCAGAGGCTTTAAATCCAATTGGGAAGTGGTCGGTGACTCCACCACGTTTGCGCCACTACAGAGCTGGTGGCTGCATCACGTCAGGCTGGTGGTGGTTATGGCTCCAAATGTTCACAGCTGGGCAAGACTGGTGATGACTTTTCCCCTCTGGTGGTGTTCACTGCTGTGAAAGCTAGCCAGTCGGAATAAAGCTTCCAGGTCAGTTACCAGCCTGACTTTTCTGTGTTGTGTGACCCAAGTATGTCGTATCTTCAGCAATAGGGTCTTACTGTCAAGTTCTGCAGAGTAACCAAGAGCAGTAACTGCAGGGCCAGCCTAGAGCTAAAAGGGGGTTGAAGCATGCTTTGAACCCCGGGTTTCTCACCCTGAGAGTAGAAGGCGCTCAGCTGCCCCCATTTTCTTACTCTGACAGACCCCAGCTAGCATTAACAGCTAGCAGAGCTCCCCCGAGTGCTGAAACCTCTCATGTCGTGTAGCACCTGATAAAATCCTGCCTCTCCAAGGTATGTGTCCTGGTTGCTGTTTATCTGACCACTGCAGCTGGAGAGCTCCTGGCTGGGCTTCCTCTCTCCCTGTATGACCTTATAAGGTCTCTTCCCCTGGGCCCTGTAAACCTCTGCTTAATGCAAATAGAGCTTTCTTAGTACCTCCGCCCTGGCCAGTAACATACCACCACATTGGTAATCCCCCTTTCTCTGTGCAACATGCATATATATCACTCCCCTTGTTTCAATAAACACGCTGTTCACTGACACTGCCTCCTGAGAAGTCTGTTTCTCGTCACTCACAAGCCTCTGCTCAAGACCCTTCGTCCCAGACGGTGTCTGACTGAATCTTCCTCCTCAAGGCCAGGCCGATGCACAACAGCCTGGCTGGCCCAGGGAGGGAACCAGGAAACAGGGACCCACAAATAACAATGGCCTATGGTACTTGGGGGCTTATGGGACCTTACTGGCCAACAACTGTGAAACAGGATCCACTGCGGTACCGGGTCTCCATTTGTCAGTCTGTATTCTTTTTAATAGCTTGAAGAAGTTCTTTTACGTTCCTGGTTAGCTAAAAGCTTTTTAAAAATTAAATAGAACTGTGAATGTTCAATCAAGTAAATGGATTTTCTAGATAAATTAAGATCATCTGTCATTTTCTTCATTTGTCTGTTAATGTGATTTATATTAATTTACGTTCTAACGTTCAGTCAATTTTGAATCATGATAGATCTCATTTATAATATAAGCTATCAATTTTTAATACCTCGTAAGATGCAGTTTGTTAAAAAGTTTGTCTAGGAATTCTGTAACAATAATTCTAAGGAAATGGATTTATTTTGTTTTGTCAGAGTTTGGTATTGAAGTTATGCTAACTTCACTTAAAAGTTGAGGTGTTTCCTTTTTTCTAATATATTTGTATTAGCTTTTGTTTGTTTTGGTTTTGATTTTTTGCCATTAACACTAAATACTTATGACAAGAAATGTGTACAAAGGTTATAGTTGTTTGGGTTGATAATTTTGATTGGCTGTCTTAATTTCTTCAGGCCTGCAGCAAGGCAGCATAGCATTGCCTAAGCAAGAGATGAGGTGAACACATTGTGACCAGAAGCAAAAGAGAGCAAGGATATTTTATTTTATTTGAAGGCTGTGTGGATGGGTGTGTGTGTGTCCATGGCCTCCTTCTCTGCATGCCTTTTGCTGGTGTATAATAAACCTGAGCAAGGAAGGGAAGAAGCAAAAGAGAGCAAGGATATTTTATTTTATTTGAAGGCTGTGTGGATGGGTGTGTGTGTGTCCATGGCCTCCTTCTCTGCATGCCTTTTGCTGGTGTATAATAAACCTGAGCAAGGAAGGGAAGGAGCTCTGCAGTGAAAACTTTAAACCACTGAAGAAAGAGATGGACAATAGAAAATGGAAAGGCGTCTCATGCCCGTGGGTCGGTAGAATCAACATTATCAAAATGACTATTCTACCAAGAGCTGTTTACAGATTCACTGCAATATCAATCAAAATCCCATCTCATTGTTTGCAGAGATAGAAGAACCGATCTGAAAATTCATGTGGAAGCACAAATAGCCGAAACAGATAATCAAAACAATCCTCAGGAGAGAAAAAAAGAATGTTGGAGGTATTACAATTTCAGATCTCAAGATAGACAGGGCCACAGTAACAGAATCAATATGGTATTGGCAAAATCAGACATGTAGACCCAATGAAGCAAAATCAAAGACACAAACATGAGCTCATGTAACTTCAGCCACTTAATAATTTGACAAAGACACCAAAAACATGCACTGGAGAAAAGAAAGCATCTTCAACAAATAGTGCTGGCAAATTGGATGCCCACCTGCTGGAGGATGAGATTAGACCCCTGTCTATCACCTTGCATAAAGAGTAGCGCCACATGCAACAAACATATGAAGCTGAAACCTTGAGACGTTGGAACTGCTTCAGTTAAACATAGGCAGCACCGTACATGAGATAGGTGGAGGAAAGGACTTCCCGACTACGACTCCAATTGCCCAAAAATCAAGGCTAGCAATTGACAAGTGGCACTTCAGAAAACTAAAAAGCAGAAGAAGTAATCAACTGGGTGAAGAAAAAGTCCACAGAAAGGGGGAGAATCCTTGCCAGTGTTCATGTGACAGAGGATTGACGTCCAGAATACACAAAGAGCTCAAATAACAAAGTAAAAAAAAAAAAAAAAAAAAAAAAGAATCATTCAAAAAATGGGTCTGAGACCTGAATAGAGAATTCTGGAAGGAAAAAATGGCCCAAAAAAAATTCAAAATTTTTCATCATCCTTAAGCAATAAGGGAAATGTGAATCAAAACAACGTTGAGATTTCATCTTACCCAGTCAGCATGCCAACAACCAACCAAACAACTGACAACAAATGCTCGCTCGTCATTGGTGGGATTGCAAAATGGTGCTGCCACCCTGGAAATCAGTGTGGAGAATTCTCAAATGACCCAGCCGTCCCTCTCCTTGGCGTAGGCCCAAAGGACTCGACATCGGGCTCCTCGGATACTCAGCCACGCTCCTTAGAACTCTGTTCACAATAGACGGGAAACGGAAACAGCCTAAGTGTCCTACAACCAAGCATGAGAGAGTGACGCATGCCCTGTGGAACGCTACTCAGCCGTAAAGAAAAACAAAATCAAGGACTTCGCAGGTGCGTGGATGGAGCTAGAAAAGATCCTACTGAGCGAGGGCACTCAGGCCCAGAACGACAGACGCCGCGTGTTCTCCTTGGAGGCTCTTAGAGCCGAATCTTCAGATGTGAACACACAGCGTACGAAACCAGGAGAGTAAAATGGGACTGTAGCCAGGATAGAGGGGCTGGGGAAATAGAGAGGGGAAGAGCGGGGTACAAGCAGTCTGATCAGGGAAATGGGGAAAGGGGGAGCTCTTTAGAGAGGGGAGGGAGGTAAATACAGAAGGAGAAGAGGGTAAAGGGAAACAGCATGATACAATGGAACTGATAGGAAAAATGGAAAAGGGGGTTCCTTAGGGGAGAGGGGGAGGGACGTAAATAAAGGAAAGGAGGGGGAAGTAAATAAGCAATACGGATGGCTAAAAAAACAAGGAATCATATTATCGACTACTTATCTTTAAAAATCCTATAAAGTATAATTCATCATATGAATATACATATATAGTTTTAGTGAATTTTTCTCACCAGAGCTGATGATACTTCCTCCAAGAGCCAAAGACCACCTAACAAAATCCCCAGTATCAGACAGGAGATTTAAAGCCGTTGGCCAGGGATGTCTAAAAGACTTCCCAAAACACGCATCCTATGGCGAGATTGCCCTTGGTTGCCCTCCAGAGATGGAAGGCTAGTCTTTATTGTTGAAGACACCATGCACTTCAGAAATAGGATCCAGAGTTCCCTGAGCTGGAACTAACCCGAATGCCCCCCCCCCCAGGGCTGGTTTCATGGTACCAGAAGGCACCATGCAAGCTTCGAAAGGAGCGAGGCAACAAACCATCCTACCAGCTATGGCAGCTATGACATCAATAATCTTCATGGCACCATAACTCTGAAGGTGCTATAGTGGCAAGCATACGTTGGTGGTACCAACTGCTCACTAATTGGACTTAAGACCCACTCAACAAGAAGGAGACCATGCCTGGTACTGGAAACCAACCTAACTACTAAGTGCTAGTGAAGTCATGGTTATCGGAGGAGAATCTACAGCCACTGAGTCACCAAGCCACCATAATCCCTAAGAACAATCTATAGATTTGTCCTGACCCCCACAGGTAAGTGTAGTCTTCGCCACTCATCAGGGAAACTTCTCTTTGCAACAGACAGAGACCATTACAGATAACCACAGCCAATCAAAATGGAGAGTTGTGGTGCCCAATCTCAATGGGTACATCTACGGAATGCTTCCATACTTAAGACTCAGGAAGCACTGCAGAAGCAGGGGCAGAAAGATGGTAAGAGCCAGAGGGTCGCGGACTCCGCTGTGAGATTGGCTTCTAGCAACATCAGGAGCTACACCTGTAAAATCTCACCACTGTGACTGCTCGAACATGAGTTGAACGAGAACAACACTCCACCCATGGTGGATGGGGAAAAGCCCATGAGGCCTCAACCTTACACAAAGAACCACGGGCAACTGAGGAGAGCTGGGAACAGAAGTGGTCCTCCCCAAGGAAGAGCTCACCATTGGTTGCCCAGTACCAAATGGTCCGCCTTTACAACATACACGCAAGTAACAATATACATATATTCATGCTATGACAATTGATGAAAAAAAGAGACCATGAATTTGAAGGAGAGCAAGGAGGGATATATGGGAAGAGAAAAGGAAGGGAGAAATGATGTAATTATATTATAATCTCAAAAATATTTTTAGAAAGAGCTCCCTGACTTGAACCTGAGTGAGTGTTCAAGAATCATATGTGCCCGGTCTCTTATCTACAGATGAAATTTCTCAAGACAGCCTGGGAGTATGCTTGTCCCTCCAGGCTACCTGCCACGAGCACGGCCTCACAGGGGAGCCTTGAAGAGGACCAAGTAAAACTATCCCCCGGGGATGCACTTGGAATGGTCAGGGCTCAAACAAATAGTTGGCCTTAATACAGTTGGCTGCCATAGTAACCACTGGAAGCTGCTGTCTGCCTGGGGGAGGGAGGGCTGCATTGCTCAGACAAGCACACCTGAGAGGTGGGAAGAAGGACGGGGAGAGAGGAGCCCACGTGTCCAGCCCTATAAGTGCACAGCTAGCCCTCAGTGAGCGCCCTGCAGGCTCACCCCGAAACCCTGGATTCCTCCTCTGCACCCGACACCAGCACAATGTCCTCGTCAGCATGTCCCAAACCCGGTGGCCAAGGTCAGTGAAGGAACTCTCTTCTGCTAGGGAGCTGACCTTGTCTCTGACCCTGTCACCAGAGACGAGCCTTCTCTGGGTTTCTCAGACTATCTGCGCTCATACCACTGGGGTGTCCGTACACAGAGGCCATAAGAGAGAAGTCACAGTTCTGACTGTTAACTTCTCTTGCTCAGTTTCTCTCTCTCTAGAGTCTTCCCGGGTCTCTCTGGTCCTGAATCTTCCACTGGTCACTTCTTCCTCTGTATCCTCTCTCCATAATTCCACCAGGATCTCAGGCTGCTCACCTGCCTTCCTGGCTGGAATGGAGGACTACACTACTTAGACATGACAAGGGGAGCTCCCCTGGCTTACAGAGTCCAATTTCAGAGGATAGGAAGAAAACCCAGCTAATCTTTCTTGCTAGAACTTGGGGAGGCTCCTGACTCCCCAGTTCTGGTTCTCCATCCCCAGCCAAGTATGCATAGCCTTCTGCCAAACTCCTTGTCTCTCCATGTAGGGGTTTGGTCTCCCTTATGTCTCCTCCCCTGTAGGTGGAGGCGCCTGGGATCTGTCCACTGCTGGGCTTCTCTGAGCCGGCCTGCACTTTTCTCATAGCTCATTATATTTTTTTGGTCAGTTGAATTCCTTGGTTCTCCACCCCTTTCTTCCTACACTGTTTGGCCAGAACCTCCCTCTCCCCGATTACTTTCTCTCGTTTTTGCTTTCCCTGAACCTCTATCTTTTTATTTGTGCACCTTAGTATTTCCTGTTTACTTGACATTTTTATCCTTCTTCCCTTTGGACAGGGGAGGCTAGGAAGTGTCTCACTGATGGTCCTCCTTCAGAGACCGTGATAAAGGACATGCGGTCCACAGTTTGCTGGGGATTTTTCCGAGTGGTGGGGGTGTTTACCACATCTACAGATAACAGAAAGGAGTACTTAAATATATTGGGGGTGTTAAGTGTACAGAACTCCCTGAGAATAAGAAGCAGGAAACGTTAGGGGTGATGGGAAAAGATGGGTGCGGTCCTGTCTTAACTAGCCTTCTACAGCAGCAACTGGGCTTGGGAGTGGAGGCTGGATGACTTTGATGCAGCCCTTTGATGTGCGAAGTGAAGCCCTAGGAAGACAGAAGACACTACACCAAAACTGATTATACAATCTTAGCTAATCCTCATTTCACAGGAGAAAAACTTGAGGCAGCCCGTCACCTCGTGCCTAGAGTTGAATTGCAGGCATGCCTAACCCAAACCAAAGGCCCTCTGCCTCTACTGGGGATACGGTTAAAAGTCGGGTGTGTTGTTTTTAATACATGAACATTAACACATTTTATTTTAAAGTGTAAATATTAGCTTTATAAATAATTTCTGGGTTTTTTTTTTTGTTTATTCGAGACAGGGTTTTTCTGTTGTAACCCTGGCTGTCCTGGAACTCACTCTATAAAACAGACTGGCCTCCAAGTCACAGAGATCTGCCTGCCTCTGCCTGCCTACCAAGGACTGGGATTAAAAGTGTGCGCCCAGCTAATAATTTTTTAAATAATTACAAAAGGGCAAAGACTACATATTCAGGGAAAATAATTACCTTGGGCTGCACTTAGCTCGAGGAAGCCCTGTCATCTCCCCTTATGCTTCAAATATGACTCAAAATAGATTTTTTTCATTTACAAATAAATATTATATATATTTGCGGTATGAAACATGATATATCTTGGCCAGGTGTGGTAGCACACACTATTAATCCCACACTCGGGAAGCAGAGACAGGTGGAGCTTCCCAAGTTCTAGACTAGCCTGGTCTACAGAGTGAGCCGTAGGACAGCAGAGTACTTAGTGAGAGCCTGCCTCCAGCAAGCAGACAAACGCTATTTCCTACACTTGTTCCTTTGGTTTTTGAAGTTCTTGAGACTGAAATCAGAGCTTTGCCCTAGGAGGCAAGTGCTCTCCTCCCGAGTTACATCCCCGGGCACTGTATTGTAAAAAGGCTAGACTGAGCCAACTGACATACTGATCACTTCATAAAACTGCGTGTCTGTTCGGGGTGAGGATGGTTTAAAACTATTTATTCTGCAATTTCCAAGTGTATGATGCACAATTATTAAATGTAGTCTCCAGGCCGTACGCTAGATTATATGAATTGATATCTGGGGGCTAACTCAAGTTGTGTGTCTTTCGACCAATCCCTGCCTCTCCTCTGCCTCTGAAATCCACCTCTCTGCTCTCCGTGCCTTTGAGATGCAGATTAAGACTCCACATAAAAGCGATACCATGATGGTATTGATGAATTAACCTCTGTATTGGTTTCGCATACAATGACACCCTCTAAGTTTAATCCGTGTTTTGCAAGATGAAAGGATTTCCTAATCTTCTAAGCTCGCTTTATCTTTCATCATTAAATTCCACATTTTCTAAAGTCTGTTCATTTGTTGATGGATCTGGTCATCAGTGCCACCTCTTAACTATTGTAAGCAATGTCACAGTGAACACCAGAGGGAAGATGTGTCTTCAATGTGCTAACTTAATTTTCTTTGAATATGTTTCGTCAAATGATAATTATATTTTGGATGTGTTTGGGAATCCCCATAATGCTTAGTATAACAGCCGAGCTCATATTCCCACCCAACAGCGTGCAAAAAAGGATCCTTTTGCTCTATGTCTTTGCCAACACTTATCTTTCATATCTTTGTTTTTTATTTATCATTTTATTTTTATGGATTTTATTTTTAGCTGTGTTTGTGTGTACACACGTGTGCATGCTGATGCATGCACGCATGCATGTGAGCAGAATGCCTGTAGAAGCTAAAGAGAGACTTGAATACCCTGGAGCTGGAGTGACAGGCAGCTGGGAGCTGTCAGACAGGGTGCTGGGAACCAAGTGCGTGGAACAGCAGTGCACTTTCTGAACTGCTCAGCCGTTTCTCTAGTCCAATTGCATTTTTGTTTTGAATTCTGATGTGTGGCGGGAGATTGTGCACAGGAGTGCTGTGTCCACAGAGACCAGAAGAGGGTGTCAGATTTCCTGGAGCTGAGCTACAGGTGTTCACCCTATGTGGGTGCTGGGAGTGAAATTGGATCCATTGCAAAAGGAGCTCCTGCTCCTGCCGTTGACCATCACCCCAGCCTGAGCCCTCCACCTTCTTACAATAGCCATTCTAACTGGTGGAAGTCATGTCGCTGGAGTTTTAGTCCGTTTCCCTGACCGTTAGTAGTAGTGAATTTTATTTTTTCATTTGCCCGTGGACTCTATATCTTCCGTCCTTTGAGAAATGTCTATTTGAGCCTTTACCTACTTTCAATCTGATTATATGCTTTCTTTGTGTATGTGAAGTGCTACGTACGTTCATGCACATGTGCATATGTGTGTGTACATGCGTACGAAGGCCAGAGATCTGTGTCTGGTGTCCTCTCCATTTGCTCTCCATAGACGAGAGTCTCTCACTGAATGTGGGACTCACTGATTCAGTCGGGGATCCAGTAAACTCTGAGATCTTCCTGTGTCTCCTCGTCTTCAGGACACACGGCAGGAATCTGAGCTTTACACTGGCGTGAGACTTTTCCCTCAGGTCACACTTTGTTCTTTGTGCTCCTGTGTCATGGATGGAGACCTCATCCTTAGCTCACCAGCCTTGTGCTTCCATAATTCAAAATATGGAAGACTCCAGAATTCTTTCCTTTTCAGGATCTGCCACAGGCTGTGATTAGCTTAGAGGTGCTTTCCGTTACGACCTAAACTCTATTGTTTTTCATTGTTTATGCTGTATGTTTACATATGGGATAGCATTAGTGATAATAATAACTACTTTGGACTTTGAGGGGTCCAGTAAATACTTACTGCTCTTTCATCTGGTATTGAGGAAACTGAAGAAAAAAAGAGTCTGCAGATAGAAGGGTTAATATATCACTTGTATTAACAACAACCACAACCAAAACCACAGTCCCACATGGACATCTGCAAGCCTGCAATTAGATCAGCTCATTTTCCAACCACTGGCTGCCCAGACAGTGCCAGAGCCTCCCGAACAGGGCAGAGCACACCCTAGAGAATACAAGTAACAGATTTCTTTAAAAAAAAAAAAAAAACCCTAGGTAGCCACCTCCAGTCCTCTGTGACGTGTAAAGGAAGTCAGACAAGTCCCTTCATGTAGAAGGAAATAGCAGCAATATGAGAAGTGCCTCCGTGCCTCCCTTCTCTTTCCCCACTTCATGGTGTCTACCCATTCATGCATCTACCCTGCTGTGTCTGCGGTTAACCAGCCTCCACCCTCGTGTGGCTGATCCCCAGGGCAAATCGCTGCTTCTTTGAGAAGCTCTTGGGTATTTTGGAAGCTTCTGTTCTGCTTGCAGGTGGTTCTGAAACGATCAGGACAATGGGTCAGTTAAATCAACTGTGACAACATTAGACCCACAGAAAACCCGTTCTGTTCTTCTCTACTGCCAAACCAGGGGCAGCCCCATTGTCCAGCACAGCTTGTCAGCGTGTTCTCAGAGAGATTAAACTGCCTCATTAAGGGACATTAACAAAACACAGGCTCAGACAACACGACATGTATGAACTCTTGTGGAGATCGTTGCTAATTTAAGAGACCACAGATTCTCTAGTCTTTGAATAGGGAATCAGTGTGAATGGTGCTTTTTCTCTGTGTAGTCTGCAGAGGACAATTACGATGATCCTTTGGTTTGATAAAGAAATCCCACAAGTGTATGTGTGTGAATGGATACGTAGGTATCATTAGAAATGGTATCGCCATTACTATTAATTAAGATCATTGTAAATACATTTCAGAGCTTAGGATTAGTTGCAGAGGACATAGCAACAATTTCTACCGTTTAGTTTTTATTTTTAAGATTTATTTTAGGCCTGGAAAGCTAGCTCAGGGGTCAAGAGCACTGGTTGCTTTTCCAGCAGGCCCAGGTTCAATTCCCAGCACCCATAAGGTAGCTCATACCCAGCTATAATTCAGTTCTAGGGGATCTGACACCTTCTTCTGGCCTTTGCAGGGACCATGCATGGGGTACACAGACATACATGCATACAAACAGCTATACACATGAAAAATAAGTTTATTTTTAAAATTGAAGAATTATTTTATATTTATTTTTAAACACATTTATTCATTCATTTTAAGTGATATATTTATCTTTATTTTATCTGTATTGGTGTTTTGCTTACATTTATGTCTGGGTAAAGGTGTCAGATCTCCTGTGCTGGAGTTAGACAGGTGTGAGCTTCCATATGGGTGCTGGGAATTAAACCCGGGTCCTCTGGAAGAACAGCCAGTGCTCTTAACCGCTGAGCCATCTCTCCAGCCTGTACCTTATTATTTTTAATTATGTGTAGGCGTGTGTCTACATGTGCATGTGTATACATGAGGGCAAGCGTTCACAGAGGCCACAGGCATCAGGGCCGCTGGAGCTGGAGTTACAGACGGTTGTGATACACCAGAAGTGGGTGCTGGGAACCAAACTCGGGTCCTCTGAAGAGCAGCCAGTGCTCTTAACCACAGAGCCATCTCTCCAGTCCCCCCTCTGCAGATCATTGTTGAGACATGCTTTGTCAGAAGCAATATTTTTTGAGAGTGAAGATATTTTTGTTTGTTTTATGTTTCAACAGAATACCATGTGCTTACCTAAAACCAGAGAATTAACGTTTTCTTTTTCTTGTGAGTATTTCTTAAATTAACAGAGGACTATTGGATTTTTAAGTCAAGCATGGACACAAAAACTTTAAAGGGGCATGAAGATCAAAACAGACCCTCTGAAAGGCGAGTGAGAAGGTAGGCGTGCAAATTACCGGATGGCGATACGGGCAGATAGCTCTCACCGCACTGCAGGGCGCTGTACACGCGCAGGTGGTAGTGTTGTTTACGAAGGCATTTGCCTGTAATAGCAGAGATGTCAAACTGAAAAGTCACCAGATACCGCTGTCTTCCAGAGTGGCCCGCCAGCTCAGACCATCCTCCCGGGAGCAGCTCTTCCTCAAATGTCGTGCCGGCTCTGTTCCTAGCGACCACGGTGCTTCAGTGACACAGCTGCAGCAGCTGCTGGGCCGCAGAATGAGGTGGGTGTGGTTTGCTTTACAAAATCCCACGTGTTTACACAGATGCCTGGCCGGCCAGCTGCTGATGGTGTCTAACGAGGCACTAGATGCTGGCCGGCACAGAATGTTCCTTCTGTTCCGTGAGCTATAGGCAAGCATTTGTCCTTTACTGGGCTTAGTGAGTCTTTGGGTTAAATTCCAACTTCTTCTTGGCCAAGTCCAAGAATTTTCGAGATTGTAGCTCACTGAGGATTCATGTTGTGGAAACATTAGTGTGTTGTACACTGTAGTGGCTGCCTACCAAGGAAGACACAGAGGCATTTTCATAGGCACGCCCTGCCAGACCTCAGCAGAGGGAACCACTGTCTCATCAAGTGCCATTCTGGACAGTGGAACCCTGAGTGTCTGAGCTCAGGTGTTTTTACTGATCCAGAACTCCTCAGGTGTTCTACCGATAGCACGTGCAGATCATGAGCAATCAAACGTCCCCCACATAAATCCAACACCTGCACACAATTACTGATGCCAAGACCTAGGCAGCCCCTCTCTCAACCACGCACTAAACAATTACTTTACACATAACTAAAAAATAAACTTCCACAGCACATTAGCTTAGTCTCAACATGTCTGCTGAGTGCAGGATTGGGGGCCCATACTAAACTGTGCTCTCCACCCTTTCCACCACAAGCATAGTCCTAAATACCAGAACTTTCCGATCTAAAGATGGTAGGAATAGGCCCAGACATTGCCTTGATTGGCCAAGAAATCTCACTTAGAATCTAGTGCTTCACTGAGAAATGGAAAGGGGCAGACAAAGGAAGCAGAGGGCTCAGAGAGAAAGCCGAGTGCAAGAAGGAAATCGACGACCTGGGGGAGAGAGGAAGTAAAGCAGGGAGTAAAGCACTTGCCCTTTACAAACATCTGATGCATTCTAGCTCCAAACGTTTGAAAGGCACACCAGACAGAACACGGATGTCCTAAGTTCCTCAAAGCTACAGTAATGAGAGCTAAGTGTCTGAAGACCTACCGAGAGCACCACTGACTCTCGGAGGCAGAGGAGCGAAATGCACGTGGCCTGCTCAGAGGTCCTTTCTCACAAAGATGGTTGAGTTATTTCCACTCCATGGAACGTAAATTCCAGCTGCTGAGGGGTTCCAGGGTGCGTGGCGCGGCCGTTGGTGTAGCAGCAACGGCTACCAAGAGAGCAAGTCTGGGGAAACGAGTACCACAGTAGAGAGCTAGGCGCGACTGCACCCAAAACCTGTTAGTCAGAGACAGCCCTGAGTTAAAACGCATTGGTTTCACCAAAGACATCAACCCCTTCAGCACACCAAGTTAGGTACAAAAAGACTGAACACTGTGCCCTCCTAGAAAAATACCACCTCCAACTTGGCTATGATGGCATCTGCTTGCGATTCCAGCACGTAGGCCGTGGAGGCAGGAGTTCAAAACCAGCTAGTGCTACATGAGACTTTGTCTCAAAAGAGAAAGAGTGAAAGATAAAAAGGAAGGCAGGGAAAAAAAAGGAAAGATTATAAAAAAAAAAAAAATACACTGTCAAATGTCTGCCAGGTGTGTTCTACAAATGACCCACCACCCCTTCCATCACACATTCCAGGCCTCAGTTTCTTAATTTGCTCAACTGACATGATTCCATAGACACAGTGATCTTATTCTTTCCCTCTGAATGCATCTAGCCATGACCAGTCCTTTGAGGTTGAAGGACCTGGGACACACGCACTACTTCACAGCGCCATCTGGTCAACCCAGAGTAAAGGGAAACCATTGATGCCTTGACTTCTAAAGCTAGGATTTATGTTCAGAGCTATGGCGAGCCTGGCAATTTCACTCCACAGGCCGACCAGCGATTTCTAAGTTCCAAAGCTCTCCCTATCACCGGGTACAGCTCTTCCTGGGTCTCTGGGTCCAGTGGACATCTCACACCCCACACAACTGTGTCCTCTGTGCTTCTCTGCCCCTGCTCCCACAGGCCCCAGACGGCAGACCTGAGGAACCGCAGCACAGTCACGGAGTTCATCCTCGTGGGCTTTGAGCAGAGCGCCCCTTCCACTCGGGCACTGCTCTTTGCCCTCTTCTCGGCTCTCTACAGCCTCGCCATGGCCATGAATGGCCTCATCATCTTCATCACCTGGACTGACCCCAGGCTCAGCAGCCCCATGTACTTCTTCCTTGGACACCTGTCTTTCCTGGACATCTGCCTCATCACCACCACCATCCCACAGATGCTGATCCACCTGGTGACCATGAACCACACCGTCTCCTTTGCCTCCTGCATGACCCAGATGTACTTGGTCTTCCTAGTGGGTGTGGCCGAGTGCATCCTCTTGGCTTTTATGGCCTATGACCGCTATGTAGCAATCTGCAACCCACTGAACTATGCCCAGATCATGAGCCAGCAGGTGTGTGTCAGGCTGGTGCTTACTGCCTGGATCTTTGGGATGGTCAACGGCATCTTTCTTGAGTATATGTCATTCCGGAATCCCTTCTGCAAAGACAACCACATAGAGAACTTCTTCTGTGAGGCCCCCATAGTGATCGCCCTCTCCTGTGGGGACCCCCAGTTCAGCATGAAGCTCATCTTTCTTGATGCCATCGTGGTCCTGCTCAGCCCCATGGTGCTCATTGTCACCTCCTATGCCCGCATCCTGACCTCCATCCTGGGCAGAGCCTCCTCCTCCTCGGGTAGGGGGAAGACATTCTCCACT
>JAMJFZ010000271.1:8397500-8740000 GCA_026225945.1 Cricetomys ansorgei | reverse complement strand
CGGCTAGATCCGGCACCTAGATCCTAAGACCTTTACAGTTGACCCCCACGATAGCGGGCTCCGTTATGAAATGCTATCACCCTACATGATATCAAAAACAGAAGTTCCTAGTTGTTTTTCCTCCTTTCAGAGCACACAATAAATATTTAAAGGGTGTGGCTACCATTCTTAGGCGCCCTGGCCCCAACACCTATCTATCACCCTCCTTTTCTGGTGTTGTGGAGTTTGTGACCCCTGGGGAAAGACCATAGAGTCAATCCAATTATAACTAAAAGATGTATTGATTAGCTGCTAGCAGGACAAACAATCTCTGAGCCAAATTTAAGATTGCTGTGAAGGAGGGGTATGGGAAGGGAAAACCTTCAAGAAGAACTTCCGGATCTACACAAGCAAGCAGAAACTGTTCTGTCAAGTTACGCGGTTAAGGCGACTCAAACCAGTCTTTGGGTATCTGCGTAAACAAGTCACAGAAGCAAAAAAAGCAGTTAGTCATATCCTAACAAGTAGATAGTCACAGATGTGCATTTTTGGGTGGGGGGTCACTGAGTCGGGGTTGCTGGGAGCTTAACTTCCAGGGGCTGGAGTCAGACAGCAAGTAAGTACCAAGACAGATGCCTCGCATAAAATGGGGTTTCTCTAGCCATCACACCGGCACGACTCTGCTGTCGTCCGCAGAAGCTGTGGTTACATGTAGGTGACCTGCACACAGATTAGGACCGATAACTGTGTCACAGGAGGGGAGGGGCTTCGTAAGCCCTAAAGACGCCTAGGTGGTTAACGGTTAGAGGTTGTGGGCCTCAGGATACCCAGAGTTAAGGGTTGCAAGGAGAGAGACCTTTTCTTTCCTAGCACCTGCCTCTAAGGTGTCAGCACTCCTGCGGCTGACCTCAGTCAAACTCACCCGCTCACCAACCGCACTGCGGTGGAATTTTGTTAGTACTCAGTGCCCTACCTAAGGGGCCTGGATGGCTTCTTCCGTCTCAGGAAAAGCTCACCTAAGAAGGTCCGGAAGAAGGCCAAGGGATGGTGTTAGCTAAACCATGAAGAATGTGGAGGAGCTGTAAGGTGCAAAATGGGACTAAAATTCCAAACAAAAAGAATGGCTTTCTTGTAAACGTGCGTTCAACACGCATGTCAGAAGGTGAGTTAGGACCAGGAATGCTGAAAAATCAAGACCCAGGGTGACCTCGAACTGTCCTCCCTCAAGGCCGCCCAGGTGGAACAGGCTGTAGGAAGGGCTCACAAGCGAAGCTCCTGCCAGGTCCCCTGGCTGCAGCCCCCGACTGCCCCCCGGAAGGGAAAAGCCCCGGGGTCCACAAAAAGCCAGACAGCTGCTGTAAGAAGCTGCCCTGGAAGTGCTCGCCCCGTCCCGGCCCCCTTTCGTCCTAGGACTCAGGGGTAGAGGTAAGCCGTAGAGCCAGCTCAGCCCCCGCCTAGGGACGACGCGGTGGGCAGGGAACCCAGAGCTTCTCTCTGGCCCCTGGCTCCTTCCCCGCGGACGCCACGTCTCCGTGCCCAGCTCCACCTGGCGGCAGCACCCGAGGATGCCTCAGGCCTTGACCTGATTAGAACCGGGCCCGCGACCAATCAGCCTCCCTCGGCCTCTCGGCGCGCCGCTGTGCAGCCAATCGGCTCCTCCCGCGCAGGATCCAGATTTGTCAACCCCTGAGAAACAAGGTCTATTTCGGGAAGCGACTGCAGCGGCCGGGTGGGCAGCCGCAGGAGCGGGGGGGGTACTCCGGGCGTGGGGTGCCCAGCCGGGTACCCTCCCCTCGGGAGGCTGGGATGTGGGCGGAGCACAGCGGGGAGACCTCTACCAATCACAGTAAGCCTCGGTAGCCGCCGGTCCAGTCCGAGGATGCAGCCTGAATCTCTCCAAGCGATAGCTCCATTTTTAGCGAATTGTGTAATGCTGGGCTGCACTAACCGCCCGTAAACAACTGCAGTGTCCTCGACCGCCTCGTCGTCCCCTCTGTTAACCACTTAGGAAACCCTCTCGGCCCGTACCTGGAGTCACTGAGCGCTCTAAGCCCCCGTAATGTGTGTCTTTTCTGTTCGCTGTACTCCCTCGTTGTTTTAAACGTAATTTACTTTTCTTTCTGCTCAACTAGAAATATGCTTAAAATTTCAGCCCTTGGCACAAGTGCTCTGACCGTCGGAGGTGTCACAAAATCAAGCAGAATCTGGTACATGAACCAAACAGCAGCCGCGAAGCTTTTCGTATGCACCTAAGCCCTAGAGTCACGTCCTCTGCAATAGTTTAGCATATCAAAATTCCATTTATCCGGGTCATGAAAATTAAACGCACGGATTTGTTAACACTGAATCTAAAGTTACACTAAAGACCCAGAAGTCTTCTGTCGGTTCTTCAATTCCTCCACCTTGTCAACCATCACAGGGTGTGGAAGAATGACCTGCATGACCTCGTTCATCTCTGCTTTCCATTGGGTCCTGTCCTCGAAAGGCAAAGGCAGAGCACAAGGTTGGGTATCTAGTCCCCAGGCTTTCTCTGTAGGGGGTCCCTCTACCTAAGATTTCTGTTGATCCCCACTCTCCACCTGGTTCTGTCTCCAAGATCTGGAACAGAGCCCACGCTGCTTCTAGATTTCTTGTGATTTCCCCAGCTCAGCCTTTAAAAATAACCCTTCATTAAATTCTATTCAAATTATCCTACCCTGAGACAAGACCCTCCTCCGGTACTGGGAAGCAGAAAGGATCACCTGATCCTGAACATTTGAAAGGGACTCCAGGAGCCCCGGAGACAAACCTAAGCATAGCCTGCTGTCCTTCATCTGTTCTCATGGTGAACCTATGAGCTGTAGTAGGTACTTTGGAGTGTGTCTGTTATGCTACCCAGCTCGTTTTTCTCAAGAACTCTTCTCCTTGATGACTGTTGCCACCAAGAAAATCCTATGAGATAATCACATCCAGCAACACTACAGCTGGCCCTGCCAAGGTCAGAAGGTCCTGTGTTTTGTTTTGTTTTGTTGTTTTGTTCTCTAAGGCTGTGTATTGCTACAAGGTAGATAAGACTATTTCAGACTGGAACAGGCAAGACCTCAAGCTACGGAGAGCCTGACTTCTTCCATGTATAAGGAAACGGGAGACAGTTGCTCAGAGACAACATGTTGAAGTCAGGGGGAAGTAGAACTAAGAGACTATGTCTGCAGAGAAAGAGCCTAAGATGACGGCTCCCTGCTCTGTGTCCGCCTTGCATTTTTGCTCCTTGTGTTCTGTGAAATAACTTTGCATCCTCGTAGTAACCTCCAGAAATGTCACCACTTGCCCTTGCCCGCTATCAGCAATACCCTGTGTGCCTCCAGTCTCCTCTTTGTACTTACTTGGACTAGCGAGTCCCTTTTGTGGTCAGGGTTGGGGGACTTTCTCCAAGATTTTCCCACTGCAGCCCTTCATCTTCCGGATAGTGTTCTGATAGACTGCGGTTATGTTTCATTCGTTCCTCAAGGGATCAAGTTAACCAGACTCTGGTCTACGGCTCACACCGTTATTGGTGTCTGGAGAGTAAAAACTCTCTTGTTGCCGGGCGGTGGTGGTGCATATAATCCCAGCACTGGGGAGGCAGCGGCAGGAGGATCTCTGTGATTTCTAAGCCAGCCTGGTCTATAGAGTGAGTTCCAGGACAGCCAGAGCTACAACAGAGAAACCCTGTCTTGAAAAACAAAAACACACTAAAAAAAATTTTTAATTAATAATGACAACAAAACCAAACCACCCTCTTGTCTTCTTCATCTTTCACCTCCACTCTCGTGTTTCTCCTTTTATGATAAGTAATAATTTTCTACCGTGTGTATTTGTGTTCTGCGGGATTTTTCCCTGCACTGGGGATTGGGCCCACTGTGCCCGTGATCAGTAGATTCCTAACCCTGAGCAATACCCCCATCCCTAGAGCCACATTTTCTAAGTTCTCCAAAGCTGGCGAGACCCGCCGTATGCTCCCCTTGTTTCACTGAGCAGGGCTTTTCAGCTCCACACACTTTGCCAGGTGCTAACATTTACTCTGCTTCACGGCAAAGCCTCTCTTGGCCCACTCCTGCAGTGACAGACTCTGGTGGTGTTGTCTCCAGCTCCACTCAGTGCTTGATAGCCCTGCATCAGACATCCCTGATTGGTCCATTCTGAAACTGCGAAAGGATGTTTTGTACATTGTGTAAAGCCACTAGTTACAGCTCTGTATGTGTCTAAGAACTGCCCGATGACTTTCCAAAGATGGTGTAATGAGTACAAGACTCTGTGGCTCCACATGTGTAGCAGTGCACCTTCCGTGTAGGTTCACCAAGACACGGAGACATATTCATAGGTGAGAGCCCTGCAGACCTCAGCAGAGGGAACCACCCTCCTGGCCAGCGCCACACTGGACAGTGGAACCCTGAGCATCTGAGCTCAGGTGTTTTTATTGATGCAGAACTCCTCAGGTGCTCTACTGATAGCACAAACAGATCAGCAATCAAACGTCCCCACAGAAATCCACACCTGCTGACAATACCAAACTCCAAGACCTAGGCAGCACCTCGCCCAACACACACAAAACAATATTTTAAACACAACTAAAAATAAACTTCTACAACACATCTGACAAAGTTTAACATGTCTAGTAGAATTACATTTCCTGATTGTAGTGTTAGAATGAAAATGGACCCCGTAGGCACACAGGGAGTGGCATTATTGGGAGGTCTGGCCTTGTTGGAGGAAGTGTGTCGCTGGGGGGAGGGCTTTGAGGTTTCAGAAGCTCAAGCCAGGCCCAGTGCCACCCTCTCTTCCTGCTGCCTGCCAAAGCAGATGTAGAACCCTCGACTTCCTCTCCAGCACCTTGTCTGCCTGCGTGCTGCCATGCTTCCTGCCAGGATGGACTATACCTCTGACCTATAAGCCAGACCCACATAAATGTTTTCCTTGATAAGAGTTGCGGTGGTCATGGTGTCTCTTCAAGGCAATAAACCCTAAGACACTGATAAAATCAGTAAAAGAGCTATACTTTGTGTGTCTTGGAGTTTCTGAGTAGTCAGTCACACTAAAGCTGCCTGCACAGAACATGGTATAGGTACAGAGAGAAAGAAACCATCAAACCCTGCAGAAGCTAGCTTGGATTCTGAAGATTTCCCTGGCCTGGAAACTGGAGTTTGTGTCAAATTTAATCAGATCTCTAGCAGACCTGGAAGTCCCTTCAGACATCTAACTTTCATTTAAAATAGTTGTTACAATCGTAGTGAGACGTTTTTAAGGAGTTTTGTGATCTTGGTTTCTCTAAAAAACACAGAATAGCTTCTGGGATTATGTTTCTGTCCCCATCCCAGGTGCAGTGGATGAGAGTGAGTTTGGTTTAGAGTATTTGTTGCTGGTGGCAATGATTTATCTGTGTGCCACTGTGAAAAACATAATTTTGCCACGTGCAGCTTGTTCTTATGATGGCATGCCGCTTGCACTTCTGGGAATTTTGCTCAGAGTATACATTGGTTGAATCCCAGAGAGCAGGGGTTGGTTGGTTGGTTGGTTGGTTGGCAGTTGGAGGGACTTCGGATGGAGGAATTAGGTTCCGGGATATCACGTGGAGACGTTAGCTCACTATCTGCTCCCGCTCTCCAAGCTTTGGACAGCCAACAAGGGCTGTGAATTCTTCTCCTCTCATCTCCTCTCCTCTCTATTTCTTTCTTTCCTTTCTCTTTTCCTTCCCTTTCTTTCTTTTCTCTCTTTCTTTTTCTTTCTAGGCCTTGAACAAGGGCAGTGAAGATTTATTTCTTTCTTTCTTTCTTCCTTTCTTTCCTGAGCTAGAGAGTAAAAAAGCATGGTAGCAACTTCCTGCTACAACAAATATCATCACCGAGGTTTCTTTCAGAAAAAAAAAGAAAAAACATTTTTAAAGAGGCTGAGAGATAGCAATATGTTCGAGTTAAATTCTCACCTCTGCTTTCTCACCTCTTCATTTTCACTCTAAACACATTCAACCAAACACCTTTTCAGCCTATTATCAAGATGGTCCCTTATAATAATGTAAATTTTGCTTGGTGTGGTGGCACACACATTTAATCCCAGCACTTTGGAAGCAAAGGCAGGTGGAACTCTGTGAGCTGAGGCCAGTCTAATCTACAGAGTGATATCTTTTATCAAAAAAATAAATAAATAAAATAATTATTAATAATAATAATGTAAATTTCACTAATTCCTGAAACCGTTTTTTCTTACACATCTAAATACCTTTCAAACAGAATGTCTTATATAACTGAAGGTAGTTACCATTCCTGTCAGCCCCCAGAAATCACAACTCGACTGTCACATCACACAGAGGAGAAAAGGAAGGGGATTTGCTGAATGCAGAGAAACGGAGGTGTCTCCAGGAATAGGAGCCCCACATTTTGGCCACAGAGTTCACTATTCCTTTTGACTTTACCCGTTAAGGAATTTGATAAAAATTGTGAGCCTTGTTCTTGGAAATAAAAGCACAGATTGACAATCACTAGGGTTGCCTAGCATCTCCGGGGGTTTCTCCTCACGGGTGGTAGGAGAGGAAGATGGCAGGGGAGATGGACAGACAGTGCCGTGACTGCTGGAAGGCTCATTCTGGAGACGATGCTTGACCTGACTTCACAGGGAAGGAATGGAGACTCCTCCAGACTACTCATCCAGGGACTGAGGGACGGAGTCATCTCCAGCACTGGCTGGGATGATTTGGGCTTCTGACGATGAAAGGAGTTTGACTCCCTCCCTGCTACACAGACACACACCACACACATACATACACATACCATACACACACACACAGCACACCAC
The DNA here is from genome assembly GCA_026225945.1 of Cricetomys ansorgei. Classification (NCBI taxonomy): domain Eukaryota; kingdom Metazoa; phylum Chordata; class Mammalia; order Rodentia; family Nesomyidae; genus Cricetomys; species Cricetomys ansorgei. Next base: position 8,733,217 of record JAMJFZ010000271.1, on the reverse strand, counting down.
ACACACACACACCATACACGCATACATACACATATACATACCACACACACACATACCACACCACACACACCACATACACACACACACCATACACACTTACACACAGCACACCACACATACACACACATATACACACCACACACACACACACACACACACACACACACACACACACACCATACACACACACACACACCACACACACACATACATACACATACCATACACACACACACACAGCACACCACACACACACACACACACACATACACACACACACACACCACACACACACACACACACACACACACACACACACACACACACCACACACACTGTATTTTGTATTTACTATGAGCAGCACTGAGGAGAAATTTCAGGCTGTTAAGGAGAATAAATATTCAGAACCTCAGTTTAGGAAGGCTGACTTTCGGAGTAGAGGTATGGGGGGGTAGCTATTGCAGTTGCTTTTTCCATTCTTCACATCCACTCACCTTATCCACCCTGTCTCTCCTCACCACCCGTAGGGCAGGGAGTCAAGGCTTTCGCAGGCATTTGCCAATTTGCCAGTGCCGGAATGAAAGATAAATTCAGAGGCGCCTCTTGTAATGTCTCTATCCCGCGACAGGTGGCGCCATTACAGCGTTGTTTACAGAGCGGGCCCTTCTCTAAATACAGTGCTGCCGAGCAGAAAGGCTGGTTTCCAGAGGGAATTCACAAGTTCAGTGTAGAGTGGGGTGAGGGTGGGGCGTGATAGCTAGACTAAGAGATGGATGAACGCTCCTCTTGTCTTTCAATATTCCAACTACAACAGGTGCCTGAGTGGGTTTCTGTTTCGAAGCATTTAAATAAGGTGTTTATGACAAGCTGCCTTCCAAATCAAGAAGTATTATGTCTTGCAAGTATAGACTTAAATATATCTGGGGAGTGCTGTAGCTTAGTTTATAGAAGCAGAAACTTTTAGCAGAAGCTATAGTCGGCAGCGCATTTGAGAGCCTGTAAATCTTTGTGCCGTGTTGAAGACCAGTTTGTGCCTCTGGGAAGCAACTGATTCTCTAAGAGCAGATTTTAGCTGTGCTGGGCTAAGGCTGTAGCTTATGCTATGAAACTGTGCGTGCTTTGTCTTTGAGATTAAGATCTAACCTCTAAGAGAGGCCAGTTAGAGAGGGGAGTTCCAGAAAGGAAGTGTTGTAATGAGTTTCATGTGGGGTTGGGTTGCTCCCAAGCAGAAAAGTTTAGCTTGGAGCTACAGAGGTTGACAGGTTATTTCCTCTCAATTAAATGTGCCTTCCAGGAGAGAGGCTCTGAAAGCTCGGGAAGCCCTGAAAGCTACAGGCCCCACAAGACCGCCCCTGAGAGGTCAGGTAAGCTTCCTGGTGTAGACCGCTGTGCTGGAGCTGCTTGCAAATGGGACAGGGAACCCCAGGGATGCAGCTCTGGGGGGAGCCACCCACACTGGAGTGGGCTGTTTCCTGAAGCAGCTGCCTTTGTGTTCCCCATGCTTCTCTAAGTAATACCTCCCCACGTACCCCATATTAAACAATCCGATAAACAATCTAGTTCACCAGTCTAGACTTGGATGGAACTGATCCTTTGTCTTTGGTGTCCTATGGGGGGCGGAGAATAGACTTGTGTTTGAATGTTCGCTGGAAAACAGCGGTTCTCAACCTGTGGGTCTCGACCCTTTTGGGGGGCCAGACAACCCTTTACAGGGGTCCCCTAAGACCACCTGCCTACCAGATATTTACATTACGATTCACAGCAATAGCAAAATTACAGCTATGAAGTAACGACGAGAATAATTTTATGGTTGGGGGGGTGGGGTCACCACCACGTGAGGAACTGTGTTAAAGAGTCGCAGCCCTGGGAAGGCGGAGCACCGCTGGCTGGCTCAGGCTCTCAGCATTGGCAGCATGCTGACACACTTCTAGTTCTGCAGATTTGGAAGTGAAGGGAGGCAGGACGGTAGCACCTGAGGATGCAATTAAAATCCATCGGGTAAGTGGCGAATAATCAGGCGGAGGTGGCCATTTCGATCCCGGGAGGAAATGCTCCGGAGGCTCCAGGAGGCGTGGACGCTGGGAGCCGCAGCCCCGCGAAGGTTGTTTTCCTTCCTTGGTATTTTTTGAGTTGAAAAGTCTCGGTACACCTTACTCAGTGAGTCTTACCATTTTTACAAGAGCCCAATTCTTACTCTCTACGGATTAAGTAGAAACAGCGGCCCGTTCTCTCTAGAGAGAACATATATTTGCAGGATTTTGTGTTTAATTCCGATGGTTGTGGCTTCCTGAAATTCAACAGTGAGACCTGCCACAAAGCCTGGGTAGGTTAACGCCGGCTGAAACTCTTTGACCAGCAGTCTGAAGAAGAAACCAGTGGGAAGAAGAGGCCAGTGGGAAATAGGGAAGGCAGACACAGGGGTGGGGGGTGGGGAGGCAACCCGTGCGGAATCTCCGTGGGATGCTGGTACAAATAAAAGGCTTTCTGTAGGAAGATGTTTATCCTTCTGGACTTGCAGGGAATAACGAGGGCGCTGAGAACACACCGAGGACAGCATGCTCGGGAGTCGATGGCTAAAAAACTCAACCAGAACTTTCTATGGCGTCTAAATGGGCTGGGCTGCCCTTGGGATTTGGGTCAAACGAAGGAGAAGCTGAGCTACGGGGAAGAGAAGGGAGCTCACCTGAGAAGCTGTGTCAAGGAAAGCCTGTAAACATCAGACTCTCCCTCTCCAGCAGGGGAAGAGAAGGCAGCTCACCTGAGAAGCTGTGTCAAGGAAAGCCTGTAAACATCAGACTCTTCCTCTGCTCCATGCCATTAGACTGTCACCCACCCGATGCTGAGGAAGGTCAGGAACCAAGGCCTGAGCTGTAATCTCTTCAAACTGAGAAGGACCAAAAGAGCAATTAAGAAGGTGGTTTCTACCTAAGGCTCTTTTAAATCAGACCGTCTCAGAGTTAAGTCCTGGCTCTGTCAAATTCCCATTCGTGACCTTGAAATCATAATCTGTTTCTTGAGCTGTTATGTAAAAATGACAATTTCTACCTCATCGAATTGCTGGGAGATAAAATGGGAGCCAGTGCTCAAGAACTCATCGCCATGGTAATTGATGTTGAATGTTGAAACTGTGGCAGAAACCTCTGTCCCAGTCCTGGGTGTGTGCCCCAGCTGCTTTCCCAAGGGCCCCAGCACACCTCACCCAAGCATGTCCACCCCAAGGCTTCCTCTGTCATTTTCTGAATACAGGGCTAGCCCTCCAGCCTTTCTGGCTCATACCTACTTTCACTTAAAATAAAAAGGCCCGTGCTGTCTTGAGAAGCTCACCATGCCCTTTTCCTTAATGCCCTGTCCTCAAGGGTAAGGGTTCTTTACATAGGAAAAGATTATATTAAAAGACAGTTTGCTCAAGAGGCAGAAGCAGGTGAATCTCTAGGAGACCGAGGCCAACCTGTTCTACAGAGTGAGTTCCGGGCCATCCATGGCTACATAGAAAGACCCTGTCTCAAAAAGAAAAAGAGGGCAGGAAGATGAAAGGAAAAACGAAAGGGATAGAGAAAGGAAAGGGGGGCAGTACAAAGCTGACCTGCACATACGGGCTGGGGAAAAGTCTGGACGACTCTGTGCACTCGCTGATCTTCCAGAGGATGTGAGTGTTTTCCAGTACCAGTATCAATCAGCTTACACTTGCCTGGACTCCAGTTCCTGGGCATCTGACATTCTTCTGGCCTCTGTGGGGACCATATGCAATCTTTTTTTTTTTTTTTTTTTTTTTTAGGAGAGTCTCTAGGACCTTCCCTGTAAGGCTTTACCTTTCTGGAGGAGTCATTCGCCACCGTGCATCCCCAGGAGAACTCTAAAGAAACTACCATTTACACAAGATGTCCTAGGGGTCATAGATTTGTCTTCCCAACAAGATTTTATTCCTGTCGTATGCACTTTGAAACCAAGTCCCAGGAAGTCAGTTCAGTGTTGGAAGACTCAAACCCACATCTGTGTCTTTGGCCCTCTCTGAAGCTTTCTGAAACGGAAGCAATTTTACGTGCTATACACGCACACGCATGCGCACACACATGCACACTCAAGCACACACACACACACACATGCTCACACAGCAACCCAGCCTAATCTGCTCTCAACCTTGGTTCTGAGGCAGCCTCAGGAAATCTCCGTCACCCGAGGGAGCTGCCTAGAGGTGATGTCACTGTTGACTCTGGGGGAACACCTTCCCGGCATCTTCCACTAGAGGCCAGAGGCAGTGACTGTGGTTCCCTTAGTGATGTGTCACTTCACTCCAGAAGCCCTGAACAAGCCCTCCAGAAGAGTGACTCCCATCCATCCCTTCCGTAGAAAAGGTGTCATGCCTGCTACTCCGGGCTCTCATTCAGAAATCAAGCCATGGCAGAGTTGGTGATGGGGAGGGTGTACTTCACTGAAAAGAAGTTTCTTGCAGGTGCGGAGTGCGGGCTACTAAAACCCTGGTTAGCTGTGTGTCTCCCTGCAGACATCCACATTTCCTCGTCCAGTTTGGATCAAGGTCCAGGGCAGAAGGGAAAACAGGCAGAGTTAGTAATGCTTGTCCCAACCAGGACAAGGTCAGTTAACTATTTGAGACTATAGGCAAGGGGGGGGGGGGGGAGAGACATGATCCCTAAATCCACACAGCAGACCCGAGGCCCCACCCTTAAATCCCCTTAGTACCAGTCAGCAAGAGGGGAGATGACGCCTTTTTATTAAGGTTGACACCAAGGAAAGCACTGAGAAAGGATACACAAAGAAGGGGGAAGGGCACACAAAGTCACCACTTGAGAAGGGAGGAAGGGAGGCACATGGGCTAGGGGACCTCAGGGACAGCCACATGCTCCATGCCCTGGCTGAGGAGTGGGGCAAAGGGGGAAGGGGAGAGGAAAGCGCCATGATAGCCTGGGGCTCACAGAAGGATCTGAAGCCCCCTGCACCTAATGCTAGAGCCACCAGCCCTGCCCCCGAGGGCTCACACACTACACGAGTGGACACATGTGACACAAGACACCATGGAGGCAACACCGAAAGCGGAGGGTAGTGGCACACCGACGGAAAAGGAACTGAAGTTAAGCAGGTGTAGCCAGAAGAGACAGTTTTTGGCTTCAGCCCCCCCTTTCTCCCCCCACCCCTACCCCCACGTCCCCTCCAAGAGTTCTTCAAACATCCCCTGAATCTGGGCTGTTGCTGAGCAGCCCCAAGTCTCTCTGCCTGTGAACTGGGCACTTTGCCTTTAGGCCCAGGTGAGTGGAAACGCAATCCCACATGAATTCAGTAAAAGGCAGGTCCGCTCTGCATGCAAAATCCCAGCGCTGGAGCCTTGTGTCTCCGTGCACATTCATAACCAGCTCCTCCCAGCCCGGGGGGGGGGGGCCTTGGAACCCCATGCACCCAGATTCCTAGGGCTGCAGTTCCCTCCTCGGGCTTCCTTTACCAATCAGCAGCAGCAAAGATCTGTGAGGGGGAGGGGCTTCCGCAGAGCACTGTATATCTTGGATTTCAGCAAAAGGGTAAATTTCCTGTTGCCAGAACAGAATACCCCCCAATTCCTTAATTTCTAGGTAAATAGAGATTATTTGCCAAAGTCCTAGGTGAGTCCTTTTTCAGAATAGAAAAAGCAGAATTTTATTTACATAATTCAATGGTCCTCCTGTTTCCTGGGAAGAGGGAAAAGGGCAAGGGAAGGTGTGGACGGGGGTCCAGAGACGGGCTTTCTCTCCGGGAACCTCACCTTTCTGCAGTTTGCTACGATGCGTGGTTGGGTGGAATTCGCGACGCTTCCAAAGTCCTTCGCCCTACAAATCCTTCTCCGAGGGAGTCTCTCTCCCTGACCTATAAGAACCTAGGCTACAGTGACTGCACCGCATTGTCCAGTCCCTCGCATTAAAGCGCTGGGGCACTCAAAGCCAGCCAGAGTAGCTGGTGCCCCCGCGGGGTCCCCCTCACAGAGAAGCCTCGCCGTCCAGCTGCAGCAGGGTAATGTCAGGCAGGTCGAGGGGCTCCACAAGTGGCCCATCCTCCCCAAGGAGACCGGCACAGGGGCTCTCAGAGCGCTCACAGTGACTGGTGGGTGTGGCGGGGATGGGCATCTCTTTCTCCTCCTCTTCGTCGTCGTCGTCGTCCTCCTCGGGATCGCGACCCAGCAAGCCGCTGTCCCCAACCCCAGGCGAAGGTGTCTCTGGCTCGTGGGAAACACTCGGGAAAATCCCCTTGCCTCCGGCCACGCCCAAGCCTCCCTGGCGGGGCGCGGTGGTCATAATCTGGCACATGGAGACTATGGCCCGCTGGTTGGCGCACACGTCGTCCGACAGAACCTGGATGTGCGAGGCCTGCTCGTCCAGCGCCCCTCGCATGGCCCTCACGTCCTCAAACAGGGCCTGCAGCTGGGCCTTGAGGTGCTCCATCAGTTCCTTCATGCCGCCGTTATACTCCCCGGAGAGCACGTCCCCCACGGCTGGCACCGTGGACACCTCCAGAGGCGCCGGCATGTCGCCGCCGTCCTTGGTCATGATCTCCAGCAGACTGTCCTCCATCGAGAGGCAGAAGCGGGCGGTGGCGGCTCCGGGTCGCGTCCAGCCGGGCCTCCAGGGTGGGGGAGGGTGCGGAGGGGAAGAGGTCCCCGGAGGGACGGGGTGGAGCCCGGGGACACCTGGGCTCCCTAGAGGGGCGGGGAGCCGTCGTGAAGAGAGCGGTCCCGGGCGGAGGGCGCCGGCAGGAGCGAGGAGGGCCGAGGAGAGCCGACGGGACGAAGACCCGTCTAGGGTCCCGGGTCCAGCGTCTTCGGGCTTGCCCCGGGGCTGGAGCGCCCTGACCGCTCGCCTCTCGGGGGTGCAGGTGTCCCCGCCGCCCTCCCAGCAACCACGGGCAGAGGGTGCCCGCAGGCTCCCCGAGTCACGGAGGCGCTGGCAGAGGGGCTCCGGGTCGAGACGGGGACCCGCAGCGCGTCGGTCTCGGGACTCCCCCGGCCATCCACCAGCAGCGCCCGCGAGTGCGGCTGGAGCGGCAGGGGCGGGTCTCCCGGAGGCGCCGCGGATGCTCCCCCGTTTCCAAGGCGACGCACGGCACGTAAATGACGTGTGTCTCCATGGCAACGAGGAAGTGGAGAAGAAAGGGAACAGGGTTCCGAAGCTGCAGTGGAGCTCTGTTGTATGGGCTGGCGGGCGGGGCGGGGACGCTGCAGTGGCCTCCGAGAAGCTGCAATGTTTCATAGGACGGCATGAGAGAGCAGTTTGCTGCACGCCCCCACCCCCAAGCCGGGGAGAGACCATCTGCCTGGGAGGGCCTTCGCCAGCTCTCCGCTTTCCTCCCTTGAAGGATGGTGCGAGAGCCAGACCCTGTTTCCTGGTCCTCGGGCTGCCCGCAGGACTGGGTGGCGAGGTGACTGTTGATAATCCCAGGCGAGCCGGCCGCTCCAGGCCTGGCAGTGCAGAGGAAGGTGGAGGGCAGGGCAGATTTCTGCCTCTTCCTTATGCTGCATAAACCAGTTCCCTCGCTCCGAAAAGCTCAGGATGAGATTCTGTCCCTTAAGGGACCCAACCGCTGCTACCCAGGTTACTGTGAGTGTATATGCGAATGGCGAAGCTAGGTACTTAAATTTTGAGAATGAAAACTCCATAACAACAGATTTCCCTCCACTGCGCCCTCCATCATGGAATCCCCAGCGCTTAAAATAGAGTCTGAGACGCAGAAAGCAGATGTCTAGTGCATTTGTGGAGTGGATACTTAAATAAGAGTCACCAAGTAGCATTCCCTCCCCCAGCCCACTCAAAGTGGACTTCAAAAGACCTGAATACGATTTCGTTTCTGCCCTTGATTCAGAGACCTCAGCTGAATCATTTTCCTGATATTGTTGTGCTACTGGACTGTAGGGTTTCTAAATCTGAGTAACAGTGCCCCGCCACACAATTGAGTGACTATTGGTTGTGGGACCATTGCCCCTAGTGCCCGTGTTTAGATAGCCACTAAATGACCCTATTCTTTGTGTAAACGCCTTCCCCTACTTAAAGGGTAGAGCAGGAGGAGGAGGAGAAGGAAGAAAGATGGTTTTAATATATTTGGAGATTACATAGATCGGGAGGGCGGTTACCCTGTAAGCTGCAACACGCCAATATCACTTTGGTAACCGAGAAAGCCAAGAGCTCACAAGCCCCAAGTTTACAAGAATATAGGAAGGAAAAATAAATTAACAGTGTCACTTAAATATAGAAAAAAGTTGGGTGTCATTGGAGACTAATAGATCAGTAAAAGCAACTCTGTTCTCATGTTTCCCTGGTCGTGGGTCTAGCCAGGGAAATTTTTGTGGCACCAAAGAATCATTTGGTCTACGCCTCCCTCACTGCTGTTAAAATGAAAAAAAAGAAAAGATCTTTGAAGTACACAGCATCAAAATGTTTAAATAAATAACCCAAGACATATATCTTGGGCAGACACAAGAAATTTGATTTCCCAAAACACATAGACAAGTTAACACACACACCACACAATACTGATCCATCTTGTTTGCTCCTCAACAGATCGGTGGCCAGCCCACCTTGGTGGTTGTCATTGCCTCTGCCTTTTGTACCATGCATGGCTAATAAACTTTAAATGATCCCCAGATTTCTGGCTCATAAAGGAGCATCGAGTTTTTCCTTGGGTCCCTAAACACATACAAAGAGTTTTGTTTTTTGCTTGTTTATTGGTTTTTTTTGTTGTTGTTGTTGTTGTTTTATGTAAAAGGTGAAGCCTTCAGTCTGCATTTAACCTCTGAAACCCACATGGGAAAAGAGAAAAACCAATGTTCACAAGTTATACTCTGACTTCCACAGGTTTCCCATAATGTGTGTGCACTCACACACACGAATATTTTTGTTTTTTAACTATAGAAAAACTAGAAACAGAAACAACACAGCTGAGCTCACCCAGAATGACTTTCAATCACACTTTAGCCAAGGTTCTCACAGTTTTACTGATCCATCCTGCTGTTCATCTCTCCCACGAGAACCTCACTACAGCAGGAAAAGACTGGTGTGTCCTGCGGGCCACGGTCCACCATGGTCCATTGCTTCTCAGCTCTTCTCTGGCACATCACTTGATGGATTCCATCTTGACAGTTCTTTTGAGTGTGTTCCCTACCTTCTACCTGGGAAGTGTGATCCTGCCCCTGTGCAATGCTCCCCTCTTTGCCGCCAAATAAGCTTATGTCAAGCCCAGCCCCACACAGTAGGAGCTGGGTTATGCCATCACACAAGGCCCTTTGGCTCTATTGTTGAGGCTGCTGTGTATGTCAAGGCTTTCAGCATCAGAATATGTTGCTCAGAGGCGCTGACCATGCACTACACAGAGAGCACAAGGGGTCTGGGCCAGGAGGGAGGGGGGAAGTTACTGGGAAAGCACCAAAGACCATGGGAAGCAGGTGCAGAGACCCAGGGGTGTGGCTGATCCAGTCCAGCTCCAGGTCAGACAATTGAGAGGGTAGGTGGGAACTGGGGGCGCGGGACGTGAAAATCCAGGGAGGACGCGTTGGTGGGTTTGATTCACAACCAGATCATTTCATGAATTCTGCATGAAAATCAGAGAAGGGAGACTAGATGTCTCCGGAAAACGAGGTTGCCCCATACAGAGGATGAAGCACAGCCTTCATTAGCTGCTTGGATTATGAGGCTGGGTCATTGGGGTGGCGGGCCTTGTGGGTGGGTACCCCAGCCAAATTGCTGAACTCTTCAGAGGAACTGCTCGGAGAGGGAAAGGAAAAGCCCGCCCAGTCTTCTGCCTCCCGCCGTCTCTGGGTATCACTGGAGCTGTTATGTTTTATCTTTCTCTCATTAGCTTGTGAGGAGAGACCTCATGCCATAGAGGCTCTCCAGCATTTATCCGGTCCTAAGTATCACATCCTTATGAAAACTGCAATTCTGAGTAGACTCTGCTGTTCCCCTCTCTCTGGTGCTGGTTATCTATCTCCATCTTACAGAGCTGGACTACTTTTGTACAATAAATCTGATAAAGATGCTTCTGGACTCGGGTCTAGAAGACTATCCTAAATTAAGGTCAACTGAAAGTCCAGCTGCTACACTTCAGTCTAAAAGTCCCAGACAATACTCCCCAAATATAGTTTATGAAGCCATGTTGCGTGTGGCTCATCTCCGTATGATATCTGTGCCCACTGTTTTTGTCAACGACACAAGAATGCCTGGAAGGAGGGAACCTCAACTGGGGAATGGCTGCCCCCCAGACTGGGCTATGGCATGTCTTCTCCTTTCCGGGTTGGCTTTGGTCATATTTTATCACGGCAATAAAGCAAACGAGGAGATAAATCGTTACTAGGTGTGGAACATTGCTGTGATGGGCCTGACCATGCTTTCTGGAGAGGACTGTAGAAGCATTTGGAACCTTGGGCTGGAAAAGATACTGAGTACTTAAGAGTCGTGGTTCTCAACCTTCCTAACGCTGAGACCCTTTAATACAGTTCCTTCTGCCGTGGTGACCCTCAACCACAAAATTATTTTTGTTGCTACTTCATAACTGTGATTCTGCCACTGTTATGAATCGTAAAGTAAATACCTGATATGCCGATGGTCTTAGGCGACCCCTGTGGAAGGGTTATTCGACTGCCAAAGAGATTGAGACCTACAGGTTGAGAACTGCCAGCTGAGCGCTTAGTGAGCTACCTGAGAGAACTTGGAAATGCTGCTGAGAGGGTTGCAGGCGATGAGGGCCTGGCTTGTGGGATTTCAGAGAGGAGCAAAGACAATCAGGGATGTGTGTGGGTGATATTTTGGGTTAATAATCTGCAGAAGCGAAACCTTTTCTTTACTAAGACAATCATTGCTGGTTGGCTGGGATTAATAAGAGACCAGCATCGTGGAAGGGAAATTTTCTGGGGAGTATTTCCTCAGGACCATTTCTAGTTCACTGGGGATAACTTTTCTTGAGAAATTACTTCTCACTGCTTCAGCCCAATTGGTAGGGAATTATACCTGTGCCTAGGTAGCACGATATGTGTACTGAAAACTTCCCATTTGTCACATCCTAAGGACATCTGTTCTAGTTCATCCTTTGCAGTTCATACAGAATTCTGTAGGTCTCACTAACACATCTACTCACGCTGTTGATTGGCAGCTGCTATTCGGCAGCCTCTGTAAGGGAGCATTCTATCCCACAGACATGCATAGGTATTTTGATATCAGAAAAAGGGGCCCTGATGCAGAAGTTTATTTTCAGTGATGTTTAAAATGTCTGTTTTGTGCAGTCTTGGGAAAAACGATGCTTAGGCCTTGGTGTTTGTGTTGTCTGCAGGTGTTGACTTTGTGTAACAGGTGTTTGATTGCTCATGATCTGCAGGTGTTATCAGTAGAACACCTGAGGAGCTTAGGAATCGATTAAAACCCCTAGATGAGACTCAGGGTTCCATTGTCCAGTGTGGCGCTGGCCATGATGGTGGGTCCCTCTGCTGAGGCCTGGCAGGGTTTACATCTATGGAAATGCCTCTGTCTCTTCTTTGCTGAGCCGCCACAGCAGATGTACTGCTACAAGTGTTGTCTGCAATGTGGGGCACAACATTGCGCCAGCTAGATCCAACGTGGAGACAAAGAAGAACGAGAAAGAAACTTCAGACCCCCACAGAGTCTGGTAAAGTATGCTCAGAGAAGTTCCCAGAGGACAGAGATTAAGAAGCTAATGAAGTCTCCTGAAGGAAGAGGAGAGTGGGGAAGGAAATAACCCTCCCCTCTATGAAGACAGAAGGCTGTGGAAATTAAGAGGGCTCAAAAGTGAGAGCCACAGAGAGAGGCCTCTAGAGAAAGAAAGAGCTGTGTACAGATAACGGATCCTGAAAAATTGAGAAGTCCTTCTGGTTAAGTACGAGAACCTTGGTGGGGTTTGTCACAGTGTTAGAAAGCAAGGGTCCAGCTGCTTTTCCTGATCATGGAGCTGAGAGCTTACTGTTTACAAACTGAGCTTTCTGATAGCTGCTTTGTGTGTGTGTGTGAAGCTCAGAGTTTTGTGTCTGAGGTCTACGAAGAAGGTTGTATGTTTCCCGGTGGTGCTGGTGAGGGAAACGCCAAGAAGCCGCTTACTTACCAGGTTTCTTTTTTTCCCTGCAAACCTGACTAAGAGAAAGACAAGCAGTCCAGATACTGGTCAGGTAGTTCTGATGAGACACATCTGCTGTGGTGATGAGATTGTCACCCTGTGAGGGAACCCTTCCTGCAGACAAGGGTCACCTTCGATGACGCTGAGAAAGACACTTGAAAAAGAATCAGGACTGACTAGCTGCTGCTTTATAAAGGAACAGTCTACTGAACTTTGAACTTACGCATGAACTGACCAGTTTTTTCCTGCAAACCAGACTCTATCTTAAAATCTGAAAAGTGTTTCCTTAGGGTCAGCACACAGAAACTGTCTTCCAGAACTGGCCAAGGTTGTATCACATGCTGGCAGCTGAACTTGGTACAGTACCCAGGTGGTACTGGTTTTGAAGACATGAAGGGATCATGGAGAGCACCTGAGTTTTGGCACCATGAAGACAGTCCAGGAGAGGCCATTGGTCAAGGTGCAGCCTCAGAAGCAGTTGAAGGCCCAGGTCGGAGGGGTCATTCAGAGAAACTGAGGCTTGGTGCCATGAAGAGAGCCCAGGGGAGGCTATTGGTGAAAGTGCAGCCCAGTTACAGCAAAGGACCCTAGCAATTCTGAAGATGCCAGTACCGTGGGACGACCACCAAGGACAGCAGCAGTGGAAGGGAGCCAGCCAGAGCCTGGAGGACAAGCTGTGTGTGCTGCAGAGGGCAGAGCCAGAGAAGTGGCCCAAGCCCTTTGGAGGAGCCCAGAAGATCGTGAGTGAATTCAGGTAGTTGGGCATTGATGATGTTTTTCTGCTGTGCAAAGACATTATAGAAAGCTTGAGAGATGTTTGGTTTGATTTGGTCCTGTGCATCTTAGCAAGTCTCATTGGTTGTTCCTCTTGTCAATAGTTTTGCCGGTGTAGTGTTAAGTTGTAAAGATAAAGCATTTTTTTAATTGTCTTATACAGAAAGGGAGAAATGATACAGACGTTTATTTTTAGTTATGTTTAAAATGGTTGTTTGTGCACTGTTGAGTGAGGGGCTGCCTAGGCCTTGGCACTTGTATTGTCTGCAGGTGTTGGCTTTGCATAAAATGTTTGATTGCTCATGATCTGCACATGGTATCAGTAGAACACCTGAGGCGCTTGGGTAGCAGTAAAAACCCTCCAGATGAGAAGCTCAGGGATACACTGTCCAGGATGGCACTTTCCATGATAGTGATTCCCTTTGCTGAGGTCTGTTAGGATTTACACCTATGAATATGCCTCCGTCTCTTCTTTGCTGAGCCACCACAGTAGGGGTACCGTCCCAGTACCCCAAAATGTAACTTGTGTCTTCACGGTACTGCAGACACGCTGGCTCTAAGGCAGAATTGGGAGAGCCCTTTAACCTGTCACCCGCTTTCACAACTGTTTTGTGAGCACAGATCCGTCTTCTATTGTCAGTGACTCATTCACAGTTTGAAGGCGCGAGGCCTGCTGTCCTGTGTGTCCTAAGGCACAAAGAGCCCAAACGCCAGAAATCTCTGCTCACTTGTCTTTTTCCTTCTCTGCCTCAGCTGGCACAGTTCGTTTACTATATTTTATTTTCTTGTTTACTATCTTCTGAGCATAGGGCGGGCCTTCCTGTTGTTCTCCGCCTTGAATCACACCTATGACGTGGTAGGTTTTCAATAACTATTTGTCAAGTAGATGACTGGACACAAACCCAGAAAATAAGCAGCTTCCTCAAGCACGTGTGGTTTGCAGAGCTTCAGCTGTACCTCATCTCCGAGAGCATTTTGCGTTTTTAATCTCCACTCTCTATCCTGGTGACTGTGTGTTATGTTCACACAGTGGCATTTCTGGTGGCCTCTGTGGAGCAAAGGAATATTCCCTTTAGAGACCTGGAGATCTCCGCCTGCAGCACAGCCGAAAGCGATCACAGCTTTGAAATGAGAGCTGTCACCTACCCACCCACTCCAGTCCCTGGCAGGTCAGCACATTCCACCACCGCCCTGTCAAAGTCTAGGTCGTAGACTCCTGGACTCTTAGGACATCCTGAGCCATGTTTTCTCAAATGACTGCAAGCTCTCTACTCTCCGTAGCAAAGAGAACGAGATGGTGCCAAGCCCACTTTCCCGTACCCACGCTACATATTAAGGACAATAGTTCCTGGTTCCTGTCCCTTGTTCTCCTGGAATCTCTGGAAAGGTGTTCAGTTACCAGTCAGAAAATAAAAGTGCTGGTAGAAAACAGGATATCCTGAATGCACAGGCTTCAAAACTGGCATTTCTCTCTCTTCTCTTTGCGCCCCTGAACAGGATTTGTTTTTTTAGACAGGGCTCGCTTTGTAGCCCAGGATAGCCTTGAAATCTTGATCCTGCCTCAGACTCCAGAGTGCCGGGACTGTAAACTTGCGCTATCAGGCCTAATAGTAAATGTGTGTGTTTGTTGTTGGAGGCTCGTACACAAGTTCAAGAGTACCTGTGGAGGTCAAAAGACAATTTGCAGGAGTCAGTCCTCTTCTTTTGCCTCAGGTCATCCGGCTTGGTACCGTCCTGGCCGCAGCCCCGGGGTGCACTTTTGACAGTGATAAACGAGGGCCTGTGTGTCTCTTGCTCACATCTTTTCCTGTCTGTTCTAAAATCAAACCAAACAACCATCCACAACGACCCAATATATAACAGAGGAGAGAAAAAGCTCGGACTTCTCAGTGCTGCAAAGCTAAATCTGATCAAGCACCAAGCACGGACCTGAAAAACGACTTTCTGGGGACTGAGGTTAGTCATGGAGTAGCGGGAAGTGGCTGATCTCAATAAGGCCTCTTGCTCTTCACAGTCTTAGGTCTCTAAGAAGCAGAGGCAAACTTGAAATGAAATCTGCTGGGGACCGTCAGAATCAAGTGAACTCAACTGGGACCAGATTCTCCTCCGAGAGTCACCCCGGGATTCACCCACCCCATCCATCACCACTATTGCATACCCACCTCCAGTTGCTTGTATTATTAAAATCGATCCCCCCCCTTACCAGAGACATGAATGGCGCCGCCCAGCAGAGCAGGCTATGAGCCGTGACACTTCCGGTGTGGTAGATGAAAAGCTGTCCACAAGTTCACATAATTCCCACTGAAATTTTCTGATGTTTGAATTTCAGTATGGTCTAAAGCACATGCATGACACCTCTCTCTCTCCCCTACTTGTGATTTTTGTTAGTGTTGGAGTTTGTTCTCTTTCACAGAACAAGGATCCAAGAAATGGAGATGGCGCCTGGAGGTGAGGTCATTTGAAACCTAAGGTTATTTGAGGCCTAAGGATGAGGAAGACCGGAAACCGTTGACATAGATACAGGAGAGGAAGTCTTCCCGGCAGATGTTTAACTCTGAAGCAAGCTAGCTTATTCTCTCCCCTCTGGCATGATGGACTATGGAGCCTTCAGGCAAGATTGTTTTGAGATAGGCTCTCTCTTCTCTCTACAGAGCCTGCTTGGCTGTCCTGGAACCCACTATGGAGCTCCCGGAGATGCGTCTGCCTCTGCCCCCCAAGGGCTGGGATTAAAGGCATGCCACACTCAGCTTTTAGACAAGATTTCAAAGAACTTTATAAGAGCAATGCAGGCTGGAAAGGAAGGAGAAAGAGCCCTCCCTCCAGGGAGCCTTGAAAGCCAGGGGACAGTTCTGGGGCTGAGTACAGCTAGGGAAGGGACATTTAAACACTTTCTTACCTCTAAGCTCAGCTCTGTGATATTACCGCAACCACCTGGCTGCAGGCAGACCACAAACCCAGAGCCTGAAGCTGTTGTACGTTCTCCAGAACAAGAGATGGCTGCAGTCTCAAAGGCTCCCCAACTTGTCTCTCCTCCCCAGGTATGCAAACAACACCACACCTCCGGTCAGGCACTTTCCCTTTCATGCCCCCACCCATCGCCCCCCACCCCCCCAACCCGTATATTCCTCCCCTTTCACTAATAAGAGTTCTGAAGGCTTCCCACAGCCTTCAACCTTGATTTTCCCCTTGCTTTCTGCCTTTATTCTTTGCAATTTCATAGGAGTGGAATCATGGTCGTTTTAAAACCTCATTGCATATTTGTTAATTGTCTTCAGTGTCACCGAGGCCCCAGGTTTGCTGGTCTTGTTATTCTTCTTGTATTCTGTTACATGAATATGCCATATTGTATTTTTTCATTATTTCCTATAATTTTGAGGTTATAATTACATCCTTTCCCTTCCCTTCCTTTCCTCTGAACCTTCCCATATACCCCTCCTTGCTCTCTTTCAAATTCATGACCTCTTTTTTCATCATATTGGTGTGTGTGTGTGTGTGTGTGTGTGTGTGTGTGTGTGTGTGTGACTTGCCTAGTCGTATAATGTGACTGATTACTCGTGTGTGTGTTTTCAGGGGTGGCATTTGGTATTAGATAGACACGGTGTGCTCTTCCCGAAGGTAGGTGTTTCTCCCACTCTCAGCATTCCTTAGTCGCCTGTAGTTCTCCGAGTAGGGCTGAGGTCATGTGAGCTTTCCCCCATGTTGTGTTTTATCCGCATTCTATTGTGTCATTCTGATGCATCGGGAATCTTCCTGCTGCTCAAATCAGGCCTCCACTGCCAGTCCTGCTGTGAATATTCTGATGCATGTCACGTGGTGTTTGTGACACAGGTTTCTCTAAACTTTCTACTTTGGTGGGTTTACCAAATCGTCGAAGATGCTTGGCTCCAGCACTCCCGAGGCAGATGTCTCACAGTTCATCAACAGGGTAAAAGTTCTTACAGCCCGCTGTCTTGGTTAGGGTTACTATTGCTGTAATGAAACACCATGACCAAAGCGAGTTGAGAAGCAAAGGGTTTATTTGGCTTAGGCTTCCACATCGCTGTTCACTATCAAAGTGAGTCTGGACAGGAACTCTGTGTGGCTGTCCTAGAGCTAGGAGGGGGTGGGAGTGCACTTTGAACCCTGGAATTTTCACCCTGAGAACAGAAGGCATTTGGCTGCTCCCCGTTCCTACTCTGTCAAAACCCAGCTAATTCCAGTGCTGCCCTGCAGGGCACTGATAAAGGGATGTGACCTGGCTGGTGCTTATCCAATCACTGCAGCCGAAAGCCTGGGGCTGGGCCCTTTTCCTGGTAAAGTGCCTTCCTCTGGCGCCTGTGAGACCACTCCCCATGCAGAAGAGGCTCCTCCAGGACTCTGGCCCCAGCCAATGACAATATGACCATCTAGGTCTGCAAATGGAGCTACCCCAGTACCACTGTCTTAACCAATGACCTTTTCCCTCTTTACCTTATAAATGTGATCACCTTTACTTCAATAAATGCTGCTGATTCACTGACAACTGTCTCCTGGGAAGTCAATTTCCCAGGGCTCTCAGCCTCCAACCAAAAGACCTGACCTCTCTTCCTCAGAGCTTAGCCAACGGCCAACGTCTTAGCCACCACCTAGGGAGGGGAGCAGACAAAAAAAAAATCCACAAAACTCCAACAGAACAGGAACCTGGAGGCAGGAGGTGATGCAGAGGCCATGGAGGGGTGCTGCTTACTAGTTTGCTCCTCATGGCTTGTTCAGTCTGCTCTCTTATAGAACCCAGGACCACCAGCCTAGAAACGGCACCCACCCACAGTGGGCTGGGCCCTCCCCCATCAATCACTATTTGAGAAAGCAGGCTTGCCTATAGCCCGACCTTATGGAGGCATTTCCTCAGTTGAGTCTCCCTCCTCTCTGATGACGATAGCTTGTGTCAAACTGACAAACCTATCCAGTACACCCGCGAGCTCCCAAACACTTTGTATCATCAGACTTTTAGTCATTGATTTGCTTTCTCTGGAATTCCAATTCATCAGAACAAGATGTGTAGCGTAGTGGGTACACATTAAATATCGAGTAAGTCGATTTTTTTTTTTTTTAATTTTCAAGCATAAGAACTTTTTTGTCTTTTTGAAGAAAAAAACAGAGCTGAATTCTGTAGAGGAATAGCCCTGTGTGAAAGCTATGGGGTACAGTCCAGGGGCTACGTCATCTGGATGGAAGGTAGATGCACCTTTAATCCAGTATTCAGAAGGCAGTAGGGTCCAGAGGGCCTCGGTGGTCCCCATCTTTAATCCCCAGTAGAGAAAAAAAAGAAAAAAACCCAGTGGAAGTAGACACAGGAAACAGAACTCAGAAGAAGTCAGTGTCACACAGGAAGTGACATCTGAGATGAGTCTGAGTGAATGGCAGACAAAGTGACCAATCAGAGGAAGAGTTAGCAGAATAAGGACATGCCCAACTTTCACAAGAAAAAGTTGGGCTCTCAGTTGAGTTAGCAGGAACAGGCAGAGGAGTCAGAACAGTCAGTTGAGAAACAGTCTGAACAGTCAGTTGAATGAGTCAGAAAGAGCTAGTCGGAGTGATTCAGTCAGCAGTAGGTCTCAGAAGGCTAAGGCTGAAGCCTCCTAGGTCCAAGTTAGCAGTTTAAATATTCTAGATTGTATGAAGCCTGAGGTCTTCCGGTTCAAGGATTGAGACTAGATTGTAAAGAGGACAAAATGCTCTAGGGCTCCTGGGCTCTGAGCTAGAACCAGTAATTTAATAGACAAAAAAAAAACAAGCTGTCCTCTGTCCTGAATCAACGCCTACTTATGGTGAATCTACATATATTGCCACATCGACATCAACATGATTCCATTGCAGCCAAAGAATACTGCTGTAACTTTATAGCCTATTGACACTTGTGGACAGCTGAATAAAACTAAGTTCTTGCTTATAACTCATGCACACAAAACATGAAAAAACATGTTCTGTAGATATATGTGCATTTGGGCAAGTGTTTAGCAAATGTGTACGTTATTTATGAAATGTCCCACACCCTCAGTGACTCTCTCCACTTCTGTGGCAAGAGAGAGCCGTTATCATCTTACTCCACTAGGTCTGTGAGCTTGGCCTCGTATGTTCTGGAGTGAGGCACACATGATTTTAAAATTTTATTAAAATATTTTTTAGATTTATTTAGTTTTACGTGTATGAATGTTTTTCCTCCATACATGTACACCATGTGTGTGCTTGGAGGGCAGAAAAGGGCATCAGATCCCTTGGAGTTGTTAGATTCAAGCTAATAGCTCAATTAGACACTTAAAGACCTGTGTATGGCTATAGATAGCATTTTTATTTTCCCATGGGTTACACACTGATGTCAGGGCTGGCCAATTAAAAAAACATGACTGCAGTTCGGAAAATGGGCCATTTGCTGCCTTATACATCAAGAGGGCGGCGCCTAGAGAATCCTTCATATTCAGAATCTGAATACTGGATTGGCTGTCATATCTCGGGAGGAAGCGAGTGGTTTCTGGGAGAGTGAGTTCTTGACAGTATGCAGAAAGGCAAGGTCGATGCTGCCACCACTAGGGGGCGCTGGTGTTCTCAGAAGTAGAGTTGTGAGCCACCATGTGGGTGCTAGGAATCAAACCTGGGTCCTCTAGAACAACAACCACTGAGCCATCCATCCAGCCCCATGATTAAGACTTTTTCATCGTCACATTTTCTGGTGAATTTAATGCTTTTATGATTAGGCATCTCTTCTGCTCACTGGCAATGCTTTCTGCTAAATGCTGACTTACATCAGTATAACTGCACTAGCTTTCTTGTCGACCTCCGTCTCCTTACATTTTCAGCGTGTTCCAGTAGACGACTTATTTAATGATATTTCCTCTTGTTTTTCTCTTTTTTCTTTGGACATTCCTTGTCTTTTGTTTCTCCCTGTATTTCAAAGTTCTTTCACTAGCTACTTAACAATTTAGAGTTGTCATATTCTTTTGTTGACTCGATCTCTTTATCATTAAGAAACAAGGGCGGGATATGGCTCAGTGGTTGAGAGAACTTGTTTCTCTCCCAGAGGACATGAGTGCAGTTCCCAGCCCCCACATGGAGGTTCACAACCACCCTTCACTCTAGTTCCAGAGGGTCTGATGGTCTAATCGGACCTCTGAAAACACTAGGCACACATGTGTTGTGTAGATGAAAGCATTAATATTCCAGACGCGGTCCTTCAGAGAACAGGAGATAATCACGATGTGTAAAGCCCATACCAAGGACAGAGGGTCACCTCTCATGGACTGACCCAGAGCATGTGGCATCTAGATATTTTACTGAGTGAAAGCAATGCCACCAATACAAAGGTTTTAACTCTTAATGAATAGAACTTCCACAGTACCAATCCCCAACATCAGCTGGCTGGTCAGATGTCATCTTACTGGTGAAGTCAAGACCCCTGGCCATGCTTTGGCTGAGGGAGTAGACTGTGAATTCCTCCATTTAGCATTAATACAATCGAGTGCTTTCAACACAAAGATCTCAGTGGGCAAAGTCAAATCTGAACAACAATTGCTCCATCCATGGCCATTGAGTGGACAGCTGCTGGTGCTCCAAACAAGCATTCCTTCTGCATTCCAGAGTCCACACCCAGAAAGCTGGTCCAACAGCTAAAGAAGGTGACCTTCTGGTAGTGGCTCTGGCTGCCAGACACAGCAGCTAGCTGTTCATAATTATTATTGCACAGAAGTGCATGTAGCTTTATAATATTTGAGAGTAATTCCACTACAGTGGTGCGCACACATACATGCAGCCAAAACTCTTAAACACATACAATAAAATAAAGTTAAACTTTTAAAAATAGAATTACAAATTTAAAAGAAAAACAATCCCAATAATAGTCATCACCCTGGCATTTATTAGTCTGATATTAATAAAGCCATTGCAGTACCTTTTAATAATTTTTGTTTTCATGATACATTTTTCTCCTTTTTCCATTTGTCATGTCTGTTCTTTTATATTTATTTACTTATTTATTTATTATATATTTTTAATTTTATTTTTGGTTTTGTTTCTCTGTTGTAACTCTGGCTGTCCTGAAACTCACTCTGTAGAGCAGGCTGGCCTTGAACTCACAGAGATCCAACTGCCTGCCTCCGCCTCCCAAGTGCTGGGGTTAAAGGCGTACGCCACCACCTCCTGGCTGTTCTTTTGTATTTAAAGTGAGTTTTGTGGTTAGTCCCAGTACTTAGAAAGCAGAGGCAGGTAGATCTCCGAGAGTTCCAGGCCATCTAGGGCTACTCAGTAAGACATTGTCTCAAAAATAAATAAATAAATTGATTGATTAATTAATTAATTAATTAATTAATAGATAGATAAATAAATAAGTAAATATTTTAAAGAACTAGTTTCCTATATGTAGTTTATACTTGCCTCTTTCTATCTGTCCTGAGCAGCACTGCCTAGTAGTTGTAATGTATAGACCATGGTATTTATTTCAATTATCGGTAAGATTAAACCCCACCCTATCATATTACCATTTCTCTTCTATGTATCCCATCTATTCTTTGCTTGTTGGTTTCTACTTATTTTCAGCCCTGTGTTTATGAGATGAATTTTCAAAGATCCCTTTCTACTGTCACCATTGGCTTCTTCGCTCTTCTCTTCTCTTGTTCTCTGTCGTCGTTATTCTTGAGAGGTCCTTTCCCACAACATTTCCCATGATGCTGTCTCCGCACTGTCCACTGTCGGGGCCACTGGCCAGAGGTGGCTTTCGGGTAACTGAAATGTGACTACCTGGATTAAGGAAGTGAGTATCTGATTTTTCTTTGGCTTGAATTACACTCTAAATAATAAGCTGCCGCGTGTGGGCCCTGAGCACTGAAAATTCACGTGTCAGATGATTGACAGCCAGCCATCGGGAGGACACACAGAGCAGCTGAACTTGAGTAAGACCAGGAGGGTGTGGTTCTGCTCTAGTCCCACTCACTTCACTCACCAGCACGGTTTGCTCTTTAATTCCAAGTGTTAATGGCTGAGTTTGCAAATGTACTTCAATTAAAGCATCCAATTCTTGGCTAAGGAGCCACATCTGGTGAGTGGCTAGCGCACTGACGACAAAGCAATACAGCTCACAACTACACCTCTGGTTTATTTCCTTCACTTCCTGACAGTGTACAAATCCTGGGACGGTGTGCTTCCAACGCCTCTCACCCAACCCCCAAGGTCTTGTTATCATAAGCATTGAATTTACAAATCATAAAACCCCAAGTGCCTTGTTATTTCTATTTTACTTCCATGCTAGTTTTCACTGTGTAGCCCTGACTGTCTTTGAACTCACTATGTAGACCTCGCTGGCCTCAGACTCACAGAGGTCCTCCGGGATCTGCCTCTCCACTATTGGGATGCTAGGCATATACCACCACACTGAGCTTATTTCCATCTTAATTATCTTTTCAAGAGATTAAAAAGTAAGAAAAATCTTCTCATAGTTTATCTAAATGTATCACTTTAAACCTCTATATCGATTCAAATTTCTACCTTCTACCAATTCTCTCCTGCCGAAAGAACTCTAACAGACCTTTTTTGTTTCAAAGTATCTTGAAAGATATTATTTGTTAGGGGGAAAAAAACACTTCTGGGTTGGCCTTTCCTTCTGCCTTGCACAGATTCTGCAGAAAATGTGCCAGTGTTGGTTTCTTTCTTCAATATCAAGAGTGACGAGCTTTTCTATACAAGGCCTAGAGTGTGTGATGTGAGCCATTTGGTCCCTGTGGCCACTACTCAGCCTGGCCATTGTATCGTAGCCTCAGAAAACACTTAAATGGATCTGTGTCTGTGTTTCCAGTAAGCCTCATTAACGGAAATGAGAGACAGTACAGATTTGACCCATGGTTCCCAGCTTGTCAGTGCTGCTCTGGACCATGTAACTGTGGAGGCCTTGTGACAAGAGCACCTCCATTTTAGATTCAGACCACATCTTAGCTGGCTTAAGTTTAAGTTTCCCCTACAAAGGAAACAAGGGGCCCACTGCCAAGGGGACAAGGAAGCCACAACATAACCTATTCTTTACCCCTCACCTGCCAAGGAAACAAGGAACATAATATATTCCTGGGCTCTCCTGGCCAATAGAAATAAAGGTCAGTTGCTGCTTCGTTGTTCTGCCAGCCAAGTTTGACTGGTCTGGAAAAACACTTGTTTTGCAGTTCTTCCCTTTATAAGCTGTGTGAAATTCACTCTTGACAGCTCTCACCCATCTGCGTATGGGTACGTGATTGTTCCTGATGCACCAGTATGTGTCTCTTTTCTTTCTTGCCTTCCACTAAATAAATCTTGCTGTGGAGTGTAATCGGTGCGTGAGAGTTACTGTCCAGTCACAGACCCAACAGTGAAGTGCCCTCATCTGGCTGCTTATTGTTTCTTTCTTTACCTCGGTTTTTATTCTTTTGATTATGATGTGCTCTGATATAGTTTTCTTTATTTTATCTGCATTTAGCTGAGCTTCAGATTTGGGAATTTTCCCAGAGTTTCTCTGTGTAGCCCTGGCTGTCCTGGAGCTCACTCTGTAGATCGGGGTGGCCTGGAACTCACAGAGATCTGCCTGCCTCTGCCTCCCCAGTGCTGGCTACCACCACCTGGCTAGTTATTGTTTCTTTAAATATTTTTCGCCCCATAATTCTTCTGAAACTTCAGAGACGTGTATATTAAACTATCCATTACATACAAAAGCCACGTTTGTTCTAATTCCTTTCTTTTTACTCTTTCTGTCTTTAGATTCTCTGATTTTGCTTTCTGTGACCGATAACTTACTCTTAATTCTTCCTATAAAATATTTAAAATTTATTCATTTTAAAATGGCATCTTTGGGTCTCTGGAAATTTGAAGATTCAGTTTAAACGTTAGACCTTTGCGTTTATTTGGTTGTACATTTGTATTACTGCTCCTGTTAAACTTACCAGCTTGCTTCTGTAAAATTCTAAACAAGTTTCACAATACTAGTCTTAGTACCAGCAACAAAATAACAGAGTACATCTTAAGAGGTGTTGTAGCTTATTTTGTTCTTAGAATAATTTCTGCTAAAGAAATGTGGGGATCTCTGCAACCACCAGTGTGCGGTTGTCCAAGGGCTAATAGTGAGTTCAAACTCACCTTGAACCCTGAGTCACCCATAGAGGATGAGGATGAAAGGAGTTCGGGTGCTCCTTACCTTTTAGCCCTGGCCAGAGCCCAGCTAAATTTAGATTTGAACCTTCACTAAAGTAAACATGCTTTTCTGCCCTGCGGGCTGGAATACACAGACTCAAACTCCACACGCAGACAAGGCCACTCCCAACATGGGATGTCCTAACCAATGGGCATTCTCGGGGTCACCGACTCCTGCCCTGCTTGTGACCCTATATATGTACCCTACACCCCGCATTAAAATTGAGACGCCCCCTGAAGCGTGTCCCGAGTGTCTTGCATACGCCTCCAGACTCCAGGCAGGCAGGGGACCAGCAGCAGGGACAGGCATGTGGCGGGAGGATTCCACCCGTGGGACTACATACCAGGGCCAGCCAGAGTAAAGATTCAGGTAAGGCGAGAAGGAAATCTGGTTCGACAGTAGTCAGTGTTGGTTCCAGCTTCTAGAGTCTGACCCAAGCACTTTCCTTTAAGCATGTTGAAGTACAGTACAATCTGGAAGACAGTTTCCTGGCATCAACGGCATGACGGCCTCCCAGGAGGCAAGTTTCTTGAGGATAATGATCCTGGACTGCCCACACTTGTTAACTGTCAGTGTTTGGTGCCAAGCGTTGTGTAGACACGTGGTCGGAACCTTAATAATTAGCTGATGAGTCCACCTTGAAACAGACTGTCTCAGGCTGTCTCATCTTTTCCCTGTCCTAACTTTGTAAGTGGCTCCTTAATTCATCAAGAGCACACAGAGGCCTGGGGGAAGGGGGTGGGGAGAGGAGGAGCCATGATGGACTACCACACACTTCAAGCTTGCAAACACCACCAACCCCCACCAATTCAGACATTAAAACATCCCTGTGGCAGCGCCTTCAGCCCCATCATTCTTGCCTGGATAGATCACTTAGTTTACTGCTTTCATGTCTTTGAATCTCGCCCTGCACATGCAGGAAACCAGAGCGACCCTTTCAAAATGCAGGCGTGGTGATTCACTTGCGTAAAACCCAGCAGTAGGCCCCCAGTCTTTGGAGATGAACCCGAATGTGTCCCGCAAGGCTCCGCCTGGCCTTGGGCTCCGTTTGTGCCATCTGCCCATCCCAGACTCTCCCTCTAGCTTCTTCTTTGCCTCCCAAGGGCTTCGCACTCTGTGGTGCTTGATTTGCCCAGCACCCCCGCCCCCCTGAATGTCTCCTCACCTTGAATCTGGTTTTCCCACGCATCTTCTTGATCTGTACTCGGGACCCTGTTTCTCCACCCCCCCCACCCCGAATGCTGTCTTTCAGTGAACAGTCCTATTTCTCTTCAACTTTCTGTCTTGTTCAACTACGCAGTGTAACAAAATATAATTGGCTGGGCTATTTATAAATAACACATTTGTTCCTCATAGCCATGGACATTTGAAGTTCAAGATCAAGACGTTGATTCACGTGTGGTGAGGGCCGCTTTCTCCTAGATCATCGACCTCTTATTTTGATCTTACCTCCCAGAAGGAAAAAGGATCTCTGGGTCTCTTTGAGGAGGACATTAGCCACGTTCATGAGCCGTCATTTTCCAGAGGTCCCATCTCCTAATACCATTGTCCTAGGGGCCAAGATTTCAGCATATGCATCTCGGGAAGACACATGCAAAACGAGCTCACCTCTGCTTTACGGAGTGTATCACTGTCGTGACTCTGTAGGTATTCAAATGGTCCTGTACTGTGTATTCCTTACATGGAAATGCAGTTTCCCTGGAGTCAGGGGTCCTGTTGATCTCCCTCTTGGCCGTGTCTCCATCGTCTCCCACAGTTAACAGGCATAGTGCTAGCACTGAATAATAACTGTCTGTTGAACGGGTAGAAAGATAAATGAGTGGATCTATCGAAAAAGCAAACAGTCAGCCAGTCAAGGAATACACCAAGCCCTTGACTTTGGGGAAGCAGCTGAAAGAGCAAATGCTCTCTTCTCCCTCCAGGGGGAGACCTGCTTCTGCCGGGAAGGGCACAAGCCGCGCAGAGCGGAGAACCTTGAGTTGGAACCTAATTTACTTCTCCGGCCCCTAAAACCGACTCAGATAATCAGGTTGCTTCTTTACTAAGACACTCCATGTTAGTCTAGACCATTCAATGGTACCAGACAAGTGGGCGTTTCGTTTCTCTGTTGTTTCCCTCCCATGGGCAATTAAAATAAACAAACAAACAAACAAATAAATAATAAGTAAGTAAAT
This sequence comes from Cricetomys ansorgei, assembly GCA_026225945.1. Classification (NCBI taxonomy): domain Eukaryota; kingdom Metazoa; phylum Chordata; class Mammalia; order Rodentia; family Nesomyidae; genus Cricetomys; species Cricetomys ansorgei. Next base: position 8,707,030 of record JAMJFZ010000271.1, on the reverse strand, counting down.
AAATAAATAAAACTTTCCTGCCAGAGTCTGTCCACTTGGGTGTCTGTTTGCCAGATAATTAAACTGCTGTGCTTATGTTCTTCAAAAAATATATGGCGTAAATGTTATTTCAATATTATCATTAATGTTAATTGTGTTTTACTATAATTTGTTTTCAAAGTCCCTAAATGTTTTTTAATTATTTCTGGTAGCGGGAAATATTGGGATTCTATAGGACAAAAGAAAAAAGAAAAAGAAAATATAGATGTGAGGTAATTTTCATTAAGAAGCCCAATCTATTTGTTAACGTCCCTGAGCCCCGGGAAAATGAAAAGGAAAGCAGAAAGGGGGGCATTGGATGCTGAGAGGGTGTCTGCCCTGGCCGTTTCTGAAAGACGCCTTGTTTAATTCTGCGGCCTCCCGAGAGAGCCGAGAGCCGCTCTGGCTGCTCACCAACACTGCTCTGCTCCTGTAGAGCAGCTCGCCCTGAGCTTGCGTTCTGCCTCCTTTGAACCTTCTTCCTCTTTTCTCTAGTTCCCAGACCTCCTCTTCATCTCAGAGAAGACACTCTACTCTCGCCGTCTTTGGGAGATGACTTTGCAGAGCCCGCTTCACCTTGCGGGTGACATATTCCTACTGTCTGAGTTACGGTCTCTTCTGTGGTGATGAAACATCGCAGCCACTGGAGGGAAGCCGGTTTGCTTGGCTTACGCACTGTAAGACAACGCCCAGTGAGAGAAGCCAAGCCAAACCAGGGGGGAAAGCTGGGGCAGGCGCTGACACGGACATCATGGAGGAGTGCTGCCTGCTGCTCACTGGCTTGCTCCCCGCGGCTTGCTCAGCCTGTTTAGTTTTTGTTGCTGCTGCTGTTGTTTTGGTTTCTGTTGTTGTTGTTTTTAACTGTGGCCATATGGTAAGCACATGTTCCATTTTTTTTCTTGGAAATGGATATTTTTTTATACAATGTAGTCTGATTATGATTCCCCTTCCCCCAGCCCTCCCAGATCCTTCCCACTTTCCAACCCATTCAAATCCATAGATTTCTCTCTCTCAGAATACAAACAGGCATCTAAAATAATAATAATAATAATAATAATCATCTGAATAGGACAAAACAAAGAAACAGGAAAAAAAGAGTCAAAGAAAAAGCACAAGAAATACGTGCAGACACTGACACACACAAATTCACACACAGAACCCATAAAAACAAAATTGGAAACCATAATATATAAGCAAAAAGATCTGTAAGGTTAAAAAAAAAAAACACTCAAAGCACTGTGTGACAAAGGGGGAAAAAAACCCCTAAAACTCCAAATACCACTGAGTTTGTCTTGTGTGGCCCATCTGCTCCTGGGCATGGGACTCGCCCTTAGGTGTGATTTGTACACCCGATGAGACTCTGCTGGAGGAAACTAATTTACCGTTTGTGAGTAGCTATCAATCGGAGATGGCTTCTGGGTGGAGGGGGGGCGGGGTTGTTTCCACTTCCCCTCTCAACTCTGAAAGCCCATCTGACTTAGACCTGGGCAGGCTCTGTGCAGGCTGCCACAGTCTCTAAGGGTCCATATTGGTATCAATCATACTGTGTCTTCTAGAAGGCCTGGTTTCCTTGGTGTCGTCCACCCTGTCTAGCTCTGCCTTCTCTTCAGGTTCTTAACCGAAAGGCCAGTGTGGGACATGGCTTCCATCTCATGGAGTGGGTCTTAAATCTCCAATCAGACAGTGATTGGAGTAAATAGTGGTTGCTCACTCTCCCAACTTTTGTGCCGCCATTGCGCCAGCATCTTGTGTTGTAAAAAGAAAAGAGCAGCTGCTGCTCCTGGGCAGGCTTTACAGGCTGCGTGGCTCTCCTGCGCACCCATACGGTCTTAAATCGGAGATCTGTGAGCCCATGAGAATGAATGAACCATTCTTGAGACTCCAGGGCAGAGGGCTTGACTCATTTAATGGAAGAAGGGCGTACATATTTATTGCCAGAGAGAAATGGCCCCCGTACCCCAGGAGCATCAGTGGAAGGTCATTGGTCAGAACAGGGAGCCCCACTTGCATATTGGGGTGCTTTAGGTATTTCTCAGGAACCAGGGGGGAAGACCTTATAAGGAAGAGTTTAGTTGTAACTCCAGATAAACAACTTTGCCAGATTGCTCATCCTTGAAGAGGGGCGGTGTCCTGTTGTGACTGTGCTCCATCAGGGACTGCAGCGGGGAGGGGCCAATTCCTGCCAGCTCTTCAGAATGAGAGCTTGGGGTTCTAAGTGCCCTAGGACCCACTCACTGTGACAGCCCCACGATCTTGCACCATTGTAGATCAAAGGGTTTGTAGCTGGGCTGGTGTTTACCTGTCTCCTTCGGTAGCATGCAGAGTACCTTCCAGTACCATGAACACTAGTCAGCTGGGGTGAAGGTTCTAGGTAGGCACCAGCTTGACTTCTCCATGCCCAGTGGGTTATGTAGGTGTTGTCTTCAGCAATGCAAAGTTGCCATCAGTTTGTACAGAGCCACCAACAGCCTTGGCAATAGCCTGGGTTGTTTGGGGGTTCCCATGGGGCCCCTTTGGCCAACAACTCAATTAGATGTAACCCATTCCCAGCACTGGAGGTTTCATTTGGTGGCAAGAAATGCCTAGTCGAGGGTTTGCTTCCTTATAGCACCCAGCCAAGGGGTGGTACCTCGCCTCAATTGCTAATTAAGAAAATGCCCTACAGGCTTGCTTACAACCTGATCTTATGGAGGCATTTTCTCAGTTGAGTTTTCCTCATCTCAGATGATTCTGGCTTGTGTCAAGTTGGCAAAAAACTAGCCAGCACACCTACTATGTGCTTGGACTTCGCTTTGCAGAGGGAATGAACGTGGGAAATCCGTTTCATCCTTAATGGGGCCCAAAGGAAGCATGTTTGGAGATCCCTTTAAACAAATGCGATAGCAAGATGGCACAGATAATGTAATGCTTTGTGTAGCATATAAAACTGCTCTTCACAAATATGGCCTAGGTTCTGTGAATTTAACCCTTGAGATAGGTGTTCTCTGGTCCTGCTGTATGGGTCAATAATATGAGGCTGAGATACGGGATGCAACCTGCTCAGAATTGGATTGTTGGTTCCTACTGTGTTTACGTGGCATTATATTGTAGCCGTAGATTCACGCCAGATGTAGATGTTGATTTAGGGTAAAAAGCCACTTATTCTTTGGCTAATTCAATCTCCGCCGGTTCTTAGTATTGGAGCCCTGGGGCCCTGGGGCCCTGGGGCCCTGGGGCCCTGGAGTGTTTCTGCCTCCATACAGTCCGGCTTACTACTGACTGAGCCACTCTGACTAGCTCCTTCTGAACTCTGACTCTTCTGGTTCAACTCAACTCATTCATTGTTCTGGCTCAAACTCTCCTCTAAGCCACCAGCTCAAATTGACCTTCTGAGCTGGCTGATAGCTTCTGACCAAACTCTTTTGACTCTGGCTCACTCTAGCTAATTCTCTGACTGACTCAGACTGAACTCCTTTGCTCAGCTTCAAACTGACTCAATCCTCCTGTCTGATTCTGACTTCTGCCGAGTTCCTCTGTGTCTCTCCCCCAGCCTGCCTGCTTCTGTAGCTCACCGTTCCATACTGCCGCATCCGCAGACCCCTTCGTTGTCTCTGTGTCTTCTCCCCTGTCTTCTTGCTTTAGACTACTCCCCTCATACTGCCTCTGTAACCAGCTGACTCTTCTGTAACTGACTGCTGCTCTGAGCTGAGAGCCGACCTTTCTGTCGTGAGAATTGGCCATGTCCTCACTCTGCTAACTCTTCCTCTGATTAGTCACTTTGCCTGTCCTTCACTGACTTGTCTCAGCGTCCCTTCCTGTGTGACACTGACTCCTGAGCTCTGCTTCCTGTGTCTGCTTTCACGCTCTGTTTCTGTCTTAGGGCTTAGAGGTGTGTACCATCATTCTTTCTACCCTAGAGCAGCCATGCTGACAGAGTAAAAGATTAAACAATCCTCTACATTAGATTGTTTCTACATATAAGGAATTACATTAAGTGACAACCCTAAACTCTGGAAAAATTCAGAGAAAGGTAAAATATACGATCGTGTTAGCGAGGGAAAGTTATTTTCCCCAACTAACTAGATAGTAGATGACACGTGGATCCTAATTTCCACTCCATCCTACTAATTTTGACCCATCCCTTCTCTCTTTCACGTGTAAGAGTAATTCAGATTCCCCTTTGGCTTTTGTTCTTTTGGTGACAAGAGTACTTTTAAGTCATTTTCTAGGAGGGACACAGGAAAAACTGCCATCAACATTAGACGTGACCCTGTCGAAGGAGGTCTCAGGCAGGAGCATATTTGACTAGTTTGGCCAGAGCCCAGAAAACTTTTGTGAAAGGCTTTCTGTCACTGCAAAGCATCTTCATGAAACCAGGAAAGTATCTGGAGCCGATAAGAGAAGAAAGATGGTTTCACTCCTAACAGGACGTACGCACACGGCTTGAGAAGCAAGACATCAGATCCATAAGATGATTCACTCCACCGACTGGGTTCTAATCCACGCTGATCGATGCCAGCAGCCGTGGGTACAGCCATAACAGCCTTATCAAGTTTCCAGCTCAAGTTTATTATTCCCAGCTCTGAAAATAGAAACGCTAGTTAGGCTGTCTGCCAAGTAACACCATCTACTTGGGCCCTTCTTGAGGGCAGAATTGGGATTAGTCTAGAGGAAAGTGACCTAAAAGTCTTATGGGAAAAACAGCACGAAAAAACAAAACAAAACCCCAAAAACTCATGAACCACTTCTATTCAAACTACTAAGAACAGAAGTTCTACATACAAGTGCACAGGGATAACACTGAGCCGTGGAACGCACAAGCCATGGCATGTGATTGGATACAATTGTGTTCTTTTGGTATTACCATCTTTTCAAGTGTTTTCCTTAGGGATGGGGGTAGGTAATTTTCTCCTTTGGTTCCTGAATGGAAAATCAGGCTGACGGTTACTTCTTGGTTCGTTCTCTGATAACTGGCAATCCTTTACAGAACAGTTTCTTGAAATTAAAAAAAAGACAGTCTAGATTTAGTAATTCCAGTGCTTCCTATCAACACATTAGTCAGATTCTCAAATCTTCATTCTAAGATATTAGTCCGAGACTGCTCTCTTTCCCACTGGTAGGGCCCATGGTTGGTGGCTGCCAGCCTTTAGCTTTCTCTGGACTTACTTCTTCTCCCTTCTCCCACGCCAAGGCTCCCTCCCCAAGAGCCTTGCTGTTCCATCTGCTTGTGTAAAGGTGGGAGGAGGCAGGATGCCTGAGTCCCTTGGGCTGCTCTTTGGATGGTCAGCACTGTATCTAACAGATGATATGAGCTGATTTTTCTTTTTCCTAAAGGAGGCCTCTAACTGTTCTTTGGAGATTATCGTTGAAGCCCTCTTAAGTAAATGCATTTGGCCTGGAAAGATGAGGAAGTGGTGGCATACGACAAACTATGGATTTTAGGATTCCTTTGCCTGTCTCTAACTTCAGGCCGTCTGGTTCCTCCATGCCTCCAGAGAGCCCTTTAGGCAGTCTGTGTTCTCTGCCTTTTATGTGGCCCACATTTGGCACAAGGAAATATTGATAAATTCATTCTCTGCAGCTAGGCAAAAATATTGATGTAGTTCTTGACTTTACAACAATAAGGAACACTTTTCAAACTCTCTGGTGCCAATGAAGCTCATTCTTACGCTAGAGGAGAAAGAAGTATTTGAGAGGGAGGGAACTAACTCAACAGCACAAGTTCTTCCCTAAAAAGCCCTTCAGAGGTCTCTTCCTACAGTCTCTTGATTTCCTTTCGGAGTAGAACTAGCCTTCAAGATTGACTTTGTACATAAAAACTTTGTGGACCCAACTCCCGAACAGCAATTGACATCGATCATGTTTATCTTTCAATCCTGAATCAAAAGGAACTGCAGTTCATCTCTGTCAGTGTGAAAAGCAGAGGCTATAGGAAAGAAGTAAATGGTCAGTAAATGTTCCCTGAAAGGGCAAATCTAAAACTTACTTTTGTTGTGCCAAAGTTTTTGTACCAAAGTCTCCAAGGCACTTCAAAATAACCTGTGTGGGAAGTCTATTTTATCACCTACTAGCAGGATATAATCACTCATACATTTATAAAATACTGATTTTTTCCCTCATAATTTATAGTCTTTAGTATTTACTACTCAATAAATTTGGGGAATGAGTTGGGGTTGGGGGGAATGCCATCAAGACAGATAATCACGTCTCCTCAGAAAAGAAAAAGCAGCAGGAATTACAGATTTTTTTTTTTGAGTAGTTTTTCTTAGGAAAAAAAAAAAAAAACAAGAAAGGAAAGAGAAAGACCAACAACCTAAATCTTGAAAAAAACAACAAAAACAATTAGATTTTAAATATGACAAGATATCAATGTTTTTAAAATAGGTGATGGTTATAAAGATTTCATGTTACCATTCTTTCTAGCTTTTCTGTATGTTGAAACATTTTTATAACAAAAGTACTATTAACATTTAAAATTGAGAGTTGTCACTGTCATCATCTTTCTTTAGAAAGGAGGCACCAGAAGGAGCAAAAATGGAACAGATCCTGTAGACTTTGCCATTCTGTAATGAAAAGTTCACAGGTTCCATGTTGTCGTACAGGTAGCATCACGATAGCCATATAGCTGTTTGAATTTGGGGAGCGGAATAAGCATTTTGGAAGCAAGACTTTCTGCTTTGGAATCGAGTTCAATGGAAGTGTCTAGAAACAGAAGGATTTCTAGGTATTATAGTCAACACTCAGAGAAACTGAGTGAAATAATTCCTCTCAAAGCCAATGCTCTGTCTTGCACTCTCCCTCCTGTGCTGGTTGGTTAGTGGTGACACCGAACCACAGTTGCCAGACCCAGGTCCCCCGAAGAGGGAGGGACGACTCCCTGCTTTGTCTTGCTGGATCCTCTGACCCTACCCTCTCTGCTGTGTGCAGGTGGAAACTTGATCTTGTTGTGAATTCCCAAGAGAGCAGTGGTTCAAACAAGCTGGGCTTAGTCAGACTGAGAGTAGAGAGGTCAGATGTGGGAAGCATGCGTGCACAATACTCTGAAATGGTGCCATGCAGAGAAAACTGTGGGAAGGAAGGAGGCAGTCCAGCGGGATCGGGTCCACACAGATTCCGCCTTGTCCAAGAGGCTAGAAGGCCGGGGATGCCAGAGCTTCCTTCCCACCCCTGGCCCGGGACGTCAGGCCCGCGTCCACGCCCCCCGTCCCCCAACCACCGCCCACCGCCCACTGCCCATCGCCCAGGGCGAAGGGGGAAACCTTCGGCTTCGGGAGTCTGCGCAGGCGCGCTCGGTTTCACCCCGCCCAGCGCGCAGGCGCCCAGGCCCCTCGGCCGTCTTGTGCTGGAAGCCCAGGGCCGCCGCGGCGCTTCTGCTTCCGGGTCACGCCTCGGCAGCGGCTTCCGGGACCGAGCTGTGCCCCGCGGTTCGGTGAGTGCGGCGATGGGTGGGTGCGGGACGGCGTGGAGCCGGGTCCGCAGGCGGGAGCCCGGCTGTCAGCGCCCCAGCCTTCCCGGGCTGCGGGGCTGCGGGGCTGCGGGGCTGCGGGGCCCGGCCTGGCGGGGACGGGGCGGGCAGCGGTCGGAGCCGGCCCCGCGGTGCAGGAGGCGGCTCCCGGGAGTCCGGGCATTTCGTGCCCCTCGGCTCGAGCCTCCCGCGGCCTCCGGCCAGGCCGCCCCTGCGCAGGAGCTGTTGGGTCTGCGGGGGAAATGGTGTTTTCTGTACATTCCGTGGGGAGGGGAGGCAGGGCGGGGGCCGGGGAGGCCCGGCTGAGCAGAGGCCCCACCGGGCGTCGGACTGCAGGGTTTGCGGTCCGCGAGGGCGCGGGGAGGTAGAGCGTCCTGGCCCACGTCGGCAGCGACTGCTGTCCTCGCTGGAAGTCGCACTGTTTCTCCTGGAGCTTCCCGAGAGCAGGAGGTGAGCTCCCGCCAGGCTCTAGCTTAGCGCTCCGGGCCTGGGATCCAGGAACACCCCTAGAATGCTGAGTGCGCGGTTTAGTTTCATCTGCTTAACCATATGCTAGAAACTTACCCACATCAGTCCAAGCCTTCCGGTCTAGATAGCCTGAACTCAGACATAGCTTTGCGCCCCCCTCGCCACGCTCTTGCCCCTTTGCTGCAAAATGTAAAATGCAGACCTTTGTCTCTGATGATCTGATGAGTGTGTGTGTGTGTGTGTGTGTGTGTGTGAGAGAGAGAGAGAGAGTGGGGGGGGGGGGAAGAGGAGAGAGTTACTTTATTTTGAGTGCTAGGAATTGAATAGAGGATTTGAGACTGCTAAGCTCTACTACTGAACCCTACCCACAGCCTCGGACAGCCTTGAATACCTTTAAGGCAGATATAAACGGCTACTGATAAGCAAAAAGAAGCTAGTAGGGTTTATATCATATAGTGCATAAAAATCACAAAAGCCAAGTATGTATTACAAAATTGCTAAAAATATTTTTTAGGGTTATGCTCTTAGTAGTTGAATGCGTAATTACAAAAAAAAAAAAAATTTAATCAGGCCCCACAGTAAAAGCTTCTGCTTCTGGGCCACGCCTTGGCAGGGACGCTCCTGACCCAGAGGTTTGGTGAGTGCAATCCAGATGTGGTTTAACAAATGTATATTGAGGACCACCGTGCGCCAGGCACCACTTTAACAACTTCCCATCCCCTTGACACTTGAAGGGTTGATATTTTAATAAAAATACAGATTCCTAAGCAAATACACTGAGAGTTGGAGCTGCTTCTACCTTTTCTCCGGTTTCTTGTGCTTTCTTCATAAGAACGTGTCGCCTTATTAGCTGTCATTTTAAGATGTGTCATTTACCACTCACGACCTCATTAGAGCCTTTACCGTAGTCAAATCTAAGTATGGTCCATTGTCCCTACCTCTCCTCCTGGGATTCTCTGCTGTCACGTGGTTTCAGCACCTGTGCGCAACTGTAGTTCTCGGGCATGTTGACCAGCCAGTTACTAAAATGTTTTTATTTTAAGTCTGCTCATTTCCTGTAACTGAAAGCGCATTTTATTGGCATGAACTTTTTTCTAATTCACGTGGATTCCAGAGTGATCAGTTTCTCCCTTAGTTTAGGATGTTACCTTATTTCTAGTTCCTTCCCTACTGAATATTGAAAAGACTTCACAGAGGACTTGCCGTCAAGATAGGTTCGTTCCGAGGCCTTCCTCTTCTCACGGGCATCATGCATCTGCATATCCTGCCAAGCAGCCAATGTTTGTTAAATTTCTGCATTTTATGGAATGTAGTGGTTGGCATTACTTAGCTAGAAAGTAGAAGACAAGGTCCTGTCCGGTTGATTTCAGTTCACATGGAGAAACAACGATGCATGCATAGCTATATTGTAAGGTGAGTATGTAAGGACCCTGAAGGTGGTACTTCAGCCTTCAAGAACTCTTACTCCTTGCTTGCCTTGACGACCACGTGGCGCTCTGTGGGGATCTAGTACTGTACCCCTTAGGGAGATCTTGTCCTAGTCACGTCAGAGATAGAACATAGGACCCGAGGATCAGAGTATCCAGGTGTACTGACATTCTAGAAGCTATGGTAATCTAGCGCTTGCTATTACAGATGGTTTGCAATTGAGTCACTCATCTCCTCGACGGCTGTTTTTATAGCGGGAAGCCCTCAGATACTCTTAACCCTAAGGGCAGGTGTACTTAGTGATTCTGTATATGCCTAAAACCTGTTTGTTTCAGGCAGTTTGGAGCATGTGAACATACTCTGAGCCTTGATGAGTTCCAGTATGTGGTATATTATGCAGAGCATTCAGAGCAAATACTCCCTCTCAGAACGCCTCATCCGGACGATCGCTGCCATCCGCTCCTTCCCACATGACAATGTAGAGGACCTCATCAGAGGGGTGAGTGGCCTGTGCTTGGTAGAGCAGACCAGTGAAGGGCGGTGGGGGAGGTCCATCCCATAGGCCCTTGAGTTGCAGCCCTGATTTAGCACATACTCTGTACCCATCCATGATTAGCAGGTCATTAAATACCTTCTCCCTAACTGCTTCGCCTGCCTCCTCCCCTTCACTATGTCCCTGATGTTCTTTATAATCGTGTATTCTAGAGAACCCTGCTCTCACGGTGGTTTTGTTTTTTTTTTTTTGTAAAATCTGCCCAGATACGGTGAGTGCATGTATGTGTTCTATTCATGTTTTACTGAGGGTAACAGGAGGCAAGCAAAGCAGAGGTCGGTGTTCTAAGCCTTGGAAGTTTCCCTCACCTGGGTGTGATTAGTGGAGAGATTTCGCTTTCCTGCCTGGTTACAACAGCTACCAGTTCTGGTTCCCTCGAAGACATTGTTCCCTAGTGTGTAGTCATTACAGACTCAGTATCAGAGCCCGGAGCGGAGGGATGGCTCGGTGATCAAGAGTGTGCACCCATGCCAGGCAGTTCACAACTGCCTGTGACTGTAGCTCTGATAACCAGTTCTGACGTTTGTGGACACATGCACTCGGGTGCCGAAACTCACACGGGGACACACACAAAGAAAGGAAACACCTTCTGTGGTCTCTAAGGACTGCTGTCAGTGACGCTGTTTCATGCCTAGTACCCTGGAAAGTTCTGTCGGGCGGTGGTGATGCACACCTTTGATCCCAGCCCTCAGGAGGCAGAGGCAGGCGGATCTCTGTGAGTTCGAGGCCAACCTGGTCTACAGAGCGAGTTCCAGACAGCCAGAGTTACAGCAGAGAAACACTGTCTCCAAAGACCAAAAAGAAAATAAGAAAAAAGAAAGTTTGAGAAGTTACAGAGTAACGTTTGGAAGATGTAATGGTGTGGTTTTAAAACAGCATTAGGATCTTCTTTCCGCCAGCCAGGCGTTCAGAGCGCTTCAGAGCTGCACCCCTGCGGAAGGGGCATGTGCAGTGAAGTCTTGTTCTCAGCAGAGTGGGGTCGAGGACTCGGCGGGAACTCTGTCATGTTCTAATCCAACTCTGCTGCTGAGTCACTGGGGCTTTAGTCTGCATGGTGCACTTTGAGCCTTCCTCATCAGATTAGGGGAATGCTGAGCCTCAGGGACTTTCTAAACAAACAGTAAGATGGCCTGGTGCTTAGTGAGGCATTTGTTGAATTGCAGGAAGAGCCTGACAGTTCTGGCCGCAGTTGACAGACTCATTGTCATGGCTTGCAGAGCACGGTGGCCATAGAGAGTGGGCAACCGGTCTAGCTCTCCATAGCCTTTACATGCAAGGCCACGTCCTCAGGGTGTCCAGGTGGCCATTTTGTCAGGCTATGTTGTGGAGAAACTTAATAGCTTGATCTGAGAAAATGACTTCCTTTCTTCCTCATTGCCTTGGTCTGAGTGCTGAGACTCATTACTAGAAGTAATGGGTACTTAGAGCTCAGGTACATTCAGGCTTAGGAGTACCTTCTCGTAAAGTTGGTTCTGCACCTTCCGAATTCTCCCCACAGGGAGCAGATGTGAACTGCACCCATGGCACGCTGAAGCCCCTGCACTGTGCCTGCATGGTGTCGGACGCCGACTGTGTGGAGCTACTCCTGGAGAAAGGAGCGGAGGTGAGTGATGTTCCAACACTTTGAGGACTCCTAGAAACTGGACCTTCGTGTTTTCCCAGAGCGTCCCTTCACACCTGCCAGCTACTCTAACTCGTGGAAGCCCTGGCACAGTACAGAGGCTTCTCACCTCTGATCAGATCTAAACCGTGAAGATAATGTATCTTAAGATAAAAACCGAAAATTAATCTTTGAAAGTGGGCTCTCGGTATTGGCATGAAGCAATAAAATGTAAAGAGTGATTAAAAGAACAGACTGAGCCAGGGTGATGATGTGTATTCACCTGTAACCCAGCACTGGGAGGGACGAGTCAGGTAGCCTGTGAGTTGGAGGCCAGCTTGGATATATAAGACGACTCTGTCTGAAGCTGACTATCCTCCTCCCCAAAAGGACTCTGGAACCAGATTTCATGGATTCCAGTTCTAGCACAAGTGCTTCCAATTGTGTGATGTTGGACAGATTCCCCCTTCCTTTGCCTCAATTTCCCCATCGATAAAAATGGTATGTCATAGGTTGAAAAGTGTTTGGCTCCCCAGCCTGCCACAGTAGCTAAGTAAGTGCACGGCAAATTAATCGAGCGGCGTTGTCTGTGAGCAGTCTTGAAGATGGCGTGTGCTGAATCGGACACACCGTCAAGCCAGTGTGCCGCCCCACCACACTGGACAGTGAGTCCAAGAGGCAAGTCCCACTGTCACATCGCTGCACAGCCATGATGTGCACACTTAGCACTCGCCAGTCTGTGATTTTGTGGTTAAACCTGTCTGTAATGTGAGTGACCCTGAAGTGAAGAACCGGTTATGCCCTGGGTGACTAATGCCCTGGGTGTGTTAACACAGTGTGAGAGAGGGGCCTGACAGAGTGAAAAGGCTAATCCATCACATGGCTTGGTTTTGCTTTACTGCATCGCACGGTAAGGAGAAGATCTTAAGCCATCCCTAAATTAGGGATTGAGGAGATGATAGCTCCAGTGAGGCAGCTGCCGCCCCTCCGCATGAGCTCATCTGAGCGCCACACAACAGAGCTTAAAGCACACAGCTTTGACTTGGTTATTCTTTCTGGTTCCCATTAATCACAGGACACAGAAGTGTCAGGGTAACGTAAGCCAGAATCTCTCTGAGTATTAAAGACTTGGACTTCATCTTTTCCCTCTCCACTCCCTGCTGTATGGCAGAGACTGTAATAGTGGAGAATGGACATTGCAGTCCTGCCAGCCAGTTAGTATGATGTCAGCCCCGCTCAGAGGCTCCTATGTGCTCCTGCCATCTCATCTTAGTCGTCAAGACTTACCTTGTTGTTGAGAGCATTGCATGACCAAGGTAGTGGGTAAATATGTGCAGGGTTCTTTGCCAATCTCTTTCTTCTTCCCAGTAACCTGCCCACTGTAAAATAGTTCCTTCTTTGCAGGTCAATGCCCTGGATGGCTACAACCGAACAGCCCTCCACTATGCAGCAGAGAAAGATGAGGCTTGTGTGGAGGTCCTTTTGGAATATGGTGCAAACCCCAATGCACTGGATGGCAACAGAGATACCCCCCTCCACTGGGCAGCCTTTAAGAACAATGCGGAGTGCGTGCGGGCTCTCCTAGAGAGCGGGGCCTCTGTCAACGCCCTGGATTACAATAACGACACTCCGCTCAGCTGGGCCGCCATGAAGGGAAACCTTGAGAGCGTCAGCATCCTTCTTGACTACGGTGCTGAGGTCAGAGTCGTCAACTTAAAAGGCCAGACACCCATCTCCCGCCTAGTGGCCCTGCTGGTTAGAGGGCTCGGAGCAGAGAAAGAGGGTTCCTGCTTCGAGCTCCTCCACAGAGCCGTCGGACACTTTGAATTAAGGAAAAATGGCACCATGCCACGGGAAGTGACCAAGGACCAGCAGCTGTGTGAAAAACTGACTGTGTTGTGCTCGGCGCCAGGGACGCTTAAAACACTTGCCCGCTATGCCGTGCGCCATAGCCTGGGTCTCCAGTACCTGCCCGACGCAGTGAAGGGTCTTCCACTGCCAGCTTCTTTGAAGGAATACCTGTTACTCCTAGAATAGCCTGGAGCAGACATGACCGCCATCATGCAGACAACTCTGGGTGAGGTTTTCTTTGCAATACTGTCTCTTTGTCATGGAACACAGAAAAGAACTTGTTCCACTTGTGTGGTTTTTCAATTTTGAGGCAACACATCACAGCAGTAATCTATGTACCAGCTCCCCTCCCCGTACCAAACAACCAAACCAAAAAAAAAATTCCCTCACTTCTGTTTGCTGTTTCATTGCTTAGTTGCCTCTTCATATTGAGCCCTGCAGAGGAGGTCTTTCCCTCAGCCCTGTAGTCAGCAATGTACGTGCATTTCCCTAGGAAGATGTGAAGTGCTCAGAGTACATGGTTTGCCATTGTGAAAAGGTTCCTTCTTAAAAGCTTTTTAGTTGATCTGAAATTTAAGAAAAAAATCACAATTCCAATTAACAAGAATTATGTTCCCAGGATGAATGCTTGAGCTTCAGATGGGGCGCAGGCTCAGATCGGGCATCAGATGGGATGGGTTCTTTTCTCCTCACCAAACAGCCACCCTTGTCTTTTTCCACAGTTAGTTGTGCCTGAGGGCTAGTCACCCAGCAGTGTGGTTTCTCAGCAACGCTTGCTGCTCCCACAAGAGAAGCCCCCTAAGACTGCAGAACCGTTCTGATGTGGCTCTGTCCCTGGAAACTCCTTTGCATTGCCGGGTTGAACACAAATTTCCTGCACCTTTGGTGGAGGTGTTTACTCTGGCAAGGGAGGCCGGGCTACACTGTCTTTTCCACAGAGCTTCAGTCCCTAAGAGTTTGGAGTTGGTTTTTTTCTAGTCTCTTGGAATCTTTGCTTTTTATTGAGCTAATGGAAAATGGTAGAGGAAGCGGAACTGGGAACAAACTATAAAAGGGTGGCTTTGGAATTGGCCCACCTTCCCAAAAAGGACCTGTTTTGGTGAACAATATTCTTCCTTTTCATGTTCGTAAACTAGATCAAGTTGATATTGCTCTTAAGTGATCTGTATGCAAGTTTGGAAAGCGCTTTTTTAAAAAGCTGGCTGGAAACTACACATGAATGAATAGGACCTTCTGACACAGCTAACTTGGAAAAGTATGCCTGCTTTTGTCTTTTGCTGTTGCTGGGGTTTGCCATTTGAAAAAAGAATAAATAAATAATTCTAAAAGCAAACTTGGTAACTTCCACTGTTTCTACTTTTCTCCGAGTCCTCCTCTGCCATTTACAGGGAACTGCTGGGCTCTTCAGCCCGCCTTTCCATCTCCTCCCAGCAAGCGATTGTGGGCGTTGGGTGAACAGGAAAGCTGGGGCATAGTGTTTAAAAAGCTTCCCCTTCCCTCATACACCCCACACACCTACACCCCTTTTTTGGTTTTTATTTTTGTTTTTTCAAGATAGAGTCTCTGCGTAGCCCTGGCTGTCCTAGAACTCTGTAGGTAAGGCTGGCCTAAAAAAAAAATCCACCTGCCTCTGCAGAATTTCTCTTGTATTCTTAACCTCAGTGGCACGATGTAGCTCAGTGATAACAGCATGTGACTAGCATGTTCAAGGCCCTATGCTAAGTGATAACACATGACTAGCAAGCTCAAGGCCGTGCTCTGTGACCAGCATCACCAAAAAAAGAGGCTAGAGCTGTAGAAGGCGGGTTCAGCTCCTGGCATCCACATGGTGGCTCACAACCAGCTGTAACTCCAGTCCAGCAGATCTGATCTCACAGGCTCCTGCATGCACACGGTGCGCCCAGACTCATGTAGACAAATACATTACTGAAATGACTTTGTAATGACGTAGATGTTAAGGTGTAGCCAGGAGTGAGATCCTCTACTGTAGGCAGTGGTCTCGAGCCTAACAACTATTAAAGGTCACGTGGGGAAATTAAATGCCAAACTCCACCCACAAGCTGAGCTCAGAATGGGACCAGGCATCAGCATTCTTTTTTGTTTTGGTTTTTTTTTCAAGACAGGGTTTCTCTGTTGTAACTCTGGCTGTCCTGGAACTCACTCTGTAGACCAGGCTGGCCTCCATCTCAGAGATCCACCTGCCTCTGCCTCCTGCGTGCTGGGATCAAAAGTGTGAGCCACCACACCTGGCTAAAGCAGTTTTCTTTAAATATTAGTTTGGTTCCGAGTTTTGTCAGGTGCTAAAACCTAGGAGCTCAGAAACTCCGCTCAGAGACAGTACTCTCACCTCTGAAGAGGGCTGCCAGCACTCACCTCATAAAGCTATCTTTTGGGATTCCATGGTAACATGTAGAATGCCTAACATGGCAACTGATGTTTAATTTCTCTGGCCTTTAAAGAATGCCGAAGAGCCCCTAGCTGCTTTAACTTCAGACTCTGGCAACAGCCTATAAATATGTTATGAGGAAGTAAAGTAGTACTTAGCCAGACACCGATCACAGTACTGTGAAAGTCTTCTCTGCTTCGGAAGGCATGGGGGGGGGATATGGATGGGAGTGCTGGGCGTATGTATGACTGAGAGCCGCAGTCTGGGGTATGGAGGCTAGTCTTAACTTCCTATTAAAAACAGGACACCCTTCTGTCAACCTGGGGTACAGTTTATAGTCCTGATCCTGAGGTCCAATTCCAGTGGACACTTAATAAAGAGGACACAGCATCTGTTGTGGAACAGAAGACAAACTGCAGCTGAGTAAGACTTGACATCTTTCCTAAACACGTGTTCTGAACAACCTACCAACTCAGGTCCAAAACCTGTTGTCCAGGCTTCCAAAATGTTCATGCCTTTCCCACAGAGGATCTGTCTGTCAGAAAGAGTCTGGCTTTCATCCAGGAAAGGGTTGAAAAGGAAGAACGCTGAATTGAGGAGCAGAGATTGTAAGATGGCTAGGAAAAAGCGAGCCTGGGTAGTGGGTCTACATATGATCACATAATAGAAACCCTAACTTCATGCTCGGAGACAGGCACCCCATCGAGGCTGCAGAGTTTGGTAGAGGGAGAGTGGGAGACAGGGCTGAGGGCTAGTACCCCCTGTTCTGGGACACTGTATACACCAAGAGATGCTGCAGAAAATACGCCACCAAGTCACAGGTGCTGTTCTCCCGGTTCTGTCTGGGTAGGTCTGGGACTCCCTCGTGAGATACTAACGAGCAGCCGAAGCAGTGACCAGCTGGCATTTATTAGTGTAGTTATACTTCATCACTGTGGTAAAAGTAAAGGAAACTATGACTCTTTGTTATCACAAAGAAATAAATAAAGCTTATTTTTAGGAGAACTCTGAGCAGCCGAAATCTAGCGGTAGCACTAGAGAAATCCGGCCTGTGTGACAGAAGCTAGGGTAGAAGGAAAGACGACCGGACCTAGAAGGAGAGTATGCTCACTGCCCCTCCCCCAACTCCCGGCCACAACTGATGATGGTTGCAGGTACAGGGAAACCTAACAGGGTAGAGGCTAGGGCTGAAACGCTGAGGAGCCATGGACTTGGATCTGCCAGGGCATGAGCCGACCACGATCAGGTGATGTTCCCCCTCACTCCGACAAGGTCTAGACAGCAGCTTCTCCAGACCGCTTCCTAGAAATGTGCTCCAGGTGGGCGTGGTCAGAGGTGTCCAGATCAATCTCGTACTTGGCTAGGATTTTGAGGAGGGGCCTCAGCTTCAGCCACCACTGTTCTTTGGGGATTCGGTGCCTACAGAGGAATGAAATGACGGTGATGTAAATTATTGAACCCCAGTGAACTTCTACCAAAGGCTTATGGGAGAAGCTGGGCAGAGGAGGCTGGAGTTAGGTCACTACAGAAAGAAAAGCGTTGAGGACAGTTAACAGGCTGTGGAGAGTAGGGCTTGATAGCTGGCAGCAGAGACAGGGCCATTCCAGAATGTAAGGACTTACTCAAAATCTGTCTGGTCCTTCAGTTCAGTCACTGGCTGAAAGACCAGGGCCCTCTTACGCATCCCCAGAACACAACCCGAGTCTGGGGTATTGGCAAAGATCCGTCCTGAAAGAAAGGATGGTCAGTTAGCCTCTCGGTGGCGGGGAGCTCTGTAGAGAGGGCTCCCCCCCACCCCCACACACCGTTACGGTAACTCTCTTTGATTTTCCCAGACATCCAGTTCATAGCCTTAGCACCCATCTTCGTGGCAAAATTCCTGTCAAAGGGAGTTGGGCTTCCGCCCTGAGGAAAAGAAAATCAGAAAAGTTAGAGGAAAGGATCCTAATGATGTACAGAGATCTAAAGTAAGACAGAATGGGTCCTGGATCTACAGGACTCTGAACATCTGACCACGAGGGGACACGGAGACAGCGGAGGGACCCAAGGTGAGCTGGCCCGTTACCAAGCGCAAGGGCAGTTAAAGGACACGAGGACCATGCAGCTCTGTCCACTCCACGGTTGTCAGGTCCCTGTTCAGCTGCACTGGCAGCTTGGCCGACACCATGACCCCTGGTATGGAAAGGTCCCCTGGAGCCCGGCCTAGCTGTTCCAGGTAGAACCTCAGAATACTACATCAGTTTGACATAGGGCTTCATGAATATAGCCAAGACTCCATTCCTGCGGGAGCTGTACCTTCCCTCCACCCGAGGTAGTGGGATTCTTCGTGGGTAAAGAAACATCAGTGCTTAAGAGGCACCAGCTGAGGCCGTCTGGACTCGCAGAACCACCCATGAATGAGGCCTTTCCCCCAACCCCAACTAGTGGAGACGGAAGTCAACACTAGCAAGTGCCCATGCTGGTGGGAAAATCACCTTAAGCGCATTCTAGCTCTAATTCGTGTTGGGTAACTGGCCCTGAAAACGTTTTTCTCGCTGGGTCCCATTTTCCTCATCACAATCACTGGTTCTCAACTAGAGATCCCTTGGGGGACATCTGGTGATGTTCTTGTTAAAACTGAGCGTGATGGGGAGGTGACTTGCTCACAGTAGGTGGTGGCCGGAAATGCCACTAAGCCCCAAGGATGCGCAGAGCAGCCACGCACAGCAAGGAACTACCCGTGCCCATACACGATGCTACGGTTGAGGAAATGTATCCAAAGTAAAGAGATGGGTTCCGTCTGTGGGTCCTGTGGCGGCTTGAGTAAGAACGGCCCCCAGAGGCTCATATACTTGAATAATACTCCATCACCAGGAGTGGCGCTATTTGAAAGGGTTAGAAGGAGTAGGAGGTGTGGCCTCGTTGGAGGAAGTTTGTCACTGGGGGCTTTGAGGTTCCAAAAGCCCAAAGCCATGCCTAGTCTCCCTCCTCCCTCTCTCCCTCTTCCTCCCCGCCTTTCTCTTTCAGTCTGTGGACTAGGATGTAGCTCTCCGCTACTGCTCCAGTGCACACCATGCCTGACGCTATGTGTGCAGCCATGCTCCCTGCCGCGGTGAGAATGGACTGAGCCTCTGAAGCTGCAAGCCAGCCCCAGTTAGACGCTTTCTTTCCTGAGGGTCGTCTTGGCTGTGGTGTCTCCTCTCAGCGGCAGACCGGTGACTAACAGAGACAACCTTGTTCCACGGTGACAGGTCCCGGCAGACTGGAGAAGGCCAGTGGGAGCTTGCATGGCTGCTGGGGGCTCTGGGTGTCTGGTGGAGGCATGACTGGGGTATCTCCCCTACCTGCTGCATGTGGCCAAGCACATTTTTCCTGCTGTCGAAGATGCCCTTCCCCTCCTCAGAGTACAGGTTGAAAATGAAGTCAGTGGTGTAGTTGTCATTGCACTTCTCATTCCTGCCGGGGAAACCGGAAGCCTGTGAGTCTGTCCTCCACGCCCCCTCCCTCGCCTCTTGCTTTCATAGGCTGCTCTATGCCCTCCCAAGGTTTGGGGGATGGGCTCCTTCCTCCACTCCCACCGCCTTCTGTATCAGATTCCTCAGATGCCATTCTGTGGATTAGGGCTGTAAGGCCTCATTTCTTCCTAATGAGGAGCAGACTGTTAACAAGGCACCTTAACACCAAGCCTCTCTTCACGGTCGTCTTCATCTTCTGCACCAGATGTTCAACATTCACCTGAAAACGACACAGTACATCCTAGGCTTAGCTGGGATCGGTCAGGGTGGACAGACACCCTGTTCCATCTTCTACACCAAGTCTTTCTAAGAGGGGAGAGGTCATGGAAGAGAGCTGTTCACATGCCTGGGCCCGAACTGGCTCTATGTCCCTTAAGAAGTGCAGTGCCAGTGGAACTTAGAAAGACACAAACCGAGACGATTGTACGTCTCAGCCTCCGTCTTCCCACCTCCCCGGCCAGGAGCCGGTTGCCCCCTTCCCTCAGAGAAGGGACAGCTCGGGCTTTGGTCTTGATATGGACTGCTTGTATGTGAAGCGGCAGCTCGGCAGTGGGGAAGTGCGGTCTCGCCTGAGCTTCCGTTCTCTGCTCCTGGCGGGGACTGGCTGGGATCCTGAGCTGGGAGTTCCCTCAACCTGCTGCTAAACTCCACTTGGTAGCTTTCCTCTCCACTGAGTGCAAAACCAGAAAAATAAAGATCATCTGATCCCCTGTGACGTGAGAGGAGTCCTGCCCAGGGGTGAAGGGCTGGATCCCTCAGAACTGCGAAGGCGCCAAGAGGAATCTGGGGAGACGAGACCGTGGATTCCTCAAGCATTTAAACTACCTGCTCTCCTGAGGGTTTACAAGTTTTTAAAGCCCCTGGACGTTTCTCACCTACAATATGGAAGTGAAAACTTTGCACGCTTGTTGCGAAGATAAAATACAGCACTGAGGGGCTTAGCAGCGTGCTACCTGTCAAAATGCAAGCCCCTGATAGTAGCTACGGTCACGTGGGTGGGACTGTACTGGGCGACGCTTTGAGTCGCCTTGGAGTCATCGTGGGGCCAGGCCTTAAACTCTCATCTCTAGTTACCGTAGGACACGCAGGAGACACGCTGGAACAGGAGAGAGACACCTAACAGGCTCCGGTGGCCATCTACCTGTAGGTCTCGAATACTGAAGGGCTCCTCAAAAATGTAGGCTGCATCAGCCCCAGCTGCCAGGCCCGCCATGGTGGCCAGGTAGCCACAGTAGCCCCCCATCGTCTCGATGATAAATACTCGGCGCTTGGTGCCTGCTGCGGACTGCTTAATTCGGTCACAAGTCTGTAAAGACGACAGGCCACAGAAAGAGAGGGTTAGGAGTCCGATCCTTAGTCGGCTTTTCCATTAATTCAACCCTAGAGCTGTATTCTTCTAGGCCAGTCAGATCCCTGGACCTCATCACAGTCCTGAGTTCAAAGTTCTACATTGTAGAACTTCTCTCCTGGGAAGAAAGCTGTACCCGTCTTTCACGTTGTTCAGAATGGGGAAATTAAACTGTGTTAAATTAAACCTCGGAAGACGAGACAGGCCCTTTGGCAACAGCAGTGATACATTTCTAGGCAAGGAGAATGAGCACCAGAGAGATCCCTGGGCCGGACAGAGGACTTCTCAAACACTGCTCTTTACTTCAAGTCCACTCTCCGGGACCAGAACAATAATCTAGGCTCACTGGGACGGGGCGGCGGGCACACACCGTGCAGATGGTGTTCAGTGCTGTGTCGGCCCCAATGCTGAAGTCTGTACCGGGGACATTATTGGACACGGTGGCAGGGATGACCACAAACGGGATGCAGAGCTCATCAAACTGCTTCCTGCCCTCCATCAGCTCCAAGCCCCCTGTGTAAGCCTAAAAAGAGAGCAGCAGGGGCGGATGTGAGAAGAAAGGGGAAGCTGGGAGGGAGCAGAGAGGAAATGGCGTGACACTCACCTCAAAGCCCCCGATGATGACAAGGCCCTGAATGTTAAACTTAGTTATGTTGGCACTGATCTGTTCCAAGTTCTTCTTGGGCAGAGTTCTAGTTGCCCCGTGATGGGGAGCAAGGAGTAGGAAATTGGGGGTGAGACAGCAAGATGGGAGGAGAGAAAAGTTAAGAAAGTGAGGCAGGTGTGGTGGTGCACGCCTTTAATCCCAGTACAGGTAGAGGCAGGCAGATCTCTGTGAGTTCGAGGCCAGCCTGGTCTACAGAGTGAGTTCCAGGACAGCCAGGGTTACAATAGAGAAACCCTGTCTCAGAAAACAAAACAATAATCAGAAGAGCTTTCTTCAGTGTCTGGACCTGCGGCCCCGTTCTCCCCCTCAGGGCATTCTGGAGTACACAGTGGATCTGAGCGGCCGGGTCTGCTACCTGACGTGCAGTTGGGCCTGTCCGCCCCCACTGGAGAACACCGTGAGTTTGAAGAGCAGTAGATGTAGGCCCTGACCTAATGGACTGATGTCCACATTCAAAGGCATCTTGAAAAGGGAACTGGGAGGGGAGCTCCCCCAATGCCGTTTACCTCTTAGTACCGAGTTTGGAACCACCTTGACCGATCCAGCCTCCAACATAGCTCCAGCCAGCTTCTTCAATCTGCAGGGAAAGGCCGCACAGGTCTGCACGGCGGCCAGAGCGCCAGCAGGCCCGTGCGTGACTGAGACCACCTCTTGAGCTCTGACCCCACAGGGTTCCTCTTGGTTGGAGGATGACCCAGACACCGGCTTTCCTCCTGAACTCAAGTTCTTCCGCCCCTCTGACTCATTCAGAAACACTGAATGCCTATGATGGTAGACGCTGTGCTTAGCTCTGGGACAGAGAGATAAATAAGGCGTGTGGCCTCTGGAAAGGTCTGTTCCAGGGTTCCTATCCTTGCTACCCTAAAATTAACTATGCTCCCTGGAGAGAAGGGGTTAGGGTGGACTGTCACTCCCACACTGACCTTCCCTGGCCCCGTACTGCATGTGTCTGTCATTCCTTCGTGTTTCCCTACCTGACCTTTGGCCAGACCCTCAAAGCCATCGTGTACGACCAGCACGCGGTTGCCCTGGATGAGGCCGATCCTCACGGTAGAGCGAACCGCTGCGTTCATGCCTGCCGCTGGGGCCCCGACGTTCATCACAGCCACTGTGTGCAGCCCGCCCTGGACAGGGAGGGGGGAGAGACACCCCGGGTTGTGTGTGGTGGTGTTGGTCACCCACATCACAGCCACTGTGTGCAGCCCGCCCTGGACAGGCAGAGGGGGAGAGACACCCCGGGTGTGT
This sequence comes from Cricetomys ansorgei, assembly GCA_026225945.1. Taxonomy (NCBI): domain Eukaryota; kingdom Metazoa; phylum Chordata; class Mammalia; order Rodentia; family Nesomyidae; genus Cricetomys; species Cricetomys ansorgei. The sequence continues at coordinate 8,684,528 of JAMJFZ010000271.1, read as the reverse complement.
GTGGGGGGTGTTGATCACCCAGAGAGACAGGGGCAGAACTATGAGCCCCAGGAGGCCTGTACGATAATACATATCACGCCCCCAGGGAATGCTAGTAACAGAGCCTGTTACTTTACCCTATAGAAGCAAAATTCTTTACCACAAATCAACACACAAAGCACCTTACATAACAGACAGAAGGTGTGGTAGGACAGTGTTTCCCGGAGTGTGACCCTCGGCCCTGGCATCCCAGTCCACCTGAGGAGCTTACTGAACAGCACATCCCTGCCGCGGCCCCTCCCACTCTGCACTGAGGGCAGGGCCCAGGAATCTGCATACTTCATGAGTATCCCACAGTCCTGACAAGTAGTAAGCACTTGGTGCTGAGGGCGCTCTAGGTGTGATTATTCCTACAGGATCAAAGCCCTCTTAACTACTTCTTTGTGCTCTCCTGCCCACCCTGAACTGAGTGAGTCTTGGGTTCTGTAACCAGGACAAGGTAAAAACACAGGACTAGTATCTGGGGTGGCTGAGAGAAGTCATCACACAGGGTCAGGGTTTCAGCACTGAAGAAGAGTAGGAACAAAGATAAAGGCAAGATCAAGGCTGTGTGGACTTCGGGCAGCACTTCATAAAGGGAAACGGGGGATGGGGGTGGGGGGACAGTACCTTTGAGACTGGGGGTCTGACATGAGCTAGAAGCTTGTACACCTCCCAGTTGTTCATGAAGCTCCTATAAAAAGTACAGACAGAACAGGCCGTCTTCAGGCCACTCCTTAGGACAAGCAGCCGCAGGAATCCGGGTCAGGAGTTGGATTTCAGTGAGTCTCCACAGGGTAAACCTCTAACCAAGCAGATCAGGCACTAGGAAGGGACTTGCAGGGAGCTATCCATCCATCAAACACCCTGAGAACTTGTCCCAGGCGCTGTGCTCAGCATATTGACTTAGCATAGAGACTGTACCTAGCTGAGGTCCGTGTCTAGAAATAACAAGACTAGAATAAAAGGCTCTTTTTTTTTTTTTCCTGTTTTTTTTTCCGAGACAGATTTTCTCTGTTGTAACACTGGTTGTCCTGGAACTCACTCTGTAGACCAGGCTGGCCTCGTACTCACAGAGATCCGCCTGCCTCTGCCTCCCCAGTGCTGGGATTAAAGGCATGCGCCACCACCACCCAGCTTAAAAGGCTCTTCTAAAGAGCGCGTCCCTGGGTAAACTAAGCCTCTCCGGCACCTCACGACCGATTTCCTCGGGGAAGGCATTGTTGCAGACAATAATTACTAAAGGTGGTTCAACTTTTGGGCCTAGGAGCAATACAGATTTTTGGCTTCATTCTGGTAGCTGCTGTAGTTAGCCAGTTTCTGGTCACTTTCTCACCGGCCCCTCAGCTTCAGGGCTTCATCGAACCTCTTCTCGTCCATAGCCTTTGTCACGTCTTTGGTCTGAGGGAGGAACACAGCAACAGTCACGGCTCCAAGACAGGGTTCTGCACGACCGGGGCTCCTTCGGCACTATCCTGCTCATGTGTACCCCACCTTTTCCCTGTCCCCCAGACTCCCACAAAAGCATCTTTATTCTGCATCTTTCTGAGTAATGAGCAGCAAAGGGGAACTAAAGACTCTGGGCAGAGTTGAGGGGTACCCAGAGAGGAAGAAGGTGAAAGAACGTTCCTCCCATCCACACCCAGGTCCTCGGCCAGCCTCGGGACTCTACCAGGTGGGAAGAAGGGACCCCACCGCGTGCTGCTCAACGGCTTTGGCTTCTGTGCTTTGGGGATGCAGTCTCAAACATGACTGCAGGTTACTGGGATTCTCATGTCTCAGAGAGAAGCAGGCCCCCAAATGGGGGAAATGCAGGCACCCCCAGCAATCGGGACCAAAACTCTGGTTCCGCACACAGCCACTGCGTTTATATTGTGGTATCAAAGGAGTGGCTACCCTAAAGTAGGGAAATCAACATTTTCTAGGCACTGTGTCAGCTTCTCTCCACTCTTTACCACCCTGGAGGTAAGCAGTAGGTACCTATGCTGATTTAGAACAGTGGTTCTCAACCTTCCTAATGGCTGCAACCACCTCATGTTGTATTGACCCCCAGCCATAAAAATATTTATTCTTGCTACTTCATAGCTGTAATTTTGCTCCTGTTATGAATCATAATGTAAATATCTGATATGCAGATGGTCTTAGGTGACCCTTGTGGATGGGTTCTTCTACCCTCAAAGGGGGTCACAGCCCACAGGTTGAGAACCACTGATTTGGAGAAACATGTTTAAGATAGACGTCATATAGAGATAAGAGGTATCCAGCCAGAAGTTAGAAATGAGCGTTCCCCAAGTCTTCATATTGTTGGGAGGGACACTGCATTTTGTCCTGCCTACATAACAGCATGAACAAGAGTCTGAGTGCTTATGAAATATTCGGTCTCGTCACCAGGGAGGAGGTGGGCCTTGCACCTTCCTCAGGAACGTTTTACAGATGAGGTGCTGAGGAGAGAGGTGCCAGCTCCCAGAGTTAGAGGAATCGCGGCCTGCTGGGTCCCTTTCCCGTATGTCTCTTACTGCACCCTCCTGGCTTCCCGGCCTTCCTCTCCTGCGGCCACAGAAGTTGATCTCATGGCCCCCGAGCTCCCGGGAAGGGGGATAAGTTGCTAAGGAGCAGAGCGGGATCAGTACTCACCACTTGGACACACTCCATGAGGGGCAGGCGCACAGCCTGGTTACCAGAGAGGCTCACCACACAGGCTGGGGTGTCTGGGGTCCCCTCCAGGAGTGCCATCACTGCTTCCACACCCATCCTGCTGCCCTGCCGGAGCCCACGTAACAAAGAATTCATTTAGACCTCCCCCTGGCTTAACTGAGAACCAGGATGCCTGGGGGCCCTTTCCAAACCCCGGGGGCTGAGTTCTACACTGAAAGGCTGCACCCAGTCACTTGCTGAGTTTTACTTCCCTATCCGGGCCACATCTAGAGCTTGGTGGCTCTCTGCCCTCTTGTCATCGGGGAGCCAAGGACTGCACTTGGCTCCAGAGAAGCTTGTCCATGTCACACACTGTCCAATCGATTACGGGAGTTTAGCGATATTCTCTTCTTACTAATCAACAAGTGGACTGCCTTTCCTCCGAGTGAAATGGGGTGAGAATGATCAAACTGAGTATCCAAGGTTCTATCCCAGTAGCTTCACTGATGCTTAGAGCTCGGAGACAGTGAGCTTCACAACTAGGGGCGCTACCGCCCGCCACCATCTTTGTGTACGGGAATGGATGAAGACCACTGTGGCCTAGAGGCTGGGGGCGGGGGGCATGGCTGCTGATACGGCCCATAGAAGCAGGACCGCAAGGCACTGGAACCTCAGAATCCTGTGACTTACCAAGATCCGGTCAAAGGCTGACGGCGTCCCGCCGCGCTGCACGTGTCCCAGAACAGTGACCCTGGTGTCATATCCGAGACGCTTCACCACCAACTGAAGGGACCAAGAGAGGGAAACACAAAGGCAAAGGGGGAAATAAGCAGAGACTTTCTTAAGGTGAAAAATAAAACTGTGACGGCAGCGTTTTGCCCTGTGGCGCCTCCTAGTGGGGGAAGCTGTGCAGGAGGGCCAGGAGCAGGCGTAGCGGCAAGACTCAGAAAGCACACTGGAAGGCCAAGGGCTTCACACTAACGTTCTTGATGTCTTCGGAGGTGATCGGCTTGCCGTTCTTGTCGATCGCACCCTCGGCAACGATGATGATGTTGAGGCGAGAGCCACGGGTCCTCGTCTGGCCAAGAACAGGAGAGGAAGGGGACGATGGAATTGAACTGGCGGGTGGCAGACGGGCCACACGTGAAACAGCGTGAGGGGCGTTTTCAAGGGCAAGATAAAGGTCAGTACCTCACTGAGCCGACGACAAAGGTGCTCCTCCCAGTCGTCATCTGGCGGACACTCAGGGATAAAAACCCAGTCGGCCCCACAGGACAGGGAGGTGACAAGGGCCAGGTATCTGGGAGGAGAGCCAGAAGCATGCGCTAGGAGCCTTTGCGTCCCACAGATAGTCCCATCGCTCCCAGCAGGATCCCCTAGTCCCCACAGTTGATGTAAGAGACAGGGGTCCTGAATTTCATTCTTGAGGCAGATGAGCACTAGGCCCGTCAGTGAGACGCTGTGACTGAAGAGCAGCCCGCTAGCTTCCCAGCTCAGCCTCTGTGCATCCGAGCATCTACCCGCATGCGCAGAAAGGTACGGGAGATGGTGCGGAGGCTGGGAAGGGGGTCGTGTCACGTGGCGCAGATCCCACGGACCCTGTGGGGAGAGGGAAGGACCGCCTCCAGGTCTGTGGAAGGCGTGGGTCAGGACGGGGGTCTTACCCACAGTGGCGGCCCATTACTTCTAACACGAACGTCCTCTGGTGGCTGCAAGAGAAAGACAGGGTTTAACGGCTTGTATGTCCCCATCCCACCGAGGTTTCTTGGCCTCCGGGAGATGTGTTTATGCTGCTAGCCATCCAGTAGAAAGACTATGAAGACATGAGAGAAGCCATTTCAGACTCCATTCCAGAAAAGGGTGGGTCCCAAGAGCAGATGGAAAGAGGCGGATACGGGGCTGGGCTAAACTGGAGTCCCGCAAGCTTCCCTGGGTGAGCGGGCAGCCACTGCCTTCCCAGGTCCTCCGCTGACCCTCCCTCCAGCCTGCTGACTTCCGAGCAGTGGTGCTTGCAGCATCCACGCAGTCGGAAAGGCAGCTCAGACCGTGACGCCCCACATCTGCCTTTGCCTGGACCACAGCCGCATCAGCCATCACCGGCACGCCCTACCCCAGAGCAGCATGCCTGAGGACCAGCCTGGAGAGTCTCACAAAAGGCATTTAGGGGGTAAAACAACTTCAGCGCTCTACGGGTAAGGCTCAGAAGAAGGTGTTCTGACGGAAGAGTGGTCACCGTGGCTGTAGTCAAAGGCTTCCATGGTCACTAGCTCTTGTCCAGCCTCTCTTCTCTACTGCCTCCCTCCGAGGGGCTCTTACCTCTGAGCAGTGGTGGTGATGGCGTCTACGATCTCTACAATCCGGTGCAGGGCGGAGTCGGTGCCGATGGTCATGTCTGTACCACAGAAGTCATTGTCGATTGAGCCGACCAGGCCCACGATGTTCAGGTAGCTGGACTTCTTAGCCTCGTCGGCTGTGATCTTCCCTAGAAGGGGAAGCAAGCCAGAGGCCACCAGGTGACGACTTCCACCCGTCAGAGCAGACCACCAGAGAGACTGTGAGCAATGGCGGAAAGCAGGGCCAAGGCTGCTGCTCACTTGTGTGCGGTTAGCCCTTTTCTCCAACGGGAGGAGAGAGTACGTGCACAGAACGTGCCAGCACCGTCGCCTGAAAGGCGGTGTGGATGGGAATGTCTCACCATCTTTCTGGAGGTCGTTCAACAAGTCGCTCCACTCTGAACGGAAAGTGTCAGCCCCGGTGAGGCTGCCGTCGCCTCCGATGACACACAGATTGGTGATGCCCCGCTTCACCAGGTTGTAGGCAGCTCGGCGTCGTCCTTCTCGCTCCCGGAAGTCCTTGCATCGGGCACTTCCAATCACCGTGCCTCCCTTTAGGGGAAAGGTAGAAAGCAGGTCTTCAGATGGATCAGCCAGATTTGGGCTCAGCATGCTAAGATTTTCCCATCCCAACCCAGAGTAGCCGTGCTGCTCCCGTAAATTCCCTACTTCCCTAAGTCACTTGCTCCTTACAAAGGACAAGAAAATGATGCTGGATACCAGGGACCTGCCCACATTGCCACACGTCCCAGGAGACTACTAAGATCAACTATTTCATTGAGGATTTTTATCATCAAAGTGAGTCTTTTCAAAGGAATAAGGGAATTTGTACATACGTTGGTTTCTAGTCTAGAATTATCTTCGTCTTTCACGCTGACTTTGGTCTTTGGATTTTCCTTAGTGCATGGCGTTATTAGATTATATCCAAACTATTTTAAGGAATTCAACCCCAGTATGCTTGGTAGTATTCTTTTCCTCTGTAACACACTGAAATTCTAAGATTACCCGGACACTGACAATTTGTTCCCCTTAGTTCCTTGGGATCTATGGTGTTAATGGCAGGTGCCACGATATCCAGGTATTTGCTGGAAGAAAAGAAAATTGCTCTGTGTGTGGGAAATCTTGATTTTCCAGGGACTTCACAGATACTCCCAGAGGCAAGTAGATTTAACTGTTCTCATAAACAACAGAAGGTCCTGGGCATCCACGACTCTGGGGCATCAGTAGAGAATGCACGTTTATTCTCAGGCCTCTTTCTCGTGGGCACTGTTGCTATATAGAAACTTGACTAGACCACTGCATACTAAGTGGCTTCCCATGGAAATTTTAATGGATTCAGGTAAAGAATGGGATACAGCTGTAACTTGTAAATTTCTCACCTGATTAGCAAATGGTTAGAGTTCTACTAGGCTATCCCAGAGTGCATAGGTCTTAGAAGGACACTTAAACAACACACAATAATCATAGAAAGGCTATAGCTAGGAAAAACCAGTTTCCCTGGGATTCCTTGAGACGCTGCAAGACGGTTTCAATTCCCTTCTCCTTAAATAGTCTGGCTTCAGGCTGTCACATCTCTATCACATGAGGACTGGCTGAGTTTAACCTCTGCTTCTGGCTTCAGTCCCCAAGTAAGGTTATTTTCAGGGCCAGACTTTCCCCGTGACCCTAAAGCAGGACTTGCTTATTAAGTGCCAGTTGCAAAAGTCTTGCTGTGACCTTTCTATAAAGGGCAAACCATTCCAGAACCATCTTCCCACCCCCTTCACCTCTGCAAGAAGCCAGGACGATGTTTTCAAATGCAAAGAGTAAAGGGCAAATATAAGCCTTCCTCTGTCACTGAAACCCTACACACGGAACCAAGTGGCAGGGAATCCGGGATACCAGAGCAAGATGAGACAAGGACAGGACAGATACAGAACACACGTTCTCTAGAACATACCAGCTGAAGCATCATGGAAACGCTCTCCCAGGTGGCCTCCCTGATGTGCTCATCACCATCCACCAGGCCTTGGTAACCCTGAAGGGAGCAGTACATCCATTAAGCCTCCGTTAAGCTTCCTCTAGGTGGCCAAGACTAAGACAGTTCCCAGGAGGAGGCTCACATCACATCCTCCCAATAGTACACCCTGGATGCTCATGAGAATATATTAATAAGTCAGCCTAAGGAAGACATATCAACTTTCTTACGTTCCAGTTTCTCTCAATCTTTTCTTTTGAGATTGGCTCTCACTGTGTAGCTCTAGCTGGCCCAGAACTCGCTCTGTAGACCAGGCTAGCCTCCAACTCACAGAGACCCGCCGGCCTCTGCCTCTGGGATTAGAGCTGTGGGAGCCACCATGCCTAGCTCTCTCCCATTCCTGAAGTATCAAAGTACCCTCCCATCTTAATTCTTTTATTTTTCTCATCCTATTTCCTCCAAGATGTTTCCTGGGAGACCTAGAACTCAGCTGCTTTTGATAATCTCAGGGAAAGGGATGATGGGAGTCAGGAGGAAGAAAGGAAAGAAACAGGACTTACTGTAAAACTACAAAGCTTAACAGAAGGAGACAGACTGTACAGAAAGAAGAATGGGTGAAGCATGAGGGCGTGAGCCAAGGGCAGAGGAGGAGCTGGGGCCGAGGAGGAGCTGGGACACTTAAGGGACACAACGAGACTCTGCCTACCTGCGGCTCTACCCTGAGTTACACTAAACTTTCTGGAAAGACCTCTCACTTTGGTTCCTTTCTGTTTGAATTTCTTCTTCTAAATTCAACAGGCAACGTGAGGACCCAGTGTGCAGAAGTCTGGGTCCCACTGCTCTTGCTGGAGCCCAAGTGGGAAGGAATGACTCAGTGAGAGACAGCAAGCAGCTAGGAGGTAGAGAGAGGGCGGGAAGAGGGTGGGAGGTGGGTAAAGCAGAGAACAAAGTGGAAAACCAACCTCATGGACGAAGAAGACACGGGCGCCCGTGAAGATGCCGACTCGAACCACAGCCCTGACAGCAGCATTCATACCTGCAAGGAGGGGAGCAGAAAGTTGGGGAGAGGTTACTCCCAGGAAGAGAAGCCCCAAAGGCCATGCCAGTCGTGTCTGTTGAAGACTGGAGTTGGGATCTGCTTTGAGTCTGGAATGCTCCTGTCACTCAAGTCTTCTGGTCTCCCCAGTTTCAGTGACTGCATCCACCACTAATGGAGCTCCAGATACCCCATCACTCCCACTCTGGCCCCTGAACCTTGACCTCCCCAGAACTTTCCCGGCCCGGGCATTCTGGGAATAACAACGGTGATGAGGCAAGCACTTTCTCAAATGTGTTTTGTAGCCAGATACCGTTAAGAGTTAGTCAAATATTGTCTCATTTAATCCCCTCCACAACCTGCGTTTCCTCCATCCCACAGATTTCAAAATGAAAGCCCAGAGGGACAAGGTCATAAGGGAAATACCCTTACGAAGCTCAAATTCGAGTGCTCACGTGCCCACGCCAGCACTCTCGCCCGTGAACCTCATGGTCTCGCCAGGTTCCCCTCACTTTCTGCGCTGAATGAAGCTATCCAGCTTAAGGGTGCTGTTTGTATGTTTGTTTGACTTTTCTATGGAATTTTGATGGAATACTGTTTGTTTCTACGGATGGTGGTCTCTCTCAGGGCGCGGGGACACACACACACACACACACCCATTTCAGCTGTCTACACCCCTACGTGTGCCACGCAGCTGTGATTCTCTAGCTCCCTCAGTGCCAGGAGATGTGACAAGTGTGCAGAGAGAATCGGTGAGTCACGTGATCTCCGCTGTCACGCCTCAGAACATCACGAGGGTTTGAGGTGATGCTCACGCATCTCAGAGACAAAAACAAATCAGCTTCTAAGACGCCACTGCTAGATCGGCCACCCTCCCTCGGATATTCTTGTTTCAACCTAAAATGTAGCATATGATTCTAAACCCTGCCTGGGAAGAGATCATAAGCAGGTAAACACTAGGGGAGCCATGACTCTTGGAAACCGAAAACCATCAAGCCGAAAACCACCACAAACTCTCAAACAACCCAGAGCTACTTAGAATGAAATAAAAATAGGTTTTCCCTTTCTCCCTTTTCCTCTCCTCCGCCCCGACTTTTGTAGGCTGACACAGCATCCCTTATACAGGTGTCAGCTCCAAATCAGATTGCAGGTCCATTCAGGTTAAACGGAGATTAACAGAACACCCATTGTGTTCCCAACACGGTGCTAAATGCTGAGGACACAACAGTGGACAACATCGTCTGGGAGCCTCATCTCAAGACATGTGAAAAATTACAGTGCGCTGACAGGATCCCAAGGCACAGGCATGTAAAGGACAGCATGAACAAGGACATCAAAGCTTATCAGGACTGTCCAAAAATGTACCATTTGTCCTGAGACCTAAAATGCAATTTCTGGGTTTTTCTTTTTTTTTTTTTGGGGGGGGGGTCAGGTAGACAATTGAAGAAGACTGTTCTAGGCAGGAAAAAAAAAAATACAGAAAGGTGAGGGCCAAGAACTTCAGGTAATTTGGTATTACAGAGTAAAACACAGAGCGGAAAGCGGTGAGCTATCGCTACAGTGGGGCGGGGCCTGTATGCCATGTGAAGAAGCCTGACTTCATTCTTAGGACTGAGTTTCACTGGGGATCCATGGACGTGTGATCAATTTCGGCAAATCCACAAACCCCACAGAACTGTATGGAAGTCTTATGGTCGTAGCATTTCTTCTGCAAGAAGGTGCATGGCTTCCATGATTCTCAAAGGGGGTTTCTGACTCGTCTCAAGCACAAAAATAGTTCCAGATAATCAAGAATCTCTAAGAATTTTGAGGACTGGGGGACCTGAGAAAATTTACACCGCGTAACAGAAGGGCTCTGGCAGCAGGTGACAGGCGGCTGGCTACAGGGGTCACTGGGATCAGGAGGCCCTCTGCCATCCTAGATAAGACACGAGGAGGCCCCACTGGGGGGGAGGGAGGGTAGTGTGTGGGACAAAAGAGACACCGGACAGAAGACACTAGGAGAACAAAGAAAGGGACTTGGATCCAACAGGCAAGTCGGTTAGATTTCACAGCCTGAAGGAAAGGCATCGCTCCTGTGGGCTTAGGCCAAGGGCAAACCAGCTGCCATTGACTGCGCAGAGAGGTTTGCTTTGGCTTAGGAAGGTAGGGTGGGGAATGGTATGTTCACGTTAGGATGTGGTGAAATTAAAGTACTTACGGGACATCCATGCCAACTTGGGAGAGAAATATGTATGGTTAGAAAGACAAAGGAAGTGAACTCTGAGAAGTGACCGTTGCTAATAAACAGTAGAAAGAGAGATAGAAGAAGCAGTGCGTAGCAATGTCTTAGAAGCCAAGAGAACCACTTCAAAAAGTAGGAACACTTCCAAATGCATCTACCAACGAATCTAAGATGGAGTTGGAAGGTTGGGGTTGTCAACAGAGGCAGCTGTGAGCACAACCTGCTCGTGAGGCACTTAGGCGAATCCCGGGAAGCCTAAACGTCCAAGTTCACGTACATAGCTGGAGTGATTCGGGACAACAACGGAGCTCTGCACAGGGAGAGGCACCTCGCAGGCTGAGGAATTCCAGCGTGTGTGAAGGGAACATTAGAGTCAGGCGAAAGCCCTCGATACTTCGGGATAGGTGACTAAAGCCAGCTCAGTACAATCACTGCAGATGTGAAATGGCTGTTTGTTTCCCAGCTTCTGCACGGCCTATGGGATTCTCTCCTGAACCTGGAGCTCTGGACTAACAGTGGTCTATGGCCCGTGATGCTTTCTTCATTAGGAAATAAGGAAAAAGCGTTGTTCTGAAATGTACGGGTAGAGTATTCCTTTCTGACCCCCAAGCTGAGAAAACGGGGGGAGGGCATGACTAAAGAGAAATAAATGACTGAAGAGGTCTTTGCTGTAAAGCAGGCAATGGCTGGCAGGCAGGAGTGTCCAAGCCTGTTGGGGGGAAGGTAAACCCCCACAGTAAGGAAGATCCGTTCTTTCCTCTTACGTCCCGACCTCAACCCTGCCAATCTCCAGAAGCCTTCTAGCCTGCCTCTAAGTTGGCTGTTTCCTAATAGTTTTCAGATCCCCTTTGTTCTCCTGTCCACTAACCCCAGACGCCTAGAAACAGCAGACTGCGATGTGCAGTTTAAACGAGGAGCCTTCAAAAGTCTTTGGTCTCTTCTACCCACCCTCACTGCTGAGCCTAGTCTGGACCTAAGCCAGTCCTGGCCGGACTTTTCTTGGCTGTTCCATGTTTCCCTAAATAACCCCCTACGAGCAGCTGCATGACCTGTTAGAAGCAAGATGAAGGGTAATATTACAGGGAGCATGCAAGAGATATTCTGGGGACAACCAGGAGGGGCTCTGAAGAATGCTATAAGCTCGCAATCTGAAGCAGCCAATGGCAGCCTCTGATAAAGAGGTGTAAGGAAGAAGAGCTGAGTAACGGTCATTCCACAAGACCAGGCAGAAAATGGAAGATAATAAAAAACCTGCGGCTGGGCTGTGGCGCACGCCTTTAACCCCGGCACTCTGGAGGCAGAGGCAGGTGGATCTCTGAGTTCGAGGCCAGCCTGGTTTACAGAGTGAGTTCCAGGACAGCCAGGGCTACAGAGAGGGACCCCAGCTCAAAACAAAAACAAAACAATTAATTAAAAATATAAAACCTCACATGGTGAGGATGACCTTGCATTTCTGATCCTCTTGCCTCTCCCTCCCAGCTGGGATTCCAGGTGGGCACCAGCACACTCAGTGTATGTGGCGATTCGAGCATCTAGGCAAGCGCTCTACCAGACAGCTGTATGTCAAATACAGTCATAAGGTTTTTGGAAGTTGGTGCTGAAGAGTTTCTTCTTGAGCTTTGGAAACATTAAAAATTACGACAAATGTTTGTGAATTATACTTTCTAATGGATGTATACTAAAAATTATAAACCCTAGAGTAACTATCCAGAGAGGTAACAGAATCCCAGTCCTGCACTCCTTTAAAAATAGGATACGCATGGGTTTGGAGCTATGACCTGAAGACAGAGGGCTAGAGCAGATGGCTGAGGTCCTTTCCAAGGCAGGATACGCCAGTGTCAGGAGCTCGGGGAGGTGTGGGTTAGCGAGGCGGGGCCTCTCTGGCTTAGAAAAGGAGTACTCTTAGTATTTATTCCTTTAGCCCCAACGTTCCAGAATTCCTCAAGACATCTGATCTAACTCGTGGCCATATTCCTACTGCAATAGATTGGCTTTGCTGAGCTCAAGGGATGACAGCGGGGGCTCCCGTGGATTTTATAGATTCTTGCTTTACCATGTGCTCCCGGGAGGCCCAGCATCGTGTCTCTGGAAAAGCCACCTCTGCACTGGGAATGCTCCTCCAGTTAAGAGTCTTTCAGCGGTATTTTCAGACTTCTGCTCTGGTTCTTTAGAATCTCATTTCTCACCTCTCTCAATCCCTACTGGCATGCACCTGTCACATGTGGATTCATGGGTGACACTTACTGTAACTACCAGAAAGTCCCAGGGGCCTTGGCATCCTCTCCCTGTTTCCCCTCTCTTCTCCTCTCCCCTCTCTCTTCCCTTCTCTCAACCCTCTCTTTGCCTCCTCTTCTCTCCAGAGAAGGCCCTTTTAGTTCATCCTTTTCATATGGTCTCATACATCTTTTTTTCCAGGCTCTCTTCTCCTAACCTCACCATCCAAGTACAGGATGCAGGACCACCACTAAGGAGTTTATGTTGAAGATGACGGTGCCGGCCCGTCTACCACTAGAGAAGAGTCAGCAGCATCTCAGCCACCAGTGGGGCTCTGGGCAGGACCTCCCCCCTCGGCTTCTTCACTGTGAATCCTGATGTGTCAAATATATCATGATCGTAATTGTGATCGGTAAATATGCTTAGAATTTTCAAGTCTAGTTTTAAAATATGCTAATAGGAAATACCATGACACAGGGCTTGGGGAGAGAAGTCAGTCAAGTGCTCAGATTCCAGTGCCCAGGTAAAGCTGGCACAGTAGCAAGCACCTGTAAACCCAGTGCTAGAGGTGGAAGACAGGTGGACCCCCGGGGCTGGCCGGCCAGGGTGCGCTAGCCATGTGGTATGCTTATGTAATCAGTGAGCTCCAGTGCAGCGAGAGACCCTGCCTCAAAAAAAAGGTGGAGAGAGACTGAGGAAGACACCCAGCAACGAACGACCTCTAGCCTACACACACACACTGCTACAAGAACAATTACTACCTTGTTCGTTGATCCATCCTTAGTACCTGCCATTCTTTTTTATCAAAGGAGGTGCTCAATAACTCATTTTATTTATTAGCAATCCCCTTAGTGAGCGTGCACTGCGGCCAGCCCACTCTTCAAAGCACCGTACTTGAATAAAGGGATCAGTTTTTTCGAGGCATTTTTTTCCTGTGGAGTATTTCCAAATTACTCTCACCTGGACTTATCATTGTGTTACATAAACATACCCCACATGGCTAACGCACACATGTGCCTGAGTAAGAACCCCAGTGACACACAGGGTCTCTCTCAAGGGAAGCCAGCGTCTTCACGGCAGGCTCTGGACAATGTGGGTGCTCCGTGTAAAGTCTAAGAAAGCTTAGGGTCAGAAGGTCCAGATGAAGCCTTAAGTCTCCTTTTCTATTGCTGTTTCTGCTAACCCTTCAAAGAGATTCTTCTTCAACATACCATCAACTTGAAAAAAAATATATACATATACACACACACACACACACACACACACACACACATAGATGAAACTGGGATTTTGTTTTGTTTTTAAATCATTAATCCAGCTCTCCTACTTAATTTTTCCCCAAAGTATCTTATTTTTATGGCTTCTTAGAGACTATTTAGAGAAAGGTTCTGTTTCCTGCCCCCCTCCCCAGCCCCACTGGGTCTGTAGTGATTACCTGATGCTCTTCCCATTTGTTAAAGGGCTGATGGAGCAGAAGATGGAGATCGGGGTACAGAGCACTGTGGTACTCATGGGTGTAGAAGCCCCCCAGAGTGAAAACCTGAAGATCCAGCTGCGATGCCCAATACCACCCCAAGTCTCTCCCCTTTCCCAGGGCCTCCCAATTTCTTGAAATGAATCCATCTGTTGCTTTCTCAGCATTAACTTCCAGAGAAACCTGGATAGAAGTTCTGTCAGAGTGCAGGTCAACAGTTGGTAGAGCAAACAATATCTAAATATGCTTAAGAGGCTCATGTCAGAAACTTCTAGGAAAACTCAGGATTCAGTGTGAGCCTACATGCATTCTAGTCTACAGACTAAGGGAGTCAAAAACTCAAGGGTCATATAACCCTTGAGTTTTGCATCCCTTCTACTTACCTTGGGCATCTCCACCAGAGGTTAACACAGCGATAGCCTTGCCAATCCCCAGGGTTTGGGCAGCATGATGCTCTTCCTGGGTCATGATCCACTCTAGAATTCAAGACAATAGTCAGTTAAGATGCACTGGTTCAAGGTGCCACTTGCTCAAGAAAAGTCTGTCTTGGACTGGCTAGAGCCACCCAGGCAGACTCTCCCACTAAGGCTGGGCTGTGCAGCCACGGAGATTTGGATGTCTTCCAGAGGAGAGCCACACCCTCTCAGAGTGACAAGCTAAAATGTCAGAGTAATCCAGACCAAGACTGCATAAGTCCTGGCTTATCCTTCCCTGGCCCCTCCCATCCCAATTGGAACCTGTCTTCAAAACAGGCTAAGGTGGAGTCGGGGAGGGCACTTGACTCGAAAGGAGTAAGAAAGCAAGGGGGCAACCGAGGGCATCTTGGAACCTCCCTTAATGAACAGTGATCGCAGGCTGGCCCCTTCTGAGAGTAGAGCTGAGTGGTGCAGAACCGTGAGAGCAAGGGGCGACAGGAGCGAAGACTGGAGTTGGAGGTCATGAAGGCACACTAGGGCCTGACAAACTCAGGATGTCAGTCTCAGGAAGGGTTGGGGTCTCTACTGTCTGCCCACTCCTCCCAGGCTCCTGGCTTTCTAAGGCTACCAAATTCTTTGTCTTTGAGCCTTGCCCCTCACACTGCATACTATCAAATGGAAGGGTAACAAAATTCCTCTCTCTCTTTCTCTCTCTCTCTCACACACACACGCGCACACACATGCACATCAGTGTTGTGAGGAGACCTTTATATAGCAGTTTATAGGGATTATATCTCTGGAATACAACACACAAGACATATTTTTATATCCATAAAACGCCAATAGGACCACCCCCCCCCCAGTTACCCAGGCTAAAACCTGTTACTTTTGAGATGTATCTCCCCTGCCTCTCAGAGTCAAAACTGTCTCTTCCCTCTCCTCTATCCTCATGGCCTCCTTCTGCCTCAGTCGCTGTGGCGCAGCTGAGCTGGCCTCCCTGGACGCGGCTTGCACTGCCCTCCTCGCTCTATCAGAAACACGAAATACACTTTGGTAGGAAGGCCGCAGCCCGAGGCTTTGGTGGAGAAGGGCTCATGCAGAGAAGCAACAGCTTTAATGAAGTCTGTGCTTCTGTCCAGCGTCTGGGGAAACCAGGGCGGCTGTTTATAAAGGCTAAGTCACATAACCAGACAAACCCGCAGACGCCGACTGAACACATGTGATGAGACAAACAGGAAGACACACACACTGTGAGAGGCAAACATGAACGAAGGCACTACAACATTGGCATTGACAGGTCGAGCCCAAACTTCTTGTTCTGGCAATCAAAGCTCCTACGACTGAGTCCCTGCCTACTGTGTCAACCTTGTCGGTACCCCACTACCTACGGGATCCTTTGATCGACTGCCACCTGCACATTATTTTCCTCATCCCCACCTTGGTGTCAGAGCACACTGCATCCTTTGCCCAGGCTAACCTGTCTCATTCCACCCATCTACCCACCCACTCATCCATCCACCCACTCATCTACCCATCGGTCCATCTATCCATCCACCCACCCACCCACTTACCTACCTACCCACCCAACGACCCATCCATCCACCCACTTACCCAAGCACCCACCCATCCACCCACCCACCTACTCAACCATCCACCCATCTACCCACTTACCCACCCATCCACCCATCCACCCACCTACGCACCCACCCATCCACACCCATACATACATACATACCTCACTCCAAACATCCCCGCCCTTATTAATCCCTAGAATACTAGCTATCAAAGATCCAGAAAGTCTCGTTTTCGGACCTCCTGGAAGTCACACACTGTTTGGAAGTAATCATTCATTTAGCGTTTAAATGTGACTTTAATGACACTTTAATTGCTTCTCTAACTAAAAGGAGGGCTGGACTAGACAACGGGTCACAAGCTACAGCCTGATGGGCAAATCTGGCCACTCTCACTTATGTGCATGGCAGCAAACCGTGAAGGGTCCCTACATTTTAAATGGTTGCAGAACATGTTATGAAACATTTTATGAAAATATTTGAATAGTTACGAAAATAACTGAAATTCAAATCCCCACGTAGCTGGGCAGGTTGGTACTCGCCTGTAGTCCCAGCTATTCCAGAGTCTGAAGCAAGATAACTGCTAGGACCCAAGAGTTCAAGACCAACCTGGCGACGTATCACACCTCTGTCTCAGAGAGGGGAAAGAAAAGGCAGTGTCCACGCAATCCGAGCTTGCACACTGGGGCGGGGACCTCAGCAGGCCCGCTGAGTGAGAGCCTAAAATACCCCGTGTCCTTTTAGAAAACTTTCCTGACCACTGGATTGCATTACTGTTAAATGCACTTTCTCTAACTAGACTGAAAACTCCTCCAGGGAAGGGAGTATGTTTATTTTTAAAACTACCTCCAGGGCTGGGTTCAATTCCCAGCACCCACATAGCAGCTCACAGCTGTCTGTAACTCATCCCCACTGGACACCCTTCCTCTTTTAGCCTCTACAGGCATGAAGCACACATGTGGTGCACAAACATACATTCAGACAAAACACTTAAAAGTGCAGGGTGTGGGTCAACGCATCCAGGAGGGTCCTGGATCAGAGGACTAAGAATTGATGATTCAGACTCTTGGAAGAGGCTGTCAGAGGAGCATATCTCTCATTTATTAAAGTGAGGGTGCTTACAGGGAGGGGAGGGTCTTTGGTACCCAGGGATGGAAGCCATTGGTTGAGACAAGGATACTGGAGTAGACCAATTTGCATGTGGAGCTCAAGTCTAAGCATCAAGGTCCTGCAAGGGCGCCTTCTGCAGAAGGTGTGGTCTCAGGGGAAAGAGGAAACATCTTATCAGTAAATGGACTCATCACTCGGCTTCCAGCTATGGTGCAGATAAGCACCAACCAAGCCACATTCCTTTGCTAGTGACCTTCTGGGAAGCAGGCAGTATTAATATTTAGCTGGGTTCTGGCCAGGGCTAAAAGTGAGGAGCACCCTAACTCCTACCGCTCTCAGGATGAGAAAATCCGGGGTTCAAGACCAACTTCAACTCACTCTCAGCTCTAGGACAGCCCCACGTCACTGAAGTCTGTGCACACAAGGAAGCTCAGTAACACTTGCTGAAAAGCATCAATGAACTGATACACCGCAAATGAATGAAGAGTGAGCCAGGTGCTGGCGCACGCCTTTAATCCCAGTGCAGAGGCAGAGGCAGGAGGATCTCTGTGAGTTCAAGGCCAGCCTGGTTACAGAGTGAGTTCCAGGACAGCCAGAGTTACACAGAGAAACCCTGTCTCGAAAAACCAAAAGAAAGAAAGGAGGGAGGAAAGAAAGGAGAAAGAGAGAGGAAGAGAGAGAAAGAGAAAATAGAAATGGAATTAGTCTCAACAGCTGTCAGCAGATTAATGGGTGGTAGAAATGTGGTACATTTACATAGTGCAATTTTACTTAGCTGTAAAAAAAAAAACCAAAAAACTAAACTAAATCATTAAAATTTCAGGAAAATTAATGGATCTGTAAAGTGTGGTATTAAGTGAGGTGACTCAAACTCAGAAAGACAAGAGTTGCATGTTCTCTCTCACATGCAGATCTTATCCTGTGAAGTACACCTGTGTGTCCATGAACAAGTGTTAAGTGTGGGTAAAGCCTAAAAACAAGTCAGAAAGGAGACCAGAGAGTGCAAAAAAAAGGTGACGAAGAAGGCGGGGGTGGGGGGGGGTGAACATGAAAAAGCAAAAGAGACTGAGGGGGACAAGGAGAGATCTGGGTACAGAGCAGGGTGGTGGGGGAGGCAAGGGAAAAGGAGAATCTACTAGAACACATGTTCTAAAATGTCATAGTGATATTTGATAGCTTGTATGCTGATTTTAAGTAAATAAATAAATAGAAAACATCCAGACACACCTATTACTTAAAATGACTACTGGGAAAGCTACATCAATATACATATACCACATATACCTAGAATGTAGGAGTCTGGGTTTCTGCTGTTCTTGAGAAAGACTACATGATTGGAGAAAATAAGAACCCAAAATTTTGGAAATGAAAGAAGCAGACACCTGACTACGCTGCTCTGTTTCCCTGAGTTTCCTCTTCCCTTTACTCCTGGAGTCGCCAGGAGATGGGGAGGGTCGCCACCTGTAGAAGCCCCTGCTTGGCTCTACGCCGTGGTTTTGGTGGGCGAGAGAGACTTCACCCTACCAAGGTTAGCAGTGCTGACCTGCAAACAACAGCTCACCTTCTCCTGAATCTGTATGTCAAGAGGCTCAGGACACACAAACGCATGCATTTCGTACACCCTCATCCTTTAAGGACCCACAGTGACACGCGTGTGGACAGTCACGGTTACTAAATATAAATATACAAAATCATGTGTGTAAGCACGCAGGAGGCAGGAGCTCAGCCTGACAGCATCATCGGTGCACCAAACCGAACTGGATGTGTGCGGGGAGGGAGAGGGTGATCAGGCAGCCAAGTGCAACAGAGCCGACCCCCACCCCCACCCCGGCGGTGCATCTGAGACCTCAGCATGCCGGCGCTGGGAGGCCGAGGGGCTCGGCTCCTTCACGCGTGCCCAGCACCCATCCCCCTCTAGCCTGCGATTTCGGATGCCTTGTCACATCTGGCCCTGCTCCTTGCGGTCCTCCCCACCGCCTGCTCCTAGCGCTCGCTCCCACCTCACTCGTGGCTTCCCCCCTCTCTCTCTCCACCCAAGGTCTCCCTCTTGCCTTGTAGTTTTAGCTCTCCTCCGCCGCGGCTTTCTTGCAGATTGTCCTTGGGGAAAGGGGGAGGGGAGCCCGGCGAACACGGGGAGGAGCCAGGTGGAGGCAGCCCCGGGAGGAGGGACGCTTCCAAACCTCCACTGGCCAAAGCTGGCGAGGAGGCTCCGCCTCCCCTGCTCGCCTCTCCGCTCGCCCTCCTCCTCCCCTGAAGACTCTGCTCCTTGCACGCTTGCTTCCCGGGACCGCATCTTTATCTTGGGAGCCATCAGCTCCGGTATGCGGTTAGGGTTAGAAATTACATAGTTGTTAAGCTTGTTTCCAGCTGAGCCAACTTTTCCCTCCCCGGACTGCGTGCGATTCCTTGAATTCAAACATCTCCGGCCACTGTTAAAATCCTCCCCGGCACTTGACCCCCTCTATGGCTCTTTCAACAAACACCTTATCCGGAGTCCGTGTGCCAGGCTTTGTATTAAACAAATCCCTGTCTTTAAGAAACACCCAACACCGGCATCTCTTATAGAATAGCCTCAAAACACCTTCCACGTTTGCATCACTTAAGAGAAAATACGGCGAACCCAGCTTGCCTGGAACCAAGCGCCAGGAGGAAAAGGCCCCTTCTCTAGGTCAGCCGCAGCGGGGTCGCAGGGTTTGGGAAGAGAGCGAGCACGGTGTACTCTGGGCACAGTGGGAACACCGGCATCTCCTGCTCAAATCCCCTGCTCAGCTTGGCCTTTCTTCAATGCTGCCCACAGCCAGCTCTCAAGTCTCTCCACTGCCCTTTCTCTTGCTAACTTTGGCCTCTGCCCTGCACATTCTGGCTGCTAACAACAGGAAGTGAAGGGGCAATGAAACCATTTGACTGAAAATTTATACACGTTTATGTCGCAAATGACGTCATCAAGATAGTAAAAAAAAGACAACCTATAAAATGGGAGAAAGTATTTGCAAGTTATGCATGGAATTTAGGAGGAAAACAAAAACAAAAACAACTCTCAGACCTGCGTAGTAACCCACCTCATGCCTGCCTTCTGTACCCTTCCCCCCCCCCCAGATCAGTGCATCTCTCAAACCCCACCGAAGACGTTTCTATAGGAAGTAGACTGTGATTAACAACACCGAGACCCATGACTGCAAAAGTACAATGAAAAAGAGATCACACCTCCACCCCGGAGGTTCAGGAGTCACTTCCAAAGAAGGATCAGAGAGAATGTAAGAGCCAATGGCATGGAGGGCTACAAGGAAAATTATCTTCTGGACACATCAGGTAGCTGCAGATATGACTCCACAGCAGTTTTGACAGCACCTACAAACCCAGTGCTAGCCAAGGCCAGACCAAATCCCCACATGGAGAGGGGGGCTGGGCAGACAATCCCATCCGGGCCACTGAGCCAATCGCGAATGGCAATTGTCAGCTGCTGGGAGAGGGAGAGGCAGTTCTCTTAAGAGTGCAGCCCGCGATAAGATGATTCCAGGGGAAGACCACATCCAAGAATATTTGAGCAGCACAAATTGGTCTTGAAGGGTTAAAAGAAAAAAAAAAAAAAAAAGACACAGAGTTGCGTGGGGGTAGATCTGGGAAGAGTTGGGGGAGGGGTAAATACGATCACCTTGAGTAGGTACACATTGTAGGAAACTCACGCCTCTCACAGAACTAATTTTAAAAATAATAAACTTTATACTCAAAAAAAAACTCTCTACAGTTCAATAATAAAAAAAGACAATAACTTAATTAAGAATGGGCAAAGGGTCTGAGCAGACAGTCCACTAAAGAAGACATACAGGTGGCAAATAAGCATATGAAAAAAAAAAAACCACTCAGCTCACCCGGGAGCAGCAACTTGAGAGGATGAGGGACTCTCACCCAGCTGTCAGAATGGCTCAAATAGGAAGAGAGGATAATACCAAACAGTGTGAGCGGCAAGGCCACACTGAACACTCTGCACATCATCCACAGTTGGCAGAACGCACTTTCAAGTCAGCTCTGCGGCTTCCTGCAGAGGTGAGCGTGGGCTTACTACAGGCGTGGCAATCGCATTCCTACTGTACTTACACAGCTGCAGCTTTATTCGGGGCCCCAAACTAGAAGCGGTGACTAAGACACCTCTCAAGAAGTAAACAGGTAAAGAAAGTATGGTATACTGATACGCCAAAGCAGCATTCAGTGACGAGGAAAGGAGTTACCAAGCCATGGAAAGAGTCACGGAGGGATCTCAAATGCGTCTTTCTCATCAAACCGGGGTGATCTGAAAAGGCTGCATGCTATACAGGACTCCAGCTTTCTGGCGTTCTGGGAAAGGCAGAACTGTGAGGATAAAAAGTTGGTGGCTACTTGGGCTTAAAGTAGAAGGGAGGTGACTACATAGAGCACAGAGGATTTTAAAGGCGGTGCAATTCTTCAGTAACATTGTGGCGGATACACATATGGCATTATGTATGTAATGTGTATTATGCATTGAGTACAGAACTACATACTGCGAGCTACAGACTTCAGTTAATAACAGTGTATCACTATCGGTTTATCAGTTGCAACAAGTGTGCTGTACCCATTCAAGATGCTAAAAATGGAGGAAACTGAGCAGGGCAGAACTCTATTTTATGTAGTTTCTAAAGACGACTCTTGTCTCTTTGGGGTTCTATTTCTGTGCATGTGTGTGAGTGTGGCGATGTGCGCGTGTGTCCGAGGACAGTGGAGAGCACGGAGCACAGCCTCCTGCTCCACTGAGCTTTGTCCTATTCCCCCAAGACAGGCTCGCTGGATCTGGAGTTTGGCTGGTGGCCACCAAGCCCCAGGGTCCTCCTTTCCCTGCCTCCCGGCAGTGCGGAGTTCCAGCCTGTGTGAGCAGATGTGGCTTTTTACGTGTGTGGAGGGGCTTGAACTCAGGTCCTCAGGCCTGCCCACAAGCACTCTCATCTTCTGAGCTGCCTCTCAGTCTGTGCTCTATAGAATCCTCTACATGCTTAAAACTACTCAGAAAAGTGGAGTCAATTCAGTTAAAAATGACCCAATCAGTGTAGCATCAAACAAAACCATGATGTGAGAAAACAAAAGTGGGGTGCGGAGAGATGAGTGTGCAGTTAAGAACACTCCTGCTCTTACAAGAGACCAGAGTGTGGTCCCCAGCACCCACGCCAGGCAGCTCACAACCACCTGTAGCTCCAGCTCTAGGGAATCTGGTGCCTCTGGCCTCCGCAGGCGCCTGCATGCATGGAAACACACGGACACGAACACCGAAATAAAAATATTAAAAATAGTGGGTATGGTGGCATACATTTCAACCAAGCCCTCAAGAAGCAAAGCCAGGTAGATCTCCATAAGTTCAAAGCTAACCTGGTCTATATATCTAGGCCAACCAGCGCTACGTAATGAGAACCTGTCTTTAAAAGAAAATTTTAAATAACAATAATACTAACTAAAAACAAAAAGGCCCATGTTTAGATAAATATTACTTTAAAGAAGGTACATGATGGTCAATAACACATGAAAAATGCTCACTCTCACAACCATTAGAGAAGTGCGGATCTTAGCCATTAGAAGGCTATGCTTTAAAGCAGGAAAAACAAGCGCTATTTGGAAATGGGAAAAGAATTTTCTCAAGGAATTTGGGCTTTCTGATGGTCACACCAGGGTCATCTCTAAATCTGAAGGTGCTACTTTAAGAAAATTAAACTTATTTTTAAGAAGAACATAAATACACATAATACACGTGTGGTTGACACATGTACACGTGTGTAATAGAGACACATGTACACATGTTGTAATAGAGACACTTGTACACATTGTGAAAGAGACATACACACATGTGTGAAAGACATGTACAAACGTGTGTGATAGTGACACGTGCACACGTGTGTGATAGACACATGTACACATGTGTAACAGACACACGTGCACATGTGTGTGACAGAGACAAGCACACACATTTGTGATAGACACATACACACGTGTGATAGACACACGTACACACGTGTGTGGTAGAGACACATGTACACACGTGTGTGATAGACACACATACACATATGTGTGGTAGACACATGTACACATGTTGTAACAGAGTGGCCGACAGAAGGAATAGTGCTGATGCCTTGGTTTGCACTGGAGAAGAGCCTGGGGATTTGTGTTTCAACTACTGAAGTACAAGAATCAGTCATGACACCCCCGAAAACTTGGTTTGGGCCAAGACATACTGTAGATCTCTTCAGCTTCTGAAACTGATAACATTACTTCAGGGTTTAGGGTAGTGGGCCCTAGCAGAATGTGTAGGAATGTAGCCAGCATGGTCCAGATTGTGAGGTTGAGGTTCTCCATCCCTCTACCTTTCATTACCAGAGGGTGGTCTTCCCGTATTTACACCAGGGAAAGCTAATGTGTAAAAAGAACGGTCAAATGGTATCTCACTTTATGCTATATCCCAGTACTCAGAAATGAAAGACTTATTCCTTTTTTCTTTTGCATGTGTACACATATATGATGGGCATATGTTCTCATGCATGTACTTGTGCAGGTAAACATGTATGCATGTTCATGTGGAGGTCAGATGTTGACACCAGATTCTTCCTCAATTAATCTCTGTTTATTGAGGAAGGGTCTCTCATTGTGCCCAGAGTTTGCTGATTCAGCTAATCTTGCTAGCCAGCTTACTCCAGGCACCAGTCTTCACCTCAACTCTGGGATTGTGGAGGACCACACCCAGCACTCAAGAAGAGGCAGGCAGATCTCTCTGAGTTCAAGGCCAGCCTGATCTACATAGTTACAAGACAGCCAAGTCTATGTAGAGAGACCCTGTCTCAAAAAACAAAACAAAACAAAAAAGATATCTCAACATATTTGAATTGGATTCCGGATGTCATCCAGTACATCACACAATGCTAAATATCCTACTGGGAAAGTTATCTGGAAGGAAATTAAGATACAGCAAGAATTAAGCTATGATAAAAAATACTATGTATACTTTTGTGGTAATGAACACTAGTTATTTACAGAAACATCATCTTAAGCATAAAGACTGGCTGGGTGGCGGGGGTCCATGCCTTTAATCCCAGCATTTGGGAGGCAGAGGCAGGCGGATCTCTGAGTTCGAGGCCAGACTGGTCTACAAAGTGAGTTTCAGGACAGCCAGAGTTATAATAGAGAAACCCTGTCTTGGAAAAAAAAAAAAAAAAAGAAGAAGAAGAAGAAGAAGAAGGAGGAGGAGGAAAGAAAGGAAAACCTAGGATCAGTTTTTATAATTTGACATTGAAAATTGCTCTCTCCTGTTCTTCAGAGTCTCTTCAGGGAGAATTCTCACATGCATGAGTGATGGAACTGTGGCTGAAGTCCTCTCACACAGGAAGGAGCAACAGTGTCATCCACACCTCCTGAAAGAACTGTGTCAACTTTTAAATATTTCAAAAGTAACTTCTCTTAGTGTGACTGCTCATAGCAATCAAAGACTATAGGAACTAACTGAGAAATAACCAAGATTATTATCAGTCTCAGCAATACTGACATTTGGAGACACATGACACTTTATTGTGGGGTCTCCTGTGCACTATGGGATATTTAGCAGCATCTTGGGTATTCTGGAATATTAACTGCCATTCTTCACAGAAGTTGGGGACCAGGGCTTAAGGGTAGGACAAAAGGCCTATGTGACCCACTTCCTTGAGGTGCCTTGGTGCAGGATCAAGTATCCTTATGTTAGTAGTTGGGTTTCTGTATTTCAGAAACACACGTACACACAGCAGCCCCATTGTCGCATGACACAGGGCAAAGCTGTTCATACTGATGGGCAGAGTTAGAAAGCACAGCAGCTGCGACTGCTCCTCTATCAAGCATGAAACACGTACTCCACTTTTCCGGAGACTGGATCGCAGCATCTCCATGTGAAGCTGAACTTAGAGCAAGGACTAGAACACCCTGGGAGGTGTGTCTATGACTTTTTTCTCCAGGAAAGCAGAGACAACAGTAGGGCAGTAGGCCAGGGTTTGCACACGTTTCTATGTTCATATCTGGGTTTACTTGTGTTATTTGATGACATGACTTCTTCATGGATACTCTGTATGCAAAGAACAGAGCCATGCAGTGGCTGCCACCTACAGCAGAACCGTACTTTTTTTTCCCCCTCTAATCCATCTTCTACCCAAGAGACTGAAAGATCATTTTAAGAAGCAAGTATGAGGGCTGGGGATGTGGCTCAGTGGCGGAGTGCTTGAGTTTAATGTCTAGCACAAAACACCTCACTAATGCTGTGTCTGCTAAAGAAATGAATTTGTGATTAATTCTTTTCTAAAACATGATCCTGTCACCGTTTCATTGATTTCCCATAGCGCAAAAGTGCTAACAGAATCCAGAAGGTACTGCTTGATCTTGTTCTTAGAATACCTTGGGGCATACTCCTCTCCACTCGGGTCTTACTGGACCACACTACCTTTCCAATGAGCTGATCACCCAGATGCAGAGCCAACTGTCCTTCTTTCTGGGAATGCTTCGCCCTGCTCCTGGCTAACGCAGTCACTCCTCCAGCCTTCCTGAGTTAGTCCCTGTATTGCATGCGGAGGCTCTGTGTTGCTTTCCTTCCTTAAACTCATACGGTTCTAATCCTATAATCATGTTTGATGACTGTCCTCTACCTGACTTCAGACTTCATGAAGAAAATGTATGCTTTCTTTCCTTTTGTTCTCAGTGCTAGAGTGCCTGACAGAGTATGTGGTCAACAAACTAAAGAGAAAAAAGGTAGATAGATAGATAATAGATAGATAGATAGATGATAGATCGACGATAGATAGATAATAGATAGATAGATAATAGGTAGATAGATAGATAGATAGATAGACGGAAGAAGTGAGGATAAAATGGAAGGAGAGATGGAAGCAATACATGGAGACCCCACTGAGGCTGGAAGACACTTGACTTCCTCTCTTACAGGAAAGCTGAAAAGATTGGGATTGGCTCTTACGTGAAGCCTCAATGTTCAGATGCAGATGCCTGATATCATAATTTTGTCCACGGTATAATGGTGAGTCCAAACCACAGAAGCAGGTCCAAATTAGTCATCAGAGTAACGGGGGTGGGGGTGGGGGGTGAGGTGTGTGTTAGGTCGACAGCAAGTGAGAATGGGAAAAGCGGGAAAGATGAGGGGGACTAGTACACAGTCTGAACGCACTCAGTGGTAGAACTAAGCTGCCGGCCGGGTGGGCTTCCTTCCTGTTGCCATGCTCACTGTGCAGGCAGGTCAGACCTAAGGAATACCCACAGTTGCCAAATAGGTACCCCAAGTATTTGAATACGCTAATATTCCTGAATATAAACCATTTTCTCATGAGTTATACTAGGTAAACTAAGAAGCCAGCATTAGGCTTGAGATAGTGTAGGTCCATGGCCCCTGTCTCCATGCTCGACCTACCCAGACAGCCTAAGCACCGACTGGCACCGCTCACCTCTGCATCTCTATGGGATCTTTAGAAATTCACCATTTTAAACCATACCACCGATCTCTTAACTTACATGCAATCTTCTATATTGCCTCTCCTTGGACATTAGCTCATGAGGAATAGCAAAGCATCTAGTTCATTTTCCCATTTCTTAATGAATCTAATACAGTGAGTTCAGATAGCATGTTCTCAAAAAGCATGAATAAATACTGTTGCATAGATCCTGGGATAGTTAATTTAATGGTTAACTTCTATTTTAAATTGTTTTTTTATGTTCATGTGTATGGGTGTTTTGCCTTCCTGTTTGTGAGCGCTACGTGCATGCAGTACCCACGGAGGCCAGAAGATGGCATATAGGATCCCAGGGGACTGTAGTTACAGACCATGAGGGTCCCCTGGAAGAGCAGCCAGTGCTCTTAACTGATGAGCCATCTCTCCAGCCCCTAACTTGTAACTTCCTGAGAAAAACTTTTTAGCCCCAAATTCCATCTGGAAACACATGGACGTTGAGCTAAGTAATTTCTAAAACAGTTCTGAATCGTAATTACTTGGATAATGCTAAGTTATGTGTACCTCTAGCTATCTACATACATACACATACATACATACACGCATACATGCATGGGAGGAGTGAGTCTCGATTAGCACAAATGTCATGATGAATTGCATTGTTTTGTATTCTAATTAAACAACTTAAAAACTTGATTGGCAGGATAGTTGGATTAGGTATGCATACAGGCAATTAGTAGTGCACACCTCTGGATATGTCTGACAGAGAGCCTGCAGAGAGCGTTCACTAAGAAGGCAAAGCCTGTCCTGTGTGTTCCTGTTGCTGGCACCATCAACGAGGCTGGAAATCCCAGGGCAGATAAGAGGAAGAGAAGGAGCGAGTGCAGAAGCAACATGCTTCTCTCTCGACGCCCGGACACCACAATGTGAACTGCCCCCCACGGCCCTCCCCAGTAAAATGGACGGAAGCATCTGAATCTGAGAGCAGAGACCATCTTCCTTCCCTCGAGTTATCTGACAAGGGCGTTACATCACAGCGCTGGAACAATACAGCATGTTTTAAAACCCCGCTTCTAGTACGTCACTGGCACACCGTGGAAACTAAAGTATCTTCTGTGAACTGGCTCCAACAGAGATGTATTTTACTTGAGACGTATAGATGTGTTTTGAAAATTTAATATAAAGTATTGGTGAGTTGAACTTTTATTAAAATATTCAAGAGAAACCTCTTATTAAATTTTTCCCAGGGTAAATTTTTACAGTCTTTGGGATCATTTTGAAATGTAACAATAGCTCTTTGATTGAATCCATTAGTTGAAGTTTCACACTTTTATACACCGAGTTTACGAACAGCCTGGAAGCCGGATTAAATAGCCTATAGTAACAGGGAAGCCGAATGACTTATATCACCATGGCCTGGGAACAGTGTGAGTGTGTCTCTCTAAGTCTGGTGTGTTGAAATCTTGGCGTTCAGCACAGAAATGTTAAGAGGTGAAACTTTTAGAAGCGACTGTGGCGGGAGATGACTAGGATATTGGAGGTACAGACCTGGGAAGGCACTAACTGTGGACCCCAGTTAGTCCTTATAAATGAAGCTGTTGTAAAATAGACAAACTGCACCACACAGACACACGTACACAATGACACACCATGCGATCTCTCCTTCTCGCTCATGTTCTTGCTGTGATGTGGCTCAGCCGAGGGGATCCTCGGCAGAGGCCAAACAAATGGAGCCGCCCGTTCTTGGGTTTACAGTTTCCTAAACTGTGAACAAACCTCTCTGTTTTATACGTTACTCAGCATTTGGTTATTCTGTTACAGCAACAGGGGGTGAAAACCTAATATAAATACTGAGTAAATGAAATTAAGTGCTGTTCATACAGAGAACTACTCTTCTTTCTACAGTTTTCCTCTTCTTCTCTCATACACACTGCTCCCCCGTGTCTTTAAATTTAAGCATGGCCTACTGTGACTCATAATGCTATGAATAAATCTTTTGCTTTCCAATACTTCTTTCCACCCCCACCCCCCACTGCGTGCCCGCATGCCTCACCAGTTTTAAGAATGGGTATCTGATGTTCCACGACGTTTGGATCCTCCACAGTTCCTAGTTTCTTCAAGGACTCTGCCTTCTGTGATAGCTTTGGTATGATCATGTTGGAAGTTGAAGCTTCCTCAGCTGAGAAGCAATAGCTGCAGGTCACCCTTGGGGTGGGGACTCAGGGAGGGGTGACTCCTTCCTTACACTTTCATTTTCCCTAAAAGGCTCAGCTATTGGAAACTTCCTTTCCATCAATACAGTGAAAAGGATTGAGAGAAGTGATGATGGCTCTCAATAACTTGTTGACCTCCAGAAGAGTCTATTCCTTTGGTAATAACAGAGGCAAAGCAGAACACATCACTACTAGATAGGATAGAGTGGAAGACCACATTTTCCTTTGGGCCTTCACTTACATGTTTGGAGGTGCCTGTTGTAGTAACAACAAGGACTCCCACGAATGAGCCCAGACAGATTAGAATAATCCATAAATTAAATAGAAATCAATGCTCATCCTGTTCCGTAAATCGTGTTCTCACTCAACTCCCAGGCCTTCCCTATTTGCCCAGGACAAGGATGTATACTTGTATACTTGTACAAAGAAAAGACATGACAGTGTCACATGGTTTTCAGACTAGGAATAGAAATAAAACGACAGGTCAGTTGACCCCTTAACTCTATAATTACACCCAAAGTTCTCATCCTGTATAGCTCTGAGAGAACGTGTCCCTTGTCGCTTGTAGCATAATCAGGGGTCAATGGTACCTGTGGTCTGAGCAGTCCTGAGAAGTCGGCGAGACTTAATCACACACATTAAAAATTTCAGACGAAATTCGCCTTTACTCATGGTTATCTCCTAGGAATAAAGACAGGGTTTAATCCAAATAAATGGGTCTGTGGAATAATTGAAGTGTCAAAGGCTGACATGGTCCAGGTAGACTTAATACCGCTGGGGTTTAGGACTTGGCGATATTAAAATGTCAGTATTAAAGGTGGTATAAATAATCTACTTTTATATATACAACAAGCCAGGAGCCCCTGAACAAGCAAGTCACTTTCCCTTACCCAGATGCTGAGGGTAGGGAAAAGGTTTGGAGCTTCCAGAGACTTTCCCTACTTCAAGAGTGAATTCAGTCAACTGGGTCTAGAATGCCATTCTGGAGCACCTCTCCAAGACTTCTAAACAAGGTCTGGGCCAGAGGCTACTAAATTTAAGG
Organism: Cricetomys ansorgei; assembly: GCA_026225945.1. Classification (NCBI taxonomy): domain Eukaryota; kingdom Metazoa; phylum Chordata; class Mammalia; order Rodentia; family Nesomyidae; genus Cricetomys; species Cricetomys ansorgei. The sequence goes on along the minus strand of JAMJFZ010000271.1, from coordinate 8,654,822 downwards.
AGCTTGGTAAATAATTTGAATGAACAAACTTATTTCTTCCACACTATTTGCTCTTTAAAAGTCTGACATGGATTACACGTTTAAGACCTCTGGTGAATCCCGACTGGAGATCACCGTTTTAAATTCCTCCTCCAGTTATGTAAGGTTCTGCATGTTGTCAACAGTCTAAGCTAAGGTGTTCCCAAAGTTTGTCTTCCCACTCTCGGGTCTCTCCCCTAGCCCCACTTCCTGTGACCGGTCAAGCAAGACAAGATGCACGCTAATTTCAGAAGACACAGTTTGAAAACGACTTAGATCTCAAATCCTCATTTGTCAGGGAAGGCACAGGTTTCCAAGCATCTAGGACCGCAGCGAGAAGCTGCCATGGAAACCCGAGCATAAGCAAAAAAGAAAAAAAGAAAAAAAAAAAAAAACCCGAACGGAACTAGAAGACAGCGGGTGAGAGAGCCGAGGGACAGAGAAAAGCGAGGGACGGCGGGCGCACCAACAGTACTCCAAGTCTGAGGAGAGAAAAAGCCCAGTCTGACTGGGTGACGGGGAGGTCACGACTGAGTCAAACGCTCCCTCGGCTTCTCAAGACTCGCCACCTCGCGCAGGCGTTCCCCGCATCCGTAGCTCTGCTCTTTGACCTCTTGCCCCACCCCCTTCCCTCCTCGGCGGCCGCTAAGCGATCTTCCGGTGCTGCGAAGACGGTTCCGGTTCACGGAGGTTCTCGGGCTTTGCGTTCCGCGCCCGGCCGGAAACCCTTTTGCCTAGCAGCCGGTTCCGGTTCGGTGAGTGGCGGCGGGAAACTGGGGGAGGGGTGAGGATGGAGGGAGACCGGGCCTGGAGGCTGTGTCGGACCGGGCCCGCCGGCCTCCGCGGGGCTGAGCGGAAGCGAGGACCGCGGCGGGGACAGTGCTTTCCCTCCCGCCCCGCCCCCTGGGACCACCTGCACTCCCCCCTGCCGTCCGGCGGCGGCGGCCCGGCCCGGGGCTGGTAGTGGAGCCTCCCGAGGCGGTCCCTTCAGGCCTCGGCCTCCTGACCCGCGGAGCGGCCACCCCCTGCGGCCACAGCAGGCCCTTCTCAGCGCCCAGCTCCACTTTAACCCAGAGAGAAGGCCGGCCGGGAGTCCGGGAGTTTCCCGCCAGAGCAGGGTCCTCTCAGGGGAGAGCTGTGTGCACCCAGGAAGTCCGGCTTCAGCCCCACCTGCTTCGCCTCTCGCCTTCCCCGAGACCCGAATGGTATTTCTCGACTGCTTCTGGGTCTTCACGTAGACCATTCTCCAACTCTTTTGCCCTGGGGTATTTCCCCGAGATGCGCTATCGCTAGTGCCGCCACCGGAGAGAAGCGTCCGGACCCTCCCGCTCAGGTTATGAAAGCCCCCTTAACCGCCACAGTTCCCTTACCTGGCTCATCGCCTCTTGGTAATTGTCTTGGACCTTCTCTTCGTATACCCTACCGTGATCTTGCTGGACATGTGCTGGGTTTCCCTTGTCTTCAGCCTGGTGATTTGTTTTATCAGTACCTCTACAGTTTTTCGGTTATCTTGTTGGCAATAACTTGCTCCTTTATCAATGGAAAGTCACACTCGTTAACATTATTCAGTTCGTGTGGCATACTTAATGTATTTGAAGTAGTGGTGATTCTTGTAAGAATTATATATATATAATATATATATTATATATATATGTCTTATCAATTATTTGACCTAGGGTTTTCGTTGTAATCGGAAATTCTGGATGAAGTAGAACATGTATATTCTTCATAAAGATAATTTGTATTCAGGACTCTTGCTGACACCTGGATTACACTGGTTTTGACGTTACAGTGACAGCTTAGTGAATCGCCTTAACCTTCCAGTTAGATTGCCTGTCCTCAAGTCCCTTTTAGAGAGCTTCATTCATTTTACCTGATTTCATTTAGTTATCCCGAAACTGCAAACGTAGATATCCTATCACTCGCCTAGAGAGGGAGTGAATGAGTCTACAAACGGGTTGTGCCACTTGTGGGTAAGGTGATGTCATTTTTTTCTGCTAGTGACTTGTATTCCTCCTACCAGTCCTACCGGCTTTGCTGTACCTGTGAACAGATCTGGCTTCCTCGCCAGGTCTTACTTGTAGTTGTATCCCAGCATTCCACACTTGGGATAATAAGTATGTATATGAAAGAAGTTAAATGCTGTTTAGCGCTGTAGAATACTAAGATGCTTAAGGTGCTAGTTTAATTGGGGGTGAGATTACACATGAAAATACTATCGTATGCATAATTGTTTTCCAGAACTCTGAGTAGGGCTACTCAAACGACCACTTCCACAATTTGGTCCTGGATACAGCTAACTGTGCAGTGCCTGTCACTGTATATTTCCCGGTCACTTCATCGTTGCTGTAAGCGTTAAGTATTTGTGATCACCTCTTCCAGAGGGTACAAACTTGCAAATGACTTACCACCTTATATTCTGTCACAGTCAAGACTTCATCTTTTTTTTTTTTTCTTCCAGATTTCCCTTTCACTTGAGTTCAGCTACTAACTTGATACTCATGAATAATATAGTAATAAGTTAATAATATTAATAAGATTATTAATTGACAAAAACATTTAACATATTTTCTGTAAATTAAATGATTGCATACTAGGGATGAATTATTAGAATGATTTTCATATTTTTTTACATTTTTAAATGATTTTTACTTAATTTTATGTGCCTTGATGTTTTGCTTGCAAGTATGTCTGTGTGAGGGTTTCTGAAGCCCTAGACTTGGAGTTATAGACAGGTGTGAGCTGCTATGTGGGTGCTGGGAATTGAACCTGAGTCCTCTGAAAGGGCAGTCAGTAAGTGCTCTCAACCACTGAACCATCTCTCCAGCTGCTAGAATTGGATGGCATCTAAGGTTCCTTATCTAGGACTTCATGGAGAATCTTGGTTTGTTTGTTTGTCTGGTTAGTTGATTTGGGTTGGGTTTGGTTTTTCGAGACAGGGTTTCTCTGTGTAAACTCTGGCTGTCCTGGAACTCACTCAGTAGTTCAGGATGGCTTCAAACTCAGAAATCCAACTGTCTCTTCCTTCCAAGGGCTTGAAGGCGGGTGCTACCATCGCCGGGCATGTTGTTTGTTTTTTTTAAATTCTTTCCAACATCATTGTTATAGAAGTACTAGAAGCACACCAAAGAAGCAAGATGTATTTGTATTAAGGTATGAATGCAGAGCTTTAATCATTTAAACGTATAAGCCAGGTAGGTTACCCAAAGATAGCTAGGTTGTTCTTCAGTTGCCCAGGTGAATCTGTGAATGAGGCTGTTTGAAGAATGTGAAGTACTTGCTGGGGGATGCTGTGGTTCCTCCTTTTGCCTCATCTGTGCTTTTATGCAAGCAATTTAACTTTTGTGAATTACTGAATTTCTAGCTTGTTTTCCCTTTCCATGTCTCTAAAATGAAAAGAAAATTAACTGGGATTGTTCTACTGAATACCAGATTTTCGTTTTGTTTTTGTTTTCCCTTTGTTGTCATTTATGATTTTTTGAGACAGAGTTTCTCTGTTGTAATTCCAGCTGTCCTGGAACTCACTCTGTAGACCAGGCTAGCCTCAAACTCACAGAGATCTGACTGCCTCTGCCTCAGAGTGCTGGGATTAAAGGCATGCGCCATGACTTTGTTTTGCTTTTTTGAGAGAGTGTCTTGTTATATAATCCAGAGTGACCACCAACTTGGAATCTTTCTACCTCCTAATTCTGAATGCTTGACTTTTAAATTTGCATTCTTTTTTTTTTAAAGGTGGGTGGAGTGGGCTAGTCACAATTAGAAAGTGACCTTAGTTGATAAGATTTTTTTTCCCACCTTTATCTGGACCCTAATGAATTTTACCCTAGAGCAAAAGGAATAGCTCAGTGGTTAAGAGCACTGTCTGCTCTTCCAGAGGACTCAGGTTTGATTCCCAGCACCCACATGCAGCTCACAACCATCTGTAACTCCAGTTCCAGGGGATTTGACTCCCTCTTCTGACCTTCCACACGTGCACACTCAGGCAAAATACTCATACACGTAAAATAAATCTTGAAAAAATAAAGAATTCTACCCTATTAAAGAAGAAAAGAGGAGTCTATCTAGGAGGCTTTCTAGATAGAAGTTTGCTATGTTGGCCATTTAGAAATGTCTTTGAAACCTAAATCTATTAAGCCCTGGGGGATCCTTCCTGGCGAGCCTAGGTAGGGACTCTGCTCACTCAGCAGCCACCCTTCTCGTGTGCTCTTTGTTATTGTGACCCATTGAGAATGCCTGTGGATGTCACAGGCTCGAATATGTTGAGGGTTTAGGACAGCTGTGGACTTGATAATCAAGTGCTCAGCCTTTTTAAACTACCATGATAAAAGCAGGCATCCATGATTACGTTAACTAGCTGCAAGCAGTTAGTCTCTGAACTAGCCTGCAACCCTTTTCTGGGAAGATTCATTATTTGTAACTTCACTTTCTGCAATTTCAGTTGAAAACAAATGGAAAATTCTATATTTTGAGACAGAACATTCATACAAATGAGAACATACACAAACACACAGAGTGTGTCTCACTATGTAGCTCTAGCCAGCCTAGAACTCATGTAGACCAGGCTGGCCTCAAACTCACAGAGATCTACCTGCCTCTGCCTCCCAAATTGTTCTGTTTTTATTGTTGTTATTAATCTCTTGTTCTAATTTATAAGTTAAACTTTCTTATTCATATTTATAGGAAGTGTGTGTATAATTTAATACCATGTGTAGTTTCAGACACATCAGGAGCCTTGGAACATATCTCTTCTGTATGGGGGGAAACTTGTATCTAGATAAAGGAGCTTTGGTTTAAGCAGGTTTGATTTGGTTTGGTTGGTTGGCTTGACACTAAGGATTGAATAAAAGATGTTGTACATGCTATGTACAAGGTTTACACTGAGCTCTGTTCCAACCCTGGTTTTTAGCAGTTTGATGGATAACATTGGAGACTGGGGTGGAAAGGGAATACTTTGTAAAACTGAAAGTATTCCTTGATTGTACTCAATACATTAGTGTCATTTTCTTTGTACACTGAATAAGATTTATGGGAGAGAAATCTTGGGGTCACAAAGCCTTTCACTTACTTAGAAAAACATTTTAGTATGAGGTAATAGAACAAGCAGAGAATTAGGAAGAATTTCTAGTTGTAATTTCATTGTAGTCAGAAACTGTATTACAATTTTTATGCACATGATTCAGTCTCCTGAAGGTTGGCTCATTCAACTTGACTCTTGCTTTGATGATCTGTGATTCTCTGGGTTATTTGTAATTGCTCTGTAGTGCAGCATAGTTTGCAGCAATGTTTGGAAGTACCTCAGACCAATTTTATTTTTCGTTATTTTCTCAACAAACCAATAGCCTTTGTCTTTTTTCTCCTCTAAGGACATAAATGTCATTTCTCTGTAAGTTCCTGTAATAGAATATTTGAACTAGATGCTTCATGGTGTAATATTTATGTTTTGTGTTTTCTTTTACAGGATTTTGTATCTTCACTAAAGTCAGTGATGTGAGAAGACCTGAAATGGGTAAGACTAACGAAAGCAGTCATTCAGTCCTTTTAGTTACTGAATGGTTAAGCTGGAGAGAAAGAATGAGTTTTCCCAGTATTTGCTGTGTTTGTGTCTTTGTGCATAGTAATAGTATTACAAGATCTTAGTCCTTATCAGATACTTCTGTATACTCAGCGTTATTTTCCTTTGATTAATACATTGTTTACAGAATCACTAGGGTCATTTTTTTATGCACTGTATTGAGAAAAACATGTACACTACCAGTATTTGTTATGCTTACTTTGTTTCTATTCTAAGTACTTAAGATAGGTTAATTTATTTCATTGTTTCAGCCATTTTACAAGGGTACCTATCAGTGCGTATGACATATACATGACTATCTCTGTTGTGCCAACAAGGAAAGGGAGATACACAGAGGCCTGCTTGGGTCTGTACTCTTATCAGCGGAGTCCGAGCCCTGTTCTTTACTGTATGCTGCACTGTCTCCTGTAGGATAAGTAATTTGAGTAAGGTAAATATTTCCTTTCATGTAGCTAGTGGACTGAAACTTGGCAGCGGAAGCGTTTCCCACTGCTCCATTCACAGTGTTTCATATCTATGAAGACCATGGTGCACAGACAGGATAGCAGCCAGATTAGGTGTAAGGTGAAATTGCTAAACAGAAAGATTTTTATAGCAGCCATGATTTTTAAAAATTCATGTTAGCCTTTTCTTTACTTTCTACACGTTTTGTTGCTGTCACCACCACACACTCTTCCTTTTCTTGGTCTTTGCCCTCCTTCTCCTCCTCGTTTCCATTTTCTCATTGCTGTTACCGGTGTAAGTCACTGAGTTCTCTTAACGCTCATTTGTTCCTGGTTTAGCTCTTTTATGGTAAAAATGTTTCTAAAGTACGATTCTGCTATGGTACTATAGTCAGTGAGATGACTAAAAGATGGCTAAAAGCCATACAAATAAATTCTACTTTTTCACAGAAAAAAAAGTGGATTAAGTTTTTTTAATGGTATGTGGGGGCAAGGTGCATGCACATGTATGTGCAGGTATGCTTGCCCATAGAAATACACAGACAGGCCCGAAGAGGATTCTGTGTATCCTGTCTGCCTTACTCCTTTAAGACAGGGACTTTCACTGAGTGGGAAGCTTACTGTTTTTGCTAGGTTAGCTGGCTGGTCAGCAGGCTCCCAGAATCTACCTGTTTCTACTCCACAATGTTGGGGTTACAGGCAAACACAGCCATGTCCAGCTTTTTGCTTGGGTGCTGAGGATTCAAACTGAGGTTCCCGCACTTGTACAGCAAGCACTCCTACACACTGAGCCATCTCCCCAACTTCTGGATTAAATTTTAAAGCACAGGAGACAAAGATAGGAAATAAACTAATATTAACAGTGTTTTACATGGTGACGTTACTCCCTTCTTCCCTTGCTCAGGTGATAGGGCTTGCTGCGTTGTCCATGCTGATCCCAAACTCATGGGCTCAGTGGGCCTTCTGCCTTTGCTGTTCAAGTAGCTGCGACTTGTAGAGCATGCCTCTTTGTCCAGCATCCTAAAAAAAAAAAAAAAATTAAAAGTTTTCTTTGGGAGAAATTTCATTATTTTAGAAACTTTAAATCAGGCTGATTTTTATTCTTGTATAGGTTTTGAGCTGCTTGTTAGATGATTTCTGTCAGTTCTAATGGACCAGTGTCTTCACATGCTATAAGGAGGTTTTTTTTTTCTCTTTTTCTTTCTTTTTTTTGAGACAGGGTTTCTCTGTAGTAACTCTGGCTGTCCTGGAACTCACTCTGTAGACCAGGCTGGCCTCAAACTCACAGAGATCCACCTGCTTCTGCCTCCTGAGTACTGGGGTCAAAGGTGTGCGCCACCACCTCCCGGCAAAGGAGGAGTTTTATTTGACTAAATAATTCTTCTTTGAGAATTTTTTTAGGTGAAATTTTTTAGGTGAAAAGATTAGCTCATAGGAAAATATTGTTGAAGGGTTATGTGACTTGATCTACTCTGGACTCTTCCCCAGATGACTCTGCTGACGGGATGAAGATGGATGCTGGAGATGTAACCTTAATGAACCACAACTCCACCTTCAAAACCCATCTTCTGCCACAGTCGAGTTTTCCAAAGGACCAGCTTTCATTTTCTGACCAGCAGGTTAGGAATAGTTTCTTTCCTTTAATTACCTAATTGCTTTGCTCATTATAAATATTCATCTGGGGGCAGGAGAGATGACTCAGCAGTTAAGAGCACTGGCTGCTCTTCCAGAGATCCCGGTATTCCCAGCACCCACATGGTGGCAGCTCACAACTAACTGTAACTCCTGTTCCAGGGGATCCGACACTCACATAGACACACATGCAAGCAAAACACCAATGCACATAAAATAAAAATAAATAAAATATTTTAAAAAATATTCATGTGATATAGTTTGAATGTCACACTAAAAATTCCAAGTCTGTGAACATTTTAGAATCAATTTTAGTTTTTAAATTTCTGCTTGATTTAAGATAAGGAAATTAAGACAAAACACATGATATATGAATTAAGAATAATATTTTTTAGGGGCTGGAAAGATGGCTCAGGGATTAAAAGCACTGGATGCTCTTCCAGAGGTCCTTAGTTCAATTTCCAGCAACCACTTGGTTGCTACAACCGTCTATGTCTATAATGGGGTCTGATGCCCTCTTCTGGCATGCAGGTGTGCATGCAGATAGAGCACTCATATACATAGATAATAAATCTAAAAATAAAAAAACAATAATAGTTTTTAGAAAGCTCTTTATTGTTCCTCTGAATATTAAACTGTTGACACATAGATCTTTGCTCTTATAAACTAGTTCTTAAAATTACTAAGCATAAGCCTGGGAGAGAGGGATGAATGCCCAGCCATTCCGAGCTTTGTCTCTGCTATAATTCATATGATTTCAAAGTCTGGCCCAGAATACAGCATGTCCATTGCTAGGGAGTCTGGTGAAAATACAGAAGCTGTGTTTTAAGAGCGTCTCTAGCCGTCCTGTATGCATATTAAAGTAATAGGAACGTTGCTGAAAAAGCAGTCTTGGGTCAGAGAGATGACTCAGCAGATAAGACACTTTTTTGTAAGAACCAATGTCCTTAGTTTGATCCTTGAGACCCACAGAGTGGAAGGAAACTGACTCCTTCAAGTTGTCCTCTAGCGCCATGGGGTATTTGCGTTTATCAACAGCACTCCATTTTGTAAAGTTTTCAAATGAATCAAAACCAAGTTGATTTTCTTGGCTTCTGTAACATGTTATAATTTATTTTCTGATAGAATATAGTAAATGGAAATATACCATCCAATGAACACTCTCCTTAAGTTGTAGAGCAGATAATTATTTTCCATCTTTCCCCTTAAATCTGAATGATTTCATCAAATTGTCATTCCTATTAGTACGAGGCTTACTTATAATAGATATATGCATACTGTATTGAGTTGCAAAGTATATCATAGTCATGTGTAGTGTTTTTACGCGCATTGGTGTTTTACCCGCATGCATGTCTGTGTTAGGGTGTCAGAAGCCCTGCACCTGGAGTTACAGTTGTGAGCTGCCACGTGGGTGCTGGGAATTAAACCCGGGTCCCCTGGAAGAGCAGCCAATGCTCTTAACTGCTGAGCCATCTCTCCAGCCCCATAGTGATGTCTTTCTTAATGTAAACTTTTATTCTCTATTATTGTCACAAATACGATTTAAGAATACAATTCTGTTTTTAGATCCTGCCTTCCAGGCAGAGGACTGTGGACCGACCTTTCACATGCTCTACAAGAAGCGCAGCTTATAATCCAGATTGTTACCCAGGTATGGTTTGTTACTTGTATTCAGTTCTCTGCATGCCCTTCACAGTTCTTCATAGCAAGTATTTTGTGTTTCCCATCTCTGAAAGTGAAAACATTGTCAGGTACTGGGACATGGCTTGGTGATAAAAGCCCTGGGTTTCCTCCCAGCACCATCAAAAAGCTGAGAGCATTGTCACAGCAACATGCCATTTTTCCATTAAAACGTCATTTTAATACGGTATTCATGTGTATGTGTTTGGTTGTTATAAATAGTTTGGATTTACTATCAACCAAATACTAATTTTTGAGTGGGAACTTTTTTTTGGAATCTGTTTTCCTCCTTGTCTACTACTCTGTTATAGAAAGTAATATAGCTTTGGGAGTTTTGTTTTGTTTTTGTTTTACTCTGTGTATGTAGTACAAAGGGTGTTTGTTTCATATTGATTTAAGCCACACAGCTAACTCATTTCTATTCTTGAAATAATAAGTCTGAAAATTTATGTCTGCCCAAGTTTGTTCCTTTTTCAGGGCAGGAAATGTTAAATACCTGTTTCTATCTAGCACCTGCCACAGCCATATGCTTGTACATTCAAGGACTTTGCTACCCAACCTATGATCCATGATAGAAGTTAGCATTCTCTAAGTGGTTCCTATCCCTGGCCTGCCTGCCTTGTTATCTGCTCCTTCCTAAGATTTAGACTTCTGACAGTATTCTTCCTCTCACTTGGAAAACTAAGGGTGTTTATTAGTCTCTGGGCACCATGACTTAGGAAGATTATAGTGGTCTTCCCAGGTCTTTTCACTCTGTGTTACTTAAAATCTCATTTTGCCACAAATACGGAAATAATAGGAATACCGTAGAGCCTGCCTACGTGAGATTTTTTTGTAAGGATAAGCTTATAAATATGAAATAAATATGCACGTAATAATTATTATTATTTGGCTTCCTCAGGATTCTTTGTCAGCAAGATGAGATCTCCTCCCCTAAAAAGACGTTAGTATGATGTTCTTTTAGACTTATGTTATGTTTAAGTGTGCATTATTAGGTGGGTGGTACGATGTCTGGGTTCAAGATTTCCCCTCAGGACGGGCAGTGCTTCCACATAGTATGTGTGAATAATTTCAATGGTAAAAGGAACGCAGAAAGTAATCTAGTGTCATTAGTTACTAATGAGAAGGTCTTTTTGGTGATCAAGGAAATCTGGTGTGATAGTTCATTGTTAATCCTACGGTAAAGACAAGTGAGTACTTAATGAAATCAGATCATTAATATTTCTATTTGAATCATGCTGCGTTTGCTTGTTATTTCATATGCCAGTTTACCATTGGATAGAATCATTCTTTGAGGTTTAAAATCTTTAACTCAAAGTTCGTACTTTTCGTTTTCTGTCTATTCAGCATTCTTCCCCATAGTTATTGTTTTCTGTTCACTTTTAATCTGTGGCGTTGTTTTTTATAGCCATCGTCCCTTATGTGCAGTTTCAAACTCCAAAAGGCTCTAAAACCAATTTTTAGATTTGACATTAAAACCGACATGAACTGTTTTGACATCACGTACCCATACAGATGCATACTCATTCTTCTGTATGCACCAATATTTGTTCGTTGGTGCTGCTCCAGATTATACTGGCAAGTGTTCTATAGAACACAGCTTATCCTGCTGAAATTCCAAGTTTTTAATTCTGAAGTACAGTTGAGCCCAAAGGCGTTATGATTGGGATAATGGCCCAGTGCCTTCGTTTGTGGCGTTATTTTTCCTAGGGCTTAAAGTCTACAACATCTTTGCCATTGCTGTTATTAATAACACCACTTAAAAGCATTTGTATAGTTTTTCTCTTAAATTTTAGTTGACTCTTAATGCTGACAAGGGACATATCTGAGATCACCCCAGATCCTTATGTTCTTTTTTGTTTGTTTGTTTTTTGGTTTTTTGTAACAGGTAAGCTCTGGCTTACCTGGAACTCCTTCCTTAGACCAGGCTGGCCTTGAACTCACAGGTCCTCCTGCCTCTGCCTCCTGAGTGCTGGGATTAAAGGCGTGGACCGTGACCACCTGGCTGTCCTCAGGTTTAACCAGATTCCTGGCTTTCTGCTTAGGCACAAATTGTTGAGAGTTACACTTTTCCTGTGTTTATCAGCATAGTACAAGTTGATCCTCACACTAAAAACCTTTAAAGTTTATCTTCCACTTGAATTTATGACCATTTTAAGAAAATAAAAGTATTTGTAGTAGTTTTGTATAACAGTGAAAAATGAAGTCATGCTGAAGAGAGAATATGGAGCTGTCTGTCAGATTCATTCTCTGTATACTGTCTACAGCTTGAAACAGGACTCACATCTGTGTCTATCAGATTCCATCTAGTTCTTATTTAAAAAGCTCATGGCATGCCACATATCTTACAGTCAGAATTTTACATCTAATATACACACGCACAGGGCCCCGGGTTGATGCCAGCACCAAAATAAAAACAAATTACTTTTTACCATGTACTTTCAGCTTTTTTTCTTTTGTCATATTCATTCTAGTTCTTTACAAGCCCCGCAGAATTCTGCCCTGCTGTCTGCTTTGGATACAGCCGTTGACTCTGAGCACAGCCTGCTAATGGGGCTAGATGCGGGTGTCCGTAGTCTACCGTAGTCTTCCAGTCACGGCAGTGCTGGTGTCCGTCTGCTGCTTTGCCGTACTCTGTCTTCCACCGAGATGGAAATGAGTGGGAAGGTCCACAGTGTAGAATCTGGAGCTAGTGATTTGTCATTGTATTGGACCTAGCTCTATTCTGTTGCACCCATAAAGCCTTTCAAGAACCTGGTTCTCAAGTCTACTCGGGGCTAAACTATAAAAGAAAGTGATTTTCCTGAATTGTTTCGAAAAGACAAATGCAACACTTTCACTTTAATAGCGAGTCTTGAGAAGAACACGGTGGGAACCTTAAAAGCATTTTAATCCTAAAGTGCAACAAAAGAGTAGATTAAGATGAAAAGAATTTTCTAGTACTTTAAATTTACCAGTATCTCTGAAATATGTTAAATTGGGTTACTAAGCTAATATGTAGTAGGTTAAATTTTTTAGTGTCTGTTACTACAGTAACTAATAAATCCCAGTGGTATCAGAAGTAAAGGGGGATTACTTTCACAGTGAATGATTATCTGACACATTCTTCCTTTTTTTTTTTTTTTAAGTTTCAGAGAGAAATTTATTATGGCTTCCGTAGGTAGGAACTTGAGAGGAAATGAGCCTCTGCTCCAAATGTGGGGCACACTCCTGTGGTTAGTCCAGTTTACCATGTTCATAGAAGTACTGCCCGTTTCTGCAGAAAACTTGCAGGAAAAAGCACCCAATTTTTTATCATTAGAACATAAACACAGTTACTTTTTCAGTGTATTCTAGTTTTGTATGCATATATGAGCACATAATAAATTATTTTGTTCTGGCTTTGTAACTGTGATTTTTTCAGTGGTGACAAGAGAACAGGTTAAATCTGGGGGCGGATCTGCAGCCTCTCATTCATTAGTCCCGTATTCCCACCAGCAATTAGAGGATTAGTCAATGATGTCATTGGCTGGGATAAAGCCACCTGCCTGAGCTCCTTGCATTTTAAAGTGGAAGTCTCTGTCCAGTGCTCTAGGGAAGGCTGTTCTGACTTACCCTGATCTCAAATTTCATGCTTATCAAGGTGATTTTTGTTTTTAACAGATTTCTTCCTCAAATATTTTTTTAGTTAGATCATTTAGCAAAAAGTATGAGAGCCAATTATTTCTACTGTTACTTTTTTTTTTTTTTACTGAGACTCATGTATTTGTCCTTAAAGTATCAGTCACACATGTTAAGCCCAGATAGTTCACTACAGAGGAGGAAATTCATTTTGGAAATGGATTCACTTACTTTGATTGTAAGCCTAAGTTACTGCACTGGCTGGTGAGTCACTTGAGGGCAATCCCACCATTGTGCTTTTCCTCCCCCTTTCCGTGTTTACCGCAAATCTTAATTTCATGGTTACTTAAGGAGCCGCCTTTTTTAAAGGCTGTTTTATTTGAATAGAGTATTAAAAGACAGACAAAAGTGTGCATGTTTATGTGTGTGTTGAGACAGTCTCACTGTAGCCAAGGCTGGCCTTAAGCTCGTAATGATTTTGCCTCTAGTCCTGGGATTACCGGTGTGTGTCACCATACCTACACTAAATACTTTAAATAACATAAATGCTTACTATTGTGCAAAGTTCTATGTTAATGTTCTTTGAAAGGAAAGCTTCAGAATATTGTTAATATAAGATAATAATTCTGGAAATAAAGAATATCATTCTTACTTTTCCACTGAAGCTCCTTAGAATTCCATAGCCTAATGTCTGAAGTTCTTTCGTGAAAGTTATTTTAATTTATCTAGTCCTCCTGAGAGAGAAGGAAGGTATAGAAATTATTCTACTACTCCCAGCTGAAACTTCAAGAGGGTTTTTTAAATTCAGTTTATAATTTAGAGTTCATAATATTAAAATAATAAACAAATAATCCTCAGCCTGATTGCAGTAGCAAGCATGGGAGTATTGATGATATAGCCGATGACTGTAGCTTTAAGAAACCGAAGGTCATACTAGAACCAGAGTATATATACAGTGGGTCGTCCCTGCCGTGAGTCAGCCAGTGTGAGCAGTTAGATGATCTGTACTCTGAGAGATTCTCTGAGTCTGGAGCATGATAACTACAGAGAAAAAAATGACACCAGCTGCTTATTAAGCAATAACTGTTGTTCATTTGAATTACGATCTCCTTGGCCCTCCACTTGCTTTCTTACTGGTCTGGCCTACCTTCTTTCAGGCCCAGGCCTGGGAGTGCTTGCAAGATATAGTTGGGGTAAAATGTTGACTTTTGGTGGACACCACGGAGTCACATTGATGCAGATAAGGCACATGACTGTGGCAGGATTCAGCTCCTTCATCAATTTGCAGGTTAGTATGGCTGAATCAATTATAGTTTGTAGAAGTTCCCTTACTGCAGATTTATTGGCAGTTGAGACTGGGATCTTTTTCCATGAGAGACATGGTGATATGCTACATTACTTTGGAATGCAATGATGGAACATGGTTGCAATCATAAAAAGACCTAGATCTGGTTATTTGTTTGACTTATTCAAACTTTTATTTTATTTTAGATAACCCTTCCTCAGACAGTTTCCTTGGCTCAGATGACATAAGAACCTTTGGTCAAAGTGCAAATGGACAGTGGAGAAATTCCACTCCTGCATCAGTCTCATCGTTACAAAAATCAAGAAACAGTCGAAGTCTTTACCTCGAAACCCGAAAGACCTCAAGGTTAGTTTCTTGTCTACATACCTCTCAAACCTTTCTTCAGATATAAGAAAAAACGTGACTATAAGGTAGATGTTGCATTAGAATTTTCAATGAGTAATACCATTCCATAGCAGTAAATACAAATCTATTTCCTTTGTTTCGAATTTGGGCAATAGCTAATTCATCTAAATCATTAGCAGAGTAGTTTAGAAGGAAGTCTTGGTAGAGGTAAGTGTTGGGACTTTTTAGGATAGTGTTCAGATAGCCAGCACAAGTTTTAAAGTGAAAAGTAATCCAATCTCTGCAGCCTGAATGGCAAAGAACTCAGCACATTTTATAGCTTTTCACATGAGTTGGCTTAACAAAGCTGCACTAGTCAGTTAGAACCAAGCATCTTGTATCTCTTAGAAAGCAGGGGGTCATAAAGAACTTTATCCTAGCTCAAGAACCCCACCTATTTCCTCACCAAACTTATACTGGTTTCTAAAGACAGATATCTTTTTTTTAATTTTGACACTGTTGGGAAATCAAACCCAGGGAATTGTGCGCACTGGGCAGGTACTCGGCTACTGAGCTACATTTCCAGCTCATCAGTGTGTTTATTTTGTTCATTTTTATTTTCTTGAGATGAGATCTCATGTAGCCCAGTCTGGGCTCTAACTCAGTATACAGCCAAGGATACCGTTGAACTTGTGATCCTCCTTCCTCTCACACCCAGGTCCCGGGATTACAGACATGTACCACCATGCTTGGTTCCCAGCCCATATATTAATAGAGTTTTTCTTCTTATAATTTCTTTATGTTTTTGTTGTTGTTTTGTTGCTGCAGGGTTTCTCTGTTGTAACTCTGACTGTCCTGGAACTAGCTTTGTAGCCCAGGCTGGCCTCGAACTCACAGAGATCCACCTGCCTCTGCCTCTGCTTCCCAAGTGCTGGCATTAAAGGCTTGCACCACCACTGCCTGCTCTCATAACTTCTTAAATTCTCTATATGTATTTGAGGAATGTGAGGTCATTTAGTTTTCTGGTTAACTAAGTTTCCTGATACTGATTGAAACTAACAGAATGGCTTTTATTTACTTGAAGATTATCGGCACATGGACTCTGGGAATAAATGTTATGGCTCTTGGGGATTATTTTTATCACTTATCTTTTTTAATTATATAAGAATCAACACATTTACATTGTAAAAACTAAAATATTAACAATAAAGTTTAAGAGCCTTTGAACTACCCACAAGCTCCTCCTATTGATGTTTCCTTCTAAGCCTCTTCCTGTTGTCTTTCTCATAGATAGCACCACTCATGGGCTTGTGCTTGTACAGCGAGATACATGGGACTGTCTTCACTAAAGATACTCATGCTTTAGTTAGCAAATTGCTTTTTAAAAATTGATAATGCCATACTGTTATTTTTAATGAAGTTATGATAAAAACAGTACATATGCCTTTTAAAAAATTAAAAAATACAAGCTGGGTGGTGGTTGCACACACCAGCTCAGGAGGCAGAGGCCAGCAGATCTCTGTGAGTTCGAGGCCAGCCTGGTCTACAGAGTGAGTTCCAGGACAGCCAGAGTTACAGCAGAGAAATCCTATCTCAAAAAACAAAAACAAAAAATTTTAAAAATACATATAAGCAAAAATAAAAATAAAATAAAACATTTCTACCAATCTGAGGACAACTCTTGGAAAAATCTTCTTCTTTCAAATATCTTTGCTACCTTTATCTTTTTTCAAAAATTAGTTCACACTCTAGATGCTCTTTTTATTATTATTGATTTATTATCAGTATGTGATGTGTGTGTGCTTGCATGCCACGTCAGCCACGTGGAGGTCAAAGGACAACTTGGTGGAATCGGTTCCTTTCTCTTTTACTTGGGTTCCAGGGACATTAGGTCACCAGGCTTGTACAAGCTTCTTCACTGTCTCAGCCATTTCCTCAGCCCCAGATACTACTGTACATACTCTCCTGTCTTCAGCTTCTAGTCTCATCTGTGTCCCACTTATCTGAACCAGTACCCTGTGTAGTACCGCTCTTGTCTGGTGTTTCCCTGAGTCTCTTGTAGTCTAGAATGTCTGGGGTGTGTAGAGGTACAGAGCTGTTTGTGTTCTAAGGCACGACTTTTCCCTGTATAGTCGCCCCTTGGATTTGATAGGTTACTTCTTCATGGTATCAGTGCTGTTATTCTCTGTCCCCTGTGCTTTTTGTAAGTTAATTTTTTGACTAAAAGAAATAATGATAATTGTGTTGTATCACAGTAGAAAACAAACACAGTTGTGTTCTGGTTCTTCTGTCATTAGTGATGGTAGATTTGGACAGAGAGTTCACAGTCTGGTTCCTGATCCTACTGTTAGAGCTTTTCCCCTTGTGATTTGAGTATAATCTGAATGTGGTTACCTTGGCTTTGTATAAGTGAACAGTTTCACCTAAACTAATCCCTTAATACTTACTGATACCAGACGACAATCCTTATCCAATGATGTTTAGAGGTAATAGACTATTTTTTTTAATTGTTTCTTATCCGTTGCACTCTTTTATTCGTAAGTTAAGGGTGTTTGATTACCCTGAAATGCAGTCTGTTATGGGAAAGGTAGGATAAATGATTAGTTCTTCTTTTAAGTTCCAGTTTTCAAAGTATGTTTTTTAAAATGATTCCTTCATATAGTTTAAATGAATTTTAATTATGATGAATTCAAGATATTTTAAAATTCACCTGTTTATGTTGTTTGTTTTGGTCTGGTTTGGTCTAGTTTGGTGCTACTGAATACTACACACAGGGTTGCAGTCCTGCTGGGCAAGTTCTCTGCCCCTGAGCTACACCCCAGCCCTCCTTTTCCTGTTTGAGTCATAGTCTCCTAAGTCACCAGGCTGGACTTGAACTTGTGATTCTTCTGCCATAGCTTCTTGAATAGCTGGAATTAGAGGCGTTGGACAGCACACCCATTCTTGTTATTCTTTTTTTGTTTGTTTTGTTTTTCGTGACAGGGTTTCTCTGTTGCAACTCTGGCTGTCCTGGAACTCACTCTGTAGACCAGCGTGGCCTCGAACTCACAGTCTTGTTATTCTTTTAATACTCACATTCTGACAACTTCGGTTTTGTAACCTAGAATAGTTGGGAGCTGGGTACTTACTTGTTTGAGTCTTCATGACATATCCTTCCTGCCAAGTTCCCCTGTGAATGTGTTTCTGGCTCTGTTATACTCAACCTCATTAAATATGGGCAGGATACTTGCTTCCTAGCATTGCAAGCTATCTTCATACTGTTTTGGCTTGGTTACTTTAATGTTAAGAAGGTACTCAGGAAGCATGGGAAAAATTGTAGAAACCCTCGTGTCCTTCCAGACACTTGCACTGCCGCTTCCATTGCTAGCTGTGCCCTCCCAGCCTGGGGGTAAAAACCTGAGCTGACACCGGAGTCTTCATCCTTCCTATACTGTATTACATATAAAAACCCATAGATTTTGAAAAGAGTATATTTGCTTGTTGGTATTCTTTACATCTAGCTAACTCATTTAGATTCAGACCATATAATTGAGTTTATTGAGTCTAGCTTCGTCAGCTATGCAACTAGAGTCCTCAGGTGGAAATGAAAGAAAAAGCAAAATTCATTTTGGTTAGAGTAAACCTCAAACTTGCTAGGTAATGACAGGTGGAAAGCATCTTGTATTAAAACTGGTAAGCTTTGGGTGGTGATTGGGTTTTTGAGTTCACAAAGATTATTATTATTATTTTGTCAGTTTTCCCACTAGAAAGACAGTGTGATGTAGAACCTGGTAGATCACAGAGCTGCTGTACAGCCCAATAGGAAGCCTTCTGGTTGTTGTTCCTGAAGGAGACGAGCCCTCTGTTGGTCCTGTGGGAAATTTTAAAATTCACTCGAACAGTTTAGTTGTAAGACTTCAGCTTGGTCCACCTTTACATATTTAAGGTAATTCCCCCTAAAAGGCTTCAGAGACAAGGCTGTGGAATAGAAATGTGAAGTAATGATAGAAAAAATATATATGTGGTTAGCGTACCTCCAGTCCAAGTTTTCCAACAAACGCTAACCTGGTTTGTTCTCTCTCATGACATATTTCTATTTGGTTCTTGAGAAAGGAAATTCTAGATTGTGAATCCAAGAAAAACAGTTTTAATTATTTGATAAATATATGATTTAGCAATCTAAGACCTTTTAAGAGGCAGAACCTGACATAACCTTGTATGTCATGTCTAATAGATTTCCCACAAATGTATTGTCTTTCTAGCTGTTTGTTTTTATTATTTCTTAAAAGTAAAAAAAAAAAACAAAAAAAATAAAACACTAGTATGTTAACTTTTCTTACAAACTTTTTCTTTTTAGTGGATTGTCAAACACTTTTACAGGCAAGTCCAATCATCACTGCCATGTGTCTGCGTATGAAAAATCATTTCCTATTAAGCCTGTCCCAAGTCCATCTTGGAGTGGTTCATGTCGTCGAAGTCTTTTAAGCCCTAAGAAAATTCAGAGGCGACATTTCAGCACTGCAGAAGAGGTAAGGAAAAGCTGAGCCAGAGCTGCTAAGAACACCAATGGCCCTTCCTGCAATGAGCCATTTGCTTGCTGTCGCCTATGAACCATTGTACTTATCTAACCATGTTTGTGCTTTTCCCCCATAATTAGTCTTTTAGAAATTCTGCCCTAAATTCTAAACTGATGGAAGAATGATATTTTTCCTACTGTCTTCTTTTCCTGTTATTTCACAACCTTGTGACTGTTGTTTTTAGTAAAACTGTGAACTTTGCTCAGAAGTTTTTGTTTTAATAAAATTTGTTCTCAGTAGGAACAGTTTTCTTCAATATAAAAACAAAATATAAAAAAAGAAATTAGTTTTTTAAAAAGCCAGGTAGGAACCGAGGAGATTGCTTGGTCAGTCAGGTGTGTTCCGTCAAGCGTCAGGACTGAAGTTCAGTTCAAAGCACTCACATAAAAAGCTAGATGCGTGATACATGCTTAGAATCCCTGTGTCCAGGAGGCAGAGACAAACAGATGCCTGGAGCTCTTTGGTTCATTGGCCAGGCCTGCTTGGTGACTTCCAAGCCAGTGAGAGACCCTATGTCAAAAAACAAAACAGCTTCCTGAGGAACAACACCCAGGGATAACCTATGGCTTCTGCATGTATGTTTGCACATGAACACATACACACACATACACGCATACAGGTTTTGGTTTAAGCCATTTAAATGTATTGACCTCTTTTCCTTATGAGTAGGATCTTGGAGATCATCGGCTGTCTCAAAAAAAGCTCTTAGGGTGACACTTGGGTTGTTCTTTTTACTCAGTAACCTAACGGGTGAAATTGTGACTGTAATATAACGTATAATTGGCATCGTAAGAATTATATCTCTACCAATTGTTAGTTATTATGCTTAATAGTTTTAACTGGTTGTTGTGTAGGTACAAATGAGTAATGATGGCCTTACGTTTATAGCAGTGTTTTAGTGTGGTTTCTATGCATTAATATATTAAATAATTGAGTTGTTTTACCCCAGTTAAATAGCAAAGGTGAGTTTGTACCCATACCTTACAGATTTGGAAAGAAAGTCCCTGACTAGTAACTAGCATAGCAGGGCAGGAAGGCTGGTCTTCTGAAGTCTCTCCTGGTGTGCTTCCTTTCACACAGCATGCCAGTAGTGTTCTGGCCCAGCTTTGCTTACTGTGTGTACTGTCAAGAATACAGCATTACCGCTAGATAATTACATAATTTGTCAATTAAAGATGGATGAATATCTGTAAAATGATAAATGTTTATAATAAAGATGTGCTTTTCTAGGTTTTACGTTTGTATTGAATCTGAAATACCCAAGAGGAAAATGGCAGGATAATCATTTAATAGAGTAAAGACTAAACAAGAAACTGAAACATCCGCCATTGGCAACAGAACTGAGTGACCAGGGTGGAAGGAAGATGGATTTCGTGGGCAGTAGAAGGTCGCTACTGGAGACAGCCCAGAGCCTCATTCATGACTACTGCTCAGCTGACTTCTCTGCCTGATTAACGTTTATTTCACCTTTTCTACTATCGAATTGTGTACGAAGTACTTGTTAGTTGATACATAAGTAGTTTTTTTTTTTTCTTTTTGTTTTATTGAGAGAGGGGTTTCACTCAGTAGCCTAGGCTGGCCTTCAACTCATTATATAGTCCAGGCTGGCCTCCAATTCTTGGTCTTTATGCTTAAGTCTCCCAAGTGTTGGGATTACATGTGTGAGATACCCTCCTGGTTTAATTTTTTCTTACTGGACTTGAAGCATTCAGGAGTGTGACGCTGTGTACAAAATTGATACTTAAGATAACAACACTACTATGTTCAGTTTTAAAACAGGACTCTTAAGACAGATTTTTTAAAAGGTAGTAAATATAAATGTAGTATATGTACAGGTTCAGAGGGCAGCACTGAAGAGCTGTGTTACCTAGCACCGTTCAAATTAATGTAAGCGGAGTAGTGGTTTCGCAGTTGTACTAGTCACTTAAACCTTACAGACGCAGGGTGCTGTGCTACTGTAGAGCGATGCAGCACTGTAAGAGAGAATGTAAGTGTTGGAAAAGGAGAAATGGTAGGACAGTAAGGAGCTTAAGTAGAAATGGATGTCAAGGACCAGCAAGATGAGTCAGCAGGTAAAGGTACCTGCTGCCAAGCTGAATGCCATCCTTGGGACCCACATGGAGGAGAGAACCGACTCCTACAAGCTGGCCCCTGGCCTCCACATGCACCCCTCACTCCCACACTAAATACATAAATGTGGAGGGAAATCTTTTCAAAACCATGAGTTTTTTGTTTTGAATTAGGTGCTGCTATGAGGCAGTTCCCCGAGCAGCATTTTGTGGCTGGAGCATCATGATCTGTGGAGTGGTGCACTTCTGCTCTTCTCCTTGTTTATTGCTGTAATAGCTTCGCCATAAGCCAAATATTTTGGGTTTAGCAGAAAGGTTTTAGCCATTTTGCTTTAGGTTTATTTATATGTAAAGCTGTTATATGTTATGCAGATTGAGAGACTATGAAGTTAGGTCCCTGAATTACAATAATTTATAACAATCCTTTGTTAGCTCGCTGGAATTCATTTTGTGTTCTCTTACATTTTTATAGTCTTACAACTCAGTTTATGCTGTACTTTTATAGAAATGCCACTTTGCAGGAGTCCATCACAGTTGTTATTAGTGACCTCACTGTGTGAGCGTGTAATGAGCATGTGTGCACCTGCAAGTGGACAACCAGCACCTTTTATTCATATTCTAGTTTTACTTCAGGAAGTCTCTTAACCGCAGTGAACTTGCTTCATTTTAGAAGCTGCATACTACTAACTGTTCCAAACAACACTTTCTGTTGACCAGGCTGCTTGAAACCAAAATAAACCTTTTTAACGGTGTATGTCCTTTAGTCTCCTTAAATTCTTCCTGGGCGAAGTTTCTGTTCTGCGTTAGTATGTATTCATTGTACATAATAATGAGTTTCACTGTAACATATGAGTATTTATCATAGAAGCTCTCAGCTACCTTCTCTTGTTGGGTCCAATGCCTAGGTGCCTTTTCTCTGTCAAATTGGCTATGCTCCCTACCCTTTCCCTTTTCTTCTTTTTTTTTTTTTTTTTTTTTTTTTGAGATAAGGTCTTATTGTGTGCCCCTGGCCTGCCATAGCACTGTGAAGCCCAGAGTGGCCTTTATTTGCAGCAGTCCTCCTGTCTCAGCCTCCAAAGTAGTGGAATTGCAGGTGTGTACCACCACCCCACCACCACCCCCATACCTAAAGACAAAGCAGGACATTTGTCTTTCTGAGTCTGGCTCATCTAGTATGATCTCCACTTCCCTTCATTTCTCTGCAAACACCATGGTCATTTTTTTTTATAGCTGAATAATATTCCTTTGTGTGTCTGTGTCTGTGTACCATTTTTCCTTTATCCATTAATCCATTCATGGATAAGTATGCTGATTTGGTGACTTGGCCACTGTGAGTAGTGCAGCTATAAACATGAAAATGCAGATTTCTTTTTAAATGTTTGAATTTAATTCCATGTGTGCAGATAGTCTGCCTACGTGTACGTCTGTGCACCACTTGCAAACCTGGAGCCTGGGGATGCCTGAAGAGGGCATTGGATCCCTTGGAACTGGAGTTGCAGATAGTTGTTAGCCACCATGTGGGTGGTGGGGAATTGAACCTAGGTTTTCTGGAAGAGCAGTTAGTGCTCCTAACCACATCTCCCCAGTCCTAGATTTCTTTATTGAATGCTGATTATTATTATTATTATTATTATTATATTCCTTTGGGTATATACTCTAGAGTAGTGTAACAGAATCATATGTTATTTCTATTTTTAGTTTTTTATGGGGCCTCCATACTGATTTCCTAGTGGGAATTCCCACCAACAGCACATAAAGGCCTGTCCGCACTGGTCTTTGCCAGTATTTGTTGCTGGTGTTTTCTTGCTGATAATCCTCCTAACTGGAGTGAATAGAATCTCAGTGTAGTTTTAAATTGCATTTCTTTGATGGCTAAAGATGTCAGACATTTTATGTATTTTTTATTATTCTTTTGAGACCTGTCTTCAGTTCATTTGCCCATTCATAATCAAATTATTTATTCTTTTGGGTTGTTTTGTTTTCTGAGGATTTTATTATTTTCCCAGTCCTGGGAGTCAATCCCAGGGCCTTAAGCCATCCAAGGTCTGTGCCACTGGGCTGTATCTCCATCCCAATTTTTAAATTCAGAATTCCTCTGGTACTTTGAATCTTTCAAGTCTTACGTGAAGTTAGTTTTACTGTGATCGATTTTGAATTGATTTTGTACAGCATGAGAGAGAGGAGTCTACTTTCACTCTTCTACATGTGCACATCTAGTGATTCTAGAGCCATTTGATAAAATTGACTTTTCTTCGGTGTGTTTTGGCACGTTTATTGAGACTCAGAAGGCTAGAAACGTATGGGGTTATTTCTGGATCTCCTCTCCTGTTGTGCGCGGCTGTTTTTGTGGTAGTAGCATGCTGTTTTGTTCCTAGGCTTTGTAGTGTAATTGACAACAGAGGTTATACTACTTTAGAAATGTTCTGTTTGCCTAGGACTATCTATATGGGATCTTTCATGCTTACATACGAATTTTAGGTCAGTCGGTTGTCAGTTTGTCCATGTTTCTTTCTTCCTTTAATTTTCTGCAACATGGTATTATGGAAACCAGGCTAGACTCAAACATCCTATGTAGCCGAAGATGACCTTGACCTCTTGATTCTCTTGCCTCCATAGCCAAGTGCTGGAATTACAGACACACGCCACCATACCCAGTTTAGTAATGTTTTCTTTCTATCCCTGTGAAGAATGACACTGGAGTTTTGATGGGGTTTTCATTGAATCTATAAATCACTTTCAGTAATAGTTATTTCCACAATATTCTGCTGATCCACAAACATGAGAGTTCTTGCAATCTTCTGTGTCTTCACTTTTTTTCTTCAATTTTATAGTTTTCACTGAGGAAGTCATTTACCTATTTAGCTAGATTTACTCCTCCATGTTTTTCTGTGTCCCCACCACCACCATGCCACCGGTTTGTTTGAAGGTACTATGGATAGGGGTTTTTTCCTTGAACTGTTTTTTGTTTGTTTTGTCTTCTTTTTTGGTTTTTGATTTTGGTTTGTTTTTAGTTCACTGCATGCAGGAGTTAACACTATTCCATTGGGTTTAAAAGCAGACCCCCAAATTACACAAGCTGTCAAATTTTTAAACTTGTGACAAGAGACAGATGGGAAATTCTACTTGCTGCAAGGAAATCCTCAATTAAATTTCAGAGAGCAACAGCTTCCTTTGATCCATGAACCTGCAGCCGATCATCTTTAATCCAGTCTTCAGCTGACTTTTTGTTTGTTTGTTTGTTTTTGTTTTTGTCTTTCAAGACAAGGTTTCTCTGTGTAGCCCTGGCTGTCCTGGAACTCACTCTGGAGACCAGGCTGGCCTGGAACTCACAGAGGTCCACCTGCCTCTGTCTCCCAAATGCTGGGATTAAAGGCGTCTGCCACCACTTTGGCTGACTTCTTTACTCATCTTTTTATTTAAATTCTCTTGTGTGTCAGTGAGTGGTAAGCTTTGAGTGTGAAGTGTCCCCCACAGGCGTATTGTATGTTGCAATTATCTGGCTACATTGTTTTAGGAGGTAGTGAAACCTTTTGGACAGGGGCCTAGCTGGCAGATGGGGAGACCCTGGGTCTAGGGCTTGAAGGTTGTAGGCTGGCTCTCTGTAGGCCAGACTTGACCTGACTGCTAACACAAGGTAACCAGCTGCTTTGTGCTTTGTCCCAACAATGGTGAGCCAATCTAGCCACCATCCCTTCCCGGCCATGAGTCCTGCATCCCCTGAGCTGTGAGCCAACCAGCTCTTCTTTCAGTTACTTTGAGAAGTATTCTGCGATGATGACAAGAAAGGTAACTGAGCAACTGATCACTTTTTAAACTAGATTTCTTCCCCAGGGAAGCTGTGTGCACTCTGAGGCTTACCTTGAGACTCTCTCCAGGCTTGGGGAGTGGTGGAAGCTTGCCTGCAATTCTTGTTTTCCTTTAGGTCACCTTTCTATCTCTCCATGCTGTTGAGTTGTCCTGTTCCTTCTTGATTCCAGATGTTCTTTTTCTCTTCTTGGAATATAGTCTCTCTACTGTTCCCCTGACTGTTGTCATTTATGGTGCCCCACAGGAACTTTGAACTCTTTATTCTGAAGAGCTTAGACAAGGTCACTTGTTGTGGGAGATTTTATAGTTATGGATAATATTCCAGTAAACTTTCCTGTAGCACTGTAAAGGACTCGCTTCCTACCAGTAAACAATGGAGTGGCTGTCCAGTTCTCCACATGAATAGGATGTTCCTTAGCCTTAAGGCAGGTGAAGGTTAGGCTCTGTTCGTTTGTATATTGGAGGGTTGGATGGAGAGAGGGAGGATTTGGAATAAAAAAGTACCTAGGGCAAGGGCAGGGAGGCAAAAGGAGGAAGAGGAGAAGCAAGGAGAGGAGGAGGAGAAGCGAAGCAGGAGGAAAAAAGATGAAGTCTCTGCCTAGCTGCCCGGGTATAGAAATTCCTTGAGGTTTGACATGGTTTGTGATTAGTAAAGAGCATTGGAAAATTCAACGATGGACTCATAATAAGCGATCGAAAGATATTTTAACAGTCACTAGCACCGTGGGTACTCTTTATTCTGAAGAACTTAGACAAGGTCACTAGCATCGTGCGTACAATACGAATGTGCCAGGCATAGAGCAGTGTGGTCATACCCCACCCCCGCCCTACAGAGAACACTGCAAGCTGTTGTCTTCCCCTTGGTTCTGTTCATCCACCCAGTTCTTACCTAATTCTTCCTTTGTGTTAATAACTTAGCTGTTCAAATTTCAGGGTAATTGGAATTGTCTTGCTTCATAATTTAAATGGGTAACATTATAATGACAATATAATTATAATTACTTTACAGCAACAGTGAAAAATCCAGGAAGGGGAATGTTAGTGTGTTAACTTTTGTAGTTAATTGCTTAGTTCATTCTCCTTTTAACAAACATTCGTAATTACATAAAATGTTAATGTGCTTACTGAAATGTCATAATGCAAACCCTAACACAATAGGGTTGCATTTTGTGAAGATTGGAGACTGAAAAAAGCAACCGGGACATGTTTCTTAGTGAAACCATTATCACTTCTGTGTAGCGTGGATGCGTTGCTGGAGTTACAGGTCCTTGTGGCACCCTTTTCTCCTGGTGGCCTCATTTGTTCTACTCTTCCTTTGCACAGATTAAAACTTCTTGAATTCACCAAGCACATCCTGTCTTGGTCTTTGCAATTGCATTTCTGCATCCACACATTCCTGACATGTACTTCTTCCCTTAGTGTGGGTTTCTGCAGAAAGACCACCTTTTTAGGAGAACGTACTTCCTCTTGCGGTTCCCTCCATCAGCTTGTGTCCCCTTGCCCTTTGGTTTTCTTCAAGCCATGGACAGACTTTTGATTGACAGTCCCTGTAATAGCTGTAATATAAACTCAGAGGCTGGAAATTTATTTTATTCCATGCTAAATCTCAAGTGACTAAAGCATAGTAGATGTTCAGGTCAGTGAGTGAGTGTTACAGATTATATGGTTTTTTCCCCCTAAATACTAAATTGAGACTTACAGAAAAATAAATAAGTGGTGGAGATGGAAACCATCATCTGAAAATACTTGCACCTGCATAGAGTAAGGAGCTGTGGGCAAGATGCAGTCCTCTGATGGCATCTGACCGTGTGCTTATTCCTCAGGACCTTTATAATTGGCATCAGGACTCCAGGGGTTTATTGATTCTAATTTAGAAGTCTTAAGATGTTTTATTTCTGGATTCATCATTTGAGAGATTAAATAATTGCTTCATGGCTTTCTGGTTTCATATTCATTAGCACTATTATATCCACCATCGTTTTCCAGGATGCAGTATCTCTGAGCTTTAAACCTTGCTTAGCCCCTCTTATGCACAGTACTTGTAGAGTATCATCAACATGCAGTATTCTTTATCTTCAGAACAGCTAGGCTTTGGAAGAGATCGAGAGTTTATCTACATGCTAATTTGAGCTGTTTGCCTTATTGGATGTATTTAAGATCTTTTTTCTCTCCCGCATAGACAGTTCAAGAAGAAGAAAAAGAGATCTACAGACAGTTGCTACAGATGGTCACAGGAAAACAGTTCTCTGTAGCCAAGCCCACCACACATTTTCCTTTACACCTGTGAGTCACAAAAGAATCTTTCATATGAACCTAACTTTACAATTTGCTATTTGATATTGAAACTCTATCCTTCTCTTACTAGGTCTCGATGTCTTAATTCCAGTAAGAACTCTTTGAAAGACTCACTGTTGAGAAATGGGAACTCTTGTGCATCTCATGTCATTGGTTCTGATACTTCGTCCTCTGGGTCTGCCAGCATTTTAACTGCACAGGAACAGTCGTCTCACAATGCATGCTCCTTGTCAACCACTACCCCAGACGTTGCATTTGGATCCAAAGATTCTGATCCTTACCATCAGTCTCACCATCACCTCTCCACTTCACATCAGCCAAATAACTTACCAGCGTCAAATACACAGTCTGAAGGTAAATCACTAACAGCCAATTAACTAACTATTCATTGGATCTGTTGCAGGCAAAATTGTAATACATGTAACATAATACAATGGTTCTCAACCTGTGGGTCACGATCCCTTTGGGGTAGCAGATCACCAAATGCCTATCAGATATTTACATTACGATTTATAACAATAGCAAAATTACAGTTACGAAGTATCAACAAAAATAACTTTATGGTTGGGGTTACCACAGCATGTGGAACTATATTAAAGGGTCTCAGTGTTAGGAAGATTGAGAACTGTTGACTTAATACATACAAGATTTTAATTAAATACATATGATTCAGTTAGCCATGTCATGATAGAAACCAAACCCACAAATTCATTCCTCTCTTTTCTCCTTTCTCTCTCTTTCTCTGCCCCATCCGTTCTTCTTTCCCTTCCTTTTTTATAGAGTAGTCTTTTTTCTTATATTCATACACACACACACACACACACACATATATCTTTTTAAGGGTTTTACTATATACCCCTGGCTACTTGTCACTTGCTATATAGTAGGCTGGCCTTGGACCTGTGGCAGTCATAACACCTTGGCTTCTAGAAAGCTGGGGTTACAGACATGTTCCACCCTGCTATGCTGAATATTTTATTTTAACTTCCTGAGTAGAGCCAAGAATCAAAACTCACTCAGCCCAACTGCTGCAGTGATTTTCTTTTTCTTTCTCTTACTTTAAGGTGCAAATGAGGTTCTCCAAAGTTCTGAGAATTTTCAAACATTAAACAAGTATTATACAATTCTTAATTTTAATAGAAGCATTATGCTTTCCGAATGGTTGAAAGTTTTAGAAACAAGAATCTCCTGCCTAACTTTCAGCTAATCCAAATACCCAACCTGAGTGTTGGTGGTGGTGAAGATTTCGTTATGTAGTTATCCTCATTTTTAAGTGTGGATTGAGATTGGAATGAAAAACAAGTTTAGATTAAGTGATTAAATAGTAGGGCTCTTCTTACACACAGCACCTTCTCAGGCTCTCCTCCTTTCTCGGTTCATTTGATCTACTACTATCATTATCATCATTGTTATTATACAAGTCACTCTCTGAAGATTCTTACCTGGGGATTTAGTTTTTAGTGATATCACTATTTAACTACACATGAAGACTTGTATTGCATCTTATGAAATTGATTACTGAAAACTATCTTTTTATTTTCTAGAAACCTAAATTAAAAAAATTCTCAAACCTCAGAAATACCTATTGTGTAGTAGATGCTGAGATACAGCTAGACTGGAGCAAACATTTGACATGGCATTGCATAATGTCCTTGTACCGTTTAATGAATATTCTAAGTGCGGGTGTCATCTCAGTACTATAGGAGGACGTGGGTCCTACTCTTGACAAGCATTAAAACACAATGATAGTCTATACTTTTGAAATTTTTTCTACAAATCCTACCTTTGTCTTTCCTCTTCTTCCTTTCCTCTTTCCCTTTTCACCTAGTTTAGTACATGTTAAAACTGTGGCAAGTTCTTGTTCCCTAGAGACGAGAGGATGAAGCACAGCCGAAGGGCAGATGTGATGGCAGATGTGCCTGGGTTTCTTCCACTTCCTCATTTGTAAGGCGGAGCTCCTCACAAAGAAAGACCTGTTTCTTGTCTCAGGGAAAATGGAACTGTGTCTCTCTTTTCCGTTTTTGACTTTATCCTTACGCTGTTTGTTACTTGACCTATGCTTAATGTTATGTTTGTGGCATAAAACATAACAAATGTAGCAGCTTAAACTGAAATCAGACATGTTAAATGTAGGATTTTACTAATAATGAAACACTCTTGTATTTCTTTGTTTAGGATCAGACTCTGTGATTTTACTCAAAGTGAAGGAATCTCAGACTCCAGCTTCCAGGTAAACATAGGGAAAGGGCTGGCTACTTCTTCTTCCTTTAGTTACAGCTTCTTCACCAGAGTCACACAGGATAAAACTGTCCCCAGCCAAATCTCCTATGTGGTGTTCAGTCATTTCAGTGGCTTCCTGTCCCATGTTTTTCTTCCCTTCAGCCTTTGTTGTTCTTCATTGTGTCTCCTACCACTTCCGTGCTGCAGCCAGCGTTATCTTTCTAAAACACACATCTGGTCATTAAAGAGGCCCAATGGTCATTTAATTACTAAATTACCTTATGGACACCTTTTTAACATAGGGATCAGCCAGAATGCCTTAGCATGATATAAAAAGAGCTCCTTCAGAAGTCCTATGTTCTCTGGCACTTTCTTCCCTTTATCGAGTATTTATTGAGAACCTCCTATGTATCAGGTATAGGTGTAGACATTAGGGTAGTAGCAGTGACTGAGACTCCCTGTTCTCATGGAGTTGCATTATATTTTTTGTTGTTGTTTTGTTTCTGTTGTGTTTTGTTGTTTTTGAGGCAGGATTTCACTGTGTAGCTTTGGCTGGCTTGTAACTTGCTGTGTAGACAGGCTAGCCTTGTACTCACAGAGATCCATTTGCCTCTGCCTTTTAAGCGCTGGGCTTAAGGTTGGGTGTGGACACACCCAACTCTAAGGAACTTCATTTTCTATAAGGTAAGAAACAAGTAGTGAGCAAAAAGTGGTAGTTATCAATGCTGTGAAGAATAAAGCAAGAGAGACTAGGGTTGGGCTACTGTGTATCTAAGGTGGCTGGAGCGAGTCTGATCAAGTGCCAACTCATGGGAATCAAAGAGGAAGCCATGTTTATGAACAGGCAATTGTTTTGTATGTCTTGTTATACTAGACTGTTCTTAATTTGTAAATATATATATTTTTGTCTTTGGGTCACTGTTCCTTCTCTCTTTAATGTGCTCTCTCCTTCAACTTGTCTGACACTGGTCTAAGTCTCAGTTCAAATGTGATCTTCCATATAGAACTTTACTTCTCTTGGAGATAGCAAGCACTTCTTCCTCTGTAGTAATTACTTTGATGGCTACATCACCATCATATATAGCCTCGGCAGTGTAACTGCTGGGGTGATAATATTAGCACTTGTCTATGAGAAGATTACAGATGGTAGATTGTTCTGTCTTCGTCCATCCCCCTACTTCCCAGCTCCCATATTTATTCTAAGCTTTAGGTATTTTTTAAAATTCTCTCTGTTAAATCTTGAAGGAGACTTTATGTGGTTTGATTTGTTATTTCTTACATGGTATTTAGAGTCAGGTCTGACTTCTGTTTTTAAGTCTTTTGGTCTTCATGTAAATTTGTTATTCTCCTGAGCATCACTTTGTCCATAAAATTCCAGTGTGAAGACCTTAGTGTTGAACTGTGTGAAGAGTAACATACCTAAGGTTGGTGTGGCGGCACACACTGGATTCCAGCACTTACAGGGTGGAAGCAGCAGACCAGAGCCATCCTCATCTCCATGATGAGTTTGAACCCAGCCTGGACTACATGAGTCCTTGTCTAAATAAACAAATAAGAGTGTACAGTAAGGTACTTACAAACATGCTTGACAAAAAAATGTACAAAAGCTAGTATTCTTCCCTGGAAGAAGTCGATATTGGATAGAGTACTCTGTGTCTGCTTGGTTCTTTACTAAATGTGCCTTCCCTTTACGGAGGATTTCTTCTAGAAACGAAATGTGAGCTGTTGAACAGGGCAGATGGAGTAACGTCCTTGGTTGAAGTTAAAACCTGCTGTTCTAAGACAGCTTCTGTTGTAGTTTCTTACTCCTGCCTTTTGGTTAAGGGCCCACAGTGAGGACCTCTCCTCATAGTCTCCCAGACTGTGATGCCCACACCTCCGTACTTGACACACTCGTGGTTCATCTGCCTCGGGTTCCCTTTCTCTGCTTGTCCACTGATTGACTCTTGTTTTGTCAAAACTTGATTCATATGGCACTTTTTCTGGATGGTGTCTCTGAGTTCCCCAGGTGACATTAGGCATTCCACTCTCACTGTATCTTTGCACTTAACCACCCAGTGCTGATTTCAGTGCCTCACATGTAATGGGTGCTTAGTAAGTAAACTTTCCCTAAATAAATGATCTTCCTAGAAAGCCCCAAATGCCTTCTGGAGGAGCAAGGGCTCAGTTTTCCTTGTTGTTTAACGTGCTAGCATACTGAAAGGCGTTTTAACACTGGAAGAAAAAAACATGGTCTTTGGAATTGGACAGATGAGGCTTATAGTACTTGCTGTATCAATACAAGTTGTCCTTCTGAACCTCAGAGTGGTTTTCTGTAAAGTATGATTAATAATTTCACATTTCATATTATATTGAAGATTAACTAATATGGAAATTCTCATGAGGCTTAACAATATTAAAACCACTAGAGCAGTTCTATGTATAGAGCATTAAAAACATATATGTTCAAATATGCCTGCAGCTCTTACTACTATATGCCTCAGTTACATAAATATTGTAAATCTCTTTAGAAATGCAATTTCCCTTATAATTGTCCTTCCTGAGCCAACAGATACCTCAGTCCATTGAAGAGAAGTATTTCCCCTACATTATTCCTTTATTCAACAATCATGGGTCTGCTGTGTACCAGGCAGTGTTCTAGTTGTAGAGAATACAGTAGTTTATAAATAGGGAAAAGTCTCTATGCTCATTAAATTTATATTGTAGTAAGGAGTAATTCGTGACCTGTTAATGTGAAATCCTGGGTGATTCTTTGTATCATCTAATATACATTTTCTCTTGTTGATTAATTTTTTTGTGTCATAACACTAAAACTGCACTGCTACTGATGATTCTGAGACTTTCTGTCTTGGTTGCTATATCAGGTGTTCATTGTGCCAAAGGTGGCCCGCTCCCATTAACCTTAATGACACTGAGGAGACAGGACAGTATTTTCATTGCCAAGTCACAGCCTAAGGGTGGCTGGGGACTCAAGAACTCTAACCACTTTGTATTTTATGTATCTTGAAACTGAAACACAAAAGAGGTGAAATGACTTGCTCAGATTCACAAACCTGGAGCCAAGTCTCATAACTTTCAATTTGATGCTCTGTTTACTTGTTCTACAGACCTCAAAGGTTTCCTTGGGAAACATGTTTTTTGTTCTTCCATTTGTTTCTGATCCCTTAGTTAGGTATTTGCAAAGAGAAAAAGCGTTGGGGGGGGGGGCTGTTAGAACAATTAACTAACTTCCCTGTCACCCGAGTCAGTGTTCCTCATTTGGGTTGTCCACAAGAGCCTGGGGGAATGGAGTAGCTGTCACCTTTGGAATAGAGCTGCTTGCATGTGTCTCTGACTTGGCCCGTTGGCTCCTCAGCCAGCTTGATATGGAATATTTTGTGAGTGGAGATCTTTACCTGATTGGTTGGTATGTTTTGACTCAGATTGAGAGAAGTCCAATAATTCAGAGATTTTGTTAAACGTTTTAAGAATTCTGTCAGCCTGAACCATTTGAGAACAGTAATTATTTCATTTTAATATATCCTCTTAGAAAAAAATGTATTACTTTCCATATGCATACCATCTCATATCTCATACACACGAGGGCCGGGCTGGACTTCAGAGCCGCGAGCCTCAGGTCGTCCTTTCAGTGCGTCTGGTCATCGCGTTCTCTAGTCTTCAGTTAGCTACTCTGTGTCAGGAGGGTATCTTGTCTTCCATAGTTGCATAGTCTTACAAACTGTTGAAATAATGTTTTTGTTGGTGAAAATATGTGAATTTCCTCTTAAACCCTTCTCCCTTTGTTTTCTCTCTGCCTACTATGCAGCTCTACTTTCTTCCAGGCAGAGCTGTGGATCAAAGAGTTGTAAGTTATTGTTTTTGATATTTTTTTTCCTAATTTATTTTCATTTAGGAAGAAATCAAACAACTAGCTGATTATTCTAATTGTTTATTCAATAAGAATTATATATTTGTACTCTTCAGGTACTGGTTTTTAAGATTCTTCCAGAGTTAAAATAGTTTGTTTTTCAGATTTTATTTTTATTTTATGTATATGACTAAATTTTGCTTGAGTGTATGTGTGTGCATCTCATCTTTGCAGTGCCCACAGAGGCCAGAGGGTGTAGGGTCCTCTAGGACTGGAGTTACAGACCAGTTGTGAGCTGCCACGTGGGTCCTAGGAACCGGACCCAAGTCCTCTGGGTTCTTCACCACTAAGCCACCTCTCCAACCCAGTTAGGAGATTTCTATTTCTATATTTGTCAACCGTGTAACAATTGTTGAAACTAAAAGAAAATTAAATGCCACTATTTTGTTGTTAGATACACTGTTGAGTTGTTACGGAGTTTGAGAAATGACTGAAAACATTTAATTTCAGGCACCAACACCTTTTCAGTTTTCCTCCGCCATTGGTCTTCCCGAGTCTAAATGCATGTGTTCAGCTGTAGCCTCGGCACTGTTCCTGGGGCTCAGCGCTGCTTTTGGATTTGTAGAGTTAAGCTTCACTCTCGCCAGTCTTCCTAGAGGCTGGCATGCTTTTGAAACAGGGCTATGTATTCACAGATGCCCACAGCGTCACACTAGTGACACTTAAATTATTCCAGAAAAAGAGCGAGTAATTTAGATAGCCGTGTTGGTAAAGGTGCTGCGGTGGCGTGTGAGCTCTGTGTGAGCTGTGCCATGTTGGTTGTCTAGTGTGTTACAGAGATGTTGTCAGTGCGAGATGGTGATCTGATTGTGCTGCTTTTCATTTTCTAGAACTAGTGTTTATGATTCTCGAGCACGAGAAAGATTGCGCCAGATTGAAGAGCAGAAAGCACTGGCATTGCAGCTTCAAAACCAGGTAATAAACAGGAAGTGCTAAGGTTAAAGTCAGGACAGCGAAGGTGGCTGCTCTTGCAGAGGACTCGGGTTCTGTTCCCAGCATGCACATCGCAGCTCACAACTATCAGTAACTCCAGTCACAGAGATCTGGCACCCTCTTCTGGCTTCCTCAGAAGCCAGGTACCTGGGTGATGCACATTCATACATGCAGACAAAGCACTCACACATAAAACAGTAAATAAAATCTTTTCTTACAGCTTATGAATGAATAGCACATCCAGGTGGAAACTGTTAGGGAGGCTCCCTGTGCTGAGCGGCGGCTGTGCGCCCTGTAGCAGTGCAGCTTTTGCGATAAGTGACTCACCTCGCAGAAGTCAAACAGTAGTTTTCTTTGTCCCGCTTACTCTAAAGTTCTGTCTCCAGAGATTGCAGGAACAGGAACATGCAGTACTTGATTCCATAGAACTTCACCTTCGTGTACCTCTTGAAAAGGAGATTCCTGTCACAGTTGCCCAAGAAACTGGGAAAAAAGGTCAAGAACTAACTGATAGTGAAGACGAATTTCCTGAAATAACAGAGGTAAAGTGCATACTGAAAATTCCTACAGTAGAGCTGGGTGTAGTGGTGGTGAGGCCTTTAATCCAGCACAACAGAGGCAGAGGCAGGTGAATCTGCATTTGAGGCCAGCCTGGTTACATGGATGCTCCAGGACAGCCAGAGCTATATAGTGAAACATACCTCAAAAAAAAATCTGCAGTTGCATTTGTTTAGGAAGGATGCTATGGGCAGGCTCAAAGAGTAGAGCCCCTGACATTTAAACTGTATTTGTGTAGCTACACTGTTACTGTATTATGCACCAAAGTTCAGATGAATATGGGTGTGTTGTAGCAGCTTCAGTGACTATAAAGTAGGCTGGAGAGATGGCTCAGCAGTTAGGAGCACTGAGTGCTCTTCCAGAGGACCTGAATTCAGCGCCCTCTTCTGGCATGCAGGTGTACATGCAGATAGAGTACTGAAATGCATAAATAACTTAATCTTTTTTTAAAAAAGTATATAGCACACATATTTTTATGTGTAATAAATTTTATATTTCAAAAAATAATTTTTGATGTTGGGTTTAGCTTGGGAGGTTTTGTTCTGTTTTGATTGCAGTCACAGGAATCCAGCCCACCACTTTGTATACACTGAGCCGTACCCCCAGGCTCACAAAGGAAATCATTTGCTAGCAAATGGTGAGCTGAAAAGTATTATTTCTATTTTTGTTTTTGTTTTGTCTTTTTTTTTTTTTTTTTTAGTTAGCTTACAAAGGAATGAGTTTCATTCTGACATTTTCATACATACCTCGCTTTTGTAATGTTTCTTCTTAAGCAGTAATAATCCACTGTGAAAATTTTGGAAGATACTTAGAAATCTATGTATGTTTCTAAAGTCTGTTCCTTAATTTATACCTCTTTCAAAATGTTATTAGACCTGGGGTACAGCTTGGTGGTGGACTGCTTGCCTCATGTGTGCAAGGCCCCGGGTCTTGGATTTGATCACTGGCACCATTAAAATGAAAAAACTACTGGGTAGCCAGTGAGCATCACATACTTCTTATAGTTGTACTAAATTCCATATTTTATATCTTTAAAAGTAAAACAAAATGTCTATGAGAAGAGCATCTAACTAAAAGGTACTACCCCATGATACCTTTGTGGAAGCTTTTGTTTCTTGGGAAACCATTTGAACCAGAAATACAAAACATAAAGAGACCTTTAAGGAGCTGGAAGATTTGAGCAAAAGTTATTTCAGTCTTATGGATCTGAATGAATGTTGTATGAAAGAGAAAGCGGGACGGCCAGCTGGTGGGAGAGAGTAAGCAGGAAGACTGCTGAAGGAAGAGGAGCCAGAACGATTTAGGAGTGAATGGTTAACAGTAACTGATAGGTCCTTGACTGGTGGTAAATACAGTCTGGGGACTGGTGAGAAGCGAATTTTTTCTGAAACCATTATGTTTGATCCTTTGTTTTCTTAGGAAATGGAGAAAGAAATAAAGAATGTATTTCGTGGTGGTAACCAAGATGAAGTCCTCAGTGAAGCGTTCCGCTTGACCATTACACGCAAAGATATTCAAACCCTAAACCACCTAAACTGGCTCAATGACGAGGTAATCTTACACTTACTTTATATGCTAATAGTAGTGAATATTAACTGAAAACTAAACCAAGACGTCATCTCACTGTTCGTCAAAATGTGGCCTTAGACGACCCGCGTCTGAGTCCCTGTCCCAGGCCTCTGTGTGAACAGTGTGGCCCAGAGAAGCACTTGGACAGCAGCTCCAGTGTGCTTAAAGGCTATGTTGCTGATTCCCCTGCTCTTGTAAACACTGATAGGAAGGCCATTCACATGTGGTATTCTCACTCTGCTTAACATATTTTTGAGCAAATATTTAATGCCTGACCTTACTGCAACATGAGGGTTAGGGTTAGAGAATTCTTTGGGATTTCTAGGCAGA
Organism: Cricetomys ansorgei; assembly: GCA_026225945.1. Classification (NCBI taxonomy): domain Eukaryota; kingdom Metazoa; phylum Chordata; class Mammalia; order Rodentia; family Nesomyidae; genus Cricetomys; species Cricetomys ansorgei. The sequence goes on along the minus strand of JAMJFZ010000271.1, from coordinate 8,618,003 downwards.
AACCAGGTCTACTTCCTTTTTCTCATCTACTTGCTTTAGGTTATGTATGTGATAAGCTTTCTGAAGTAGTCTTCATTTGTACATGATGTTTTTAAAGTTGACATTGAAAGGGCTAAATTGTTTTTATGTTGTCGATATATAGCTAGGGGAAATGGCTTTACCTCTCAGTTCCAATTAAATATATTAATTATGCCATGATCTTTAAATTGATCTGTCCTCATCTTAAACCTTTAAAACCTGTTTCATTTAAGAAGGATTTATTCTTACTTTTTATTTATTTTTGTGTGTATATGACAAGTGGAGCATCTAAAAGACAAACAGAACATAGAAAGATTAGGAAGCCTCCAAGGTCACAGAGCTAGTAAAGAGCAGAGCTGGGGCCAGACCCAGGCACTGGTGTTTACAGGGCCACTGCCTCAAGAGGCCTGTTAAGGATTAGAGGTATAGAATTAAGACCATACACCATGCCCAAGATGTTGATTTCCTCTGGGACCAGCTGAACTGTTCGATTGCCTGTGACACTGGTTAGTTCATAAGATGAACATTTCAGAAGCTTATCTCTCCTTCAGTGCTGTTTTTCGACTAAGAATAAAAAGGGACACACGATTTGATGTCCCTGTTAGAAACTTCACTCAGATCTTTTGGTTCCTACATAAGAGAGGTGGATGATAGAACACTGGATTAATGATAGTGGAGAAGAGCTCTCCAAGTTAAAGAGGAAAACAAAAATCAGTAATGATTGTTTCTGGTCTATGATTGTTTACCATTTTTCTTTCTCCTGCTACTGCTGGAGAAGAAAGTTATTCCAAAGGGATTATAACCTATAAATCACCCAAAGCCTAGGGGGCAGCAGTGAGTAAGATATAAGCTGAATTCCTGCCCTGTACTGTGGCAGTCATCTCAAAGAGATTCCTTACAGGGGCAGCACTCATCAGGACGTATTTTCTGTTCCCTGACCCTCAGAGGCTGGACTCTGAGCGTGCTGAGTTAATGGAAATTATATGATTTATTATTATATGAGTAGATGAGGAGAAAGAGTTTTTCCCTACATTACCTCTGCCACACCTACCTAGAATGTCTGAGGGAGAGCTTTTCTTTTGAGTTCAGAGGATTAAGTCACGTCTTCAAGATATTAATGAGAACTAATTTAAGAAGTACCAATTTTAAAGTATATTTCTTAGGTGTAAATAGCCAACATTCTGATAGACTACTAGATATACTTAAATTCTGATGTTTGTTTTACAAATACTTAATTCTTTTTCTAAATTATGAATATTCAGTCTCTTGCAGATAGTTCATGTTTTTTCAATTCTATTTTTCCTTCAAATAAATACTCTTGTAAATAACCACTTTTTTGTGTGTGTCCTGTCAGTATTAGAAGATATATTAAAATTCTCTGCAGAACAAAGTAACTTGTAAATTATTCTTACCATTGATAAAGTAAAAGAAGAGCTAAGAAATGAAAAGATTCAGATTTAGTTTTTAAAGAAAATAAAATCATCAGTACTCCAAAAGAAAAAAATAAAGGGAAGGAAAAAAAGAAAAGAAAATCCAGGGCCAGCAAAATGGCCAAGCAGATAAAGGTGTCTGCTGCCAAGACTGATGACCTGCGTTTGGTCCCCAAGATCCACATGGTGGGAGAGATTCAGCTCCCACACGTTGCTCTCTGACTTCCACTCATGTCTGCCACAGTGCAACTCTGTCCATACATACGCACACGTGTATATATGTAATTAAATAGTGTAATAAAACTAAGCAAAATCCACAAGTCCTGCATTTGGGATCCTTGGATTCTTTTTTTATTTTTAATTTATTTAATTTATTTATTGGTTTTTTTGAGACAGGTCTCTACATAGCCCTGGCTGTCCTAGAACCATGTAGACCAGACTGACCTTGAATGCACACAGATCCACCCACCTGGCTCTGCCTCCCAAGTGCAAGGGTTAAAGGCATGCGCCACCACTCCTCGCCCCTGATTTCTTTTTAAAAAGAAAAATAGACCTCCATGCTTGTCTATTCAATAGACTTTCAATTTTATTTTATTTCATAAATGAACTTATTAAATTCTGTATAGCTTCAAAGGATTAATTGAGATTTTTATTGCCACTTAAGAGATTACCCTATAAGAACCATGCATGATAAAAGACTGATAAAATTGATGCTATAGATGGGAATTTCTATACTGGATCAGGAAGTCAGTCATTAATAATATCTAAAAAGAGGAAAGAGAGGGCTGGAGAGATGGTTCAGTGGTTAAAGCACTGGCTGCTCCTCCAGAAGATCCAAGGTTCAATTCCTAATACCAACATGGTAGCTCACAACTGTCTATAACTCTATGAGGGGATCTGACACCCTCATACACATCCATGCAGGCTAAACACCAATGCACATCAGATAAAAATAAATAACTTTTTAAAAGGAGAGATTAAAGAGGAAATTTACCTGCAGAAGTAGATGGAAAGTGGGCATGAAAAAGCAGGTATTTTCAAACGGGTGTCAGTACCAACAATTACTAATGCCTGGAGATTGCGGCCTGAGACTCCTGACCTTTATATTCCATGTTAATCCTCTGATAGGAGCACTGCTTTAGGCTAGATGTCTTTGCTACTGTGAAGGCCTGAGCAGTGTTTGCTTTTGTTTTTTGTTTTTTAAGTATTTTATCTTACCATTTTATGTGTATAGGTGTTTTGCCCGCGTGGATGTTTGAGTATTGCACTTGTATAGTGACCACTGAGACCAGAAGAGGGTGCTGGATTCCCTGAGACTAGATTTAGACTCTTGTGAACTACTCTGTACTTGTAGATTGAACCTAGGTCATCTGGAAGAGCAGCCAGTGCTCTTAACTATTGAGCCAGCTCTCCAGCCCCTTGAGCATTGTTTTATAGATCATTAAATAAATTGAGAAATACATGGAAATAATTTAGGTTTTTGTACAGCAAAACCATTGCTTCTGCTCAGGATATCGTAAAAGGGGACCCTTTCAACTTATGTAGTATACCAAACAAAACATGTAAGACAGTTCTCACACACGCATGAAGGTAGTGCACCAGTGGTCCCTGAGAGAAGTGAAGTAAAGGCGATGTGCTCTATAGTTTATAGAAACGGGGATGCAGAGATATAGCAAGAGATACTCAAGATGAGACACAGGGAAAAGAAAGATAGGACCGTCAGTGAGGCTGTTCTCTAGCTTGTTATCAAGCAGCCTGAGTATGCAGTTGGAATCCCAGAAGGAAAGTGGAGACATAAGCAGTGTCTAAAAAGCTGTTTCAGAAAGTAGTAGTGAAAGATGTCCTAAACTTGAAGTCTAGGAACCGACCCCTATAAAATTTAACACACCCAAGTAGTGTTAAATATACCTTTAAAATGTATAATTTTAGCCAATAACTAATACTACAGAGAAAAACAGTAAATGTAGCAAGAAAGAAACAGGTCCATTAAGTACAGAGAGACAGAGAATAATTTATTAGAAACCACACGAGCCAGAAGACCTCCTTTAAGTACTGAAGAGAAAAGACAAATACTATCATAGATGCTATGCCCAGTGAATATTCTTTCACAGTAAGCTTGGCTCTTACTTTTTCCCCTTGTAATGTGTGCATGTGTGCACACAGATACATGCACATACTACAGAGTGCACGTGAGATCAGAGAACAACTGCAGAAATGTGTTCTCTCCTTCCACCATGTGGTTCCCAGGAACTGAACCCAGGTTGTCAGGTTTGGCAGCGAGCACCTTTACTCAGTGAGCCATCTTGCCAGCTGAAAGCTATGCTTTCTTACACACTGCTGATAGAGTCCATTGCTAGTAGATAGGTACTCAAGAAATGTTACATGTTCTTCAGGCACAAGGACACGTCAGATGAAAATGTTAGTCCTGCAAAGGAATGAAGAGTATCAGGGTTGTTCTCATCTCTGAAAGAGCATCGACTAAAGCAGAACCAAATGATATATTGTTTTAGAAACTTGTGTGAGAAATATTTGAAATCATTGCATAAATGGAAGTTCATGCTAACTACTATAAGATTCTCCCATTCTCTATGAAGTAGTAAAGTGTTATGAACATAGACTGATAACCTATGTAGTTCAAATCCTAGAGCAACAACTGAAAACCCAAAGCTATAAATAGTAGCATAGCTAAAATGCAATTTTAAAATCCCGAAGAAGAAATGGTACAAACATAAAAACGAGCATGGTAGTAGATGTCACTCAGCCATATCAATGTCAAAACGATCTAGACCAGCCCTGTCTGGTAGAAATACAACGTGAGCCATGTATTTTACTTTAAATTGAATAGTGGTTTCATTTCTAGAGGAAGGTAGAATGCTTGCCTTGCATCCATGAGGCCCTGGCTTTGACCACTTCTAGCACCAGAAAAAAGAAAAAGAATTAAATAAAATTAACCATAATGTTTTATTTAACCCAGTTATCTCCAGAATATGTCATTTTTGGTTTATAGTCCATATTAAAATATTAAGGAGTTATTTTACTTTCTCTTTGAAGTAGGAATGTAAATTTTACATCTTAGTTTGTAATAGTCATAACTCAGGAACTTAACCTTGGCTAGTTCTTACTATACTGGACAAGTGTAAGTGAGGAAAAAAAAAAAGACTTTGAGTTTCAAAGTAGAAATTGTTAGACTCGGTAAAAGAAACTGTCTGTAAGAAGTGCCCTTCCCTGCACTGCTGGGGATTGAACCCAGGGCCTGTGTGTGTTAGCCATGTGCTCTGTCATGAGCCATACTCCTACCATGCAGATCCCATTCTGAATGTAAGGGTACAGATAGATTTACAGATTAAAGGATGGGAAAAATTATGTTATACAAAGACTAACCAAAAAATAATAAAGTGACTATTAATAGTATTCAAAGTCTATTCTGCAGTGAAGACTGTTAGCTGTGGTAGTCCTTTCACGGTAATAGAGGCCAGTTCATCGTGAAAGCTTTACAGCCTAAATACGTACACATTTTAGTAACACATTCAAAACATGTGAAGCAAAAGCTGGTAGAACTGGAAGGAGGAAGAGAGAAAGCTGTACTCACTCCAGAGATTTCAGCTCTTCTCTCTCCCTTGGTCATTGATAGAACAAGCAGACACTCAGCACGGTGTGAAGAAGCAGTGTGACTGTATTTCCTGCTCTCATTTTTCCTCCAAGAGCCTAGTCTCCACATCATTCCTAATGGCTAATTTACATGGGAGAACTGGAAACTAGCACGAAGATATGTCTGCCCCTTTTTTGGAGGGAAGGGGGTGCAGTCTGCTTTGTGATTCATGCTAATTATTGCCAGTTGTTTTCAAAGTAAAGGAACACTGAACTATGGGATTACGTTAATTGTATCTTACTTGAGAAAAAAAGGTCCTAGGGGAAACCTCACAGCAAATGTGAGAGGAGGGTGCTGGGGAGGCATTTAAGATAAGAGTCTAAATAGTAAGCTGTAAGGACACTGAGGCCCTAGCTGACCAGGTGGGCCATCTTTCGTAAGCTCATCTTTGAAGAGAAAGAGATGCCGCACGTTCAGCTTTTTAGCATTGCAACAGCCTTGTATGTATAGTATCGCTATTTGATTGGTGGTAGGAAAGAAAAAAAGGAAGGTTGTAAGGAAGTACCATGCTCGGTGGGTTTTTTAATGGGAGAATTGAGATCTAGAACTGGAGCTCATGCTCTTTACTCAAGATTCTCACTTTTAGAACACAGTATTTAGTGGAAGTTCGGGCATAATATTACTCAGTGCTGGGGAGGTGCATAGCTCCTTCTTGACATGCACAAGGCCCTGCGTGCTGTCCTCAGCACTACACGAAGGAACTAATGGAAATGGGGTTAAAGAAGTGGTTATAGTTAATTCTGTCCAGGAAGTAGGTAGAACCTAGTAATGCTCAGTAGAGAGGAAACAGCCCACAGAAACTTAACACTGGGAATGGGTTTTTATAGGGAAGACATCATCTGTGTTAGAAGGAAAGAAACTAAGAGACAATAAGAGATAGTTAGGTGAGTGAATGTGGGAGGCTTGCCAGATGTGATCCACCCGTGCAGCTGATGTTTCCAGGTGACATGCTTCTGTCCCTGTCCTCATAGCTGGCCGCTGGAGTGTTCCCCAGCCACCTCTGATAAACCAGTATCTTATTCAAGGTCATATAGAAAATAGTAATATTCTCCATAAAGATACGTTGTTGCTGTCTTGTCTCAGTGTCTGCTCGGGAGTACTGTCCTGCCCAGGACTGCTGGTACATTTCTTCCCAAGTAGTGGGGTTCAGAGTTACTGTGGAAGAGTTAAACATCAAAGCTTTACTGCTAGATTGTTTTACTTCTAGATTTATCTGGTTAATTGGGCAAGAAAAAAGATAGAAATACCAATATCATCATGGCAACATTCAGGAAAGAAAAATTCTTTATCTCTGCCCAATCTTCGTTTGAAAACACTAGGATTTTCTGGGGTTGGAGAGATGGCTTGGTTGTTAAGGTCACCAGAAGTAGCCAGGCAGTGGTGGTGGTGCGCACCTTTAATCCCAGCACTCGGGAGGCAGAGGCAGGTGGAGCTCTTTGAGTTTGGAGTTCCGAGACAGCCAGAGTTACGACAGAGAAACCCTGTCATATAGCCGTCTTTAACTCCAGGTCCCAGGGATCCACATACAAGTAGTACACAGACATGTGTTCAGGCAAAACTCTCATATACATAATATATATATATTTTTTTTTAATTCAAAAAAGACTAGAAGTTTCCTTTAAAGATAAGCTTCTTTGCAGCTTCAGACTGGCAACTTATCAAATAGAATATAAAAGGCACAAAGACACTGTAAACAATTTTCCCATCTTCAGACAAGGCTGCATAGACAAGCAGACACCCACAGCCAAAGCTCTTCAACATAGTCGGAAGTCCGATCTTTAGGCACCAGCAGCCACAGAGGCCGCAGGCAAGTGTGTGCCAGAGAAGATGGCAAGTAAGCCAGCAAACACTAGTGGTGGTTTTCAGATGTGTTTCAGTAGACAGACAGAGAGTAAGATAGCGACTGGCGTACTCTTAGCCCCTACTTCAAAGGGAATTTAAGATCTGCTGTGGCTAAGAGAATCCTGTGTGTCAGAGAGAGCTCTTGCCAGTGGAGAAGGAAGGACCCTTTTTTTTCATAAGATACAAGCAAATGTGGTGGCCGCCGCTGCTCCTCTTTCATCCTGAATACTGCCAGACTGGTTTCTGTTTCCTTCAGCCCCAGCCCAAGTCTGTGGAATAACATGTAGAGTCCTTTTTGTGGGTTATTTTGAGCATGATTGTATCTTGGCTGAACTATGGCAGTTTTCCTCACTTGAGGAGAGAGACTTGCATCTAAACTCATCCTAGATATCAGATTGCAATTCTCAGCTAATGGGAGGGAGCCATTGAGGCCACCAAACTCCCCCTGCTAGGATATAGGGAAAACGGAGTGGAACTCAGATCATTCCATAGAGCTAATTATCTAGTTGGCTAGTAGGAAGAAGCCATTTCCCTCTTCATAAGAACGGCCTTGGATGGAGGCAAGACACAAGCAGTGAAAAAGGATTCTCTGTTCTCGTCAGTTTAGCTTTATAATTGGTTCTTTCAGGGAGCAAGAAAAAACCTGGACTATGTAAAAACTTAGTTTGTTTTTAGAACGTTTTCCTTCTGAAAAATAGGATACTTATGTATAACATGTCCACCTCCCCTCCTTTCTTTTTAAACGTCAAGCTAATGATTTCAAAGGTAATAACTCTCATAGACACCTGGGAGAGAAATTCCTGCCTGTCTTTATGTGCTTGACTATCCTTGTCTCTCTGTCCAGATTCTTCCACCTTTGTCTTTAGTCTTTGTTGCCTGGTAAAGTACGTACCTGCCCGCCTCTGCAGAAGGTTTGGCTCTCAGTGATTGTCTGGCTATCCGCTTATATACTGTACCTTTTAGTACAGTAAATATTTAACTGTAATATTCATAATATTTATAAATATAACATGGATAACATAGGTGGGGTAGATTCTACCCAATTCTCTGAGAGGTAACTTATCCATTTCTTTTGGTTGATTTTCTCTCAATAGAGATTGTAGTTTACTATCTAGAAATCTCTGCTTGTTGGGCAGATATTGCCTGCATTAGTAGCTGTTTTCAAGACTTAGATACATCATTTAGGACCATTATTTTCTAGCAGTTAAACCGAAAACCTAGATTTGAAAAACATATCATCTGGTTATACCTTGATTCCTTTTAATTATTTAAAACAATCAAGAACCAGTTAACTTCTGGACATTGAATTAGCCACAGCCTAACTCCTCTGCTTCCTTGGGCTCTATTGCACAGTGATCAGAGCTGCAGGCAGAACAGCATCTTCAGAACTGGCCCCCCATCTCCTTAATGCAGTTTGCCTGAAGCTGCCTCTGCATCTGTATCTATAGGCCCTTTCTCTGGTCTGGACTGTTCTCGGGTATGTTCCTGGCAGTATTCCTTGCTGTTGGACAGTAGCTCACTGCTCTGGCATCCTGGTGTGTAAATATTTGTCAAAGGACAGGGGCATTTTCCCATTTCTCAAAAAACATTCTGAAAAATGTGCCTGTTTTCATAGTCATATTTCCAAGCTGTGGCTCAGTTAGCCCATTCATTCCTTTCAGTTGGCAGACACTGGCCTGGCCTCACTATCCACATAAAGTAAGTATGCCGTAATTTTTGGCCCAGTAACTTTTAAGCTTTAGTACCAAGGTGTCCTGGACCTACAGGAACCACAGACAGCATAGTTGCTGTTATAGAAGACATTGCTTTGTTGGCAGAAAGAATCATCTATCTCTTTAGTCAAACATTTTAATTGTTGTATTTACACTTGACATTGAAAGAGTAATGCAGTCAGCAGAGATGAAGAAGCTAAATATCTAGGTGTTGACTCTTAGGTCTGTAATAGAAAACAATTTTATACTACTTCATGTCTCCCTCCTAAGTGAGATTGCTGTATCACCACAGGTATTTTCGTGGTTCGTCTGGTATTTTTTTCTGGTCAGTTAGCTCTGCTTGAAACCTAAGCGATTTCCACTGCATGTGGCTGATAAGGCTTTGAATGTGGAACAGAACCATATAGCACTTGAAGTCTTTAATCCCAGCACTCAGGCCTTAAACAGGAGCTGTACTGCAGGTGGAGGCTCGCTTGGGCTGTACAGTGCGTCCAGGCCAGTCTGCTGCAGAGAGAGAGGAGAGAAGGAGAAGGAAAGTGGCGGGGAGAGAAGGAGAAAAGCGTGTTGGGGGAATAAGACCTGAGCTCAGGCCCCGTGCTCAGTACAAAAACGTTGAAGTGCCTGCCGGAGCACTCCTTCCTTGCCTTGCCTCTGAAGCCTCACCTTCCTCCTTGCCTGGTTTCCTACAAGCCTGGCTAGCATCTGCCCATTTGTTCTGTTTCCCAGCACTTAAACTTAATAGTTGGAATCTCTCTGTTGAAGCATTCATTGAATTGGTTGGGATCCCAACATAATACATAAATGTATGTTAATGACATACTAATTATTCAGTATAATAGCTGCTTTTGCCCTGTTGTAACTGTTGTAATGTGTAATGTCTTCCTGCAGATTATCAATTTCTACATGAATATGCTAATGGAACGCAGTAAAGAGAAGGGATTTCCGAGTGTACATGCATTTAATACCTTTTTCTTCACCAAGTTAAAAACAGCTGGTTATCAGGCTGTGAAACGCTGGACAAAGAAAGTGGATGTATTTTCTGTTGACATTCTCCTGGTGCCCATTCACTTGGGTGTGCACTGGTGTCTAGCTGTGAGTAACTTCTTTATTTTTGATGACATGAAAAAGAAATCTACATAGAATATGGAGGGTCATGAGTTCTACATCTTTGCTTGACTCTAGGGGGAAAAAGTAGGATTTAGTAGTGATAACTTGGCTAAAAATCAGGTAAATTTCCTTTGAGAAATATTAAAAGAGAGTTATTATAGGCTGTCTAGCCAACCTAGCATAAGACAAGGGGTAAAGAAGTGACTTCTTAGTGACGCTGCCCGGTCCCATCTTATGGCTGTTACGTTCTGCCTGGCTGTGACTTGTCTTGTGCGTGTGGTGATTCAGCATTTTTATGACTCTGGGAATGTGGATACATTAATTTAATGTTAATAAAAATTCTTGTATATTCTGCTTTGAATTACATTTAAATGGTATCAATCCAAAAAGAAAATATCAAGATAAAGACAAACCCAGAATCTTGTCACCATTTTTCTTAAACTGTGGAAATGCTCTTAGGATGGTTAACTAATTTTCTTTGAATCATGGGGAAACTGTAGAAGAAGATTTCAGGCCAATTGATCAGCCCCCCCAGCACCACTCCACATAAATAATCCACTTGTTCTTAAATGTAATATCATGCAAAATATCCACCAGACTTCTCACAGTTTGACAGAACGTCTGGGGGAAGTTCAGTGGCGAGGGAACACAAGCTGATACACAGTGTCTTCGCTGTTTTCTCTTGTTCCCAGGTTGTAGACTTTAGAAAGAAGAGTATCACCTACTACGATTCTATGGGCGGGATAAACAACGAAGCCTGCAGGATCCTCTTGTAAGTGCAAGTTTAGGACTGGAAAAACAGTCGTTGCTTTGTGTTTGCAGCAGTCAAACTCAGTTGTGTGATCCTTCAGAGACGTAATTAATGACACTGTCACATCAAGCAAAAACGCGTATTTTAAATTCAAGTTTAGCAATGTAATACTGTAGTATGTGTTAGTAGGGGCAATTGCTGTCTTGACACTAAATATAAAGTAACTATATGCATAGAATATAGTCAACAGAACTTACTTAATTCAGCTTTCTGAAATTTTAGATGAAAAACCCAGTCCCACAGAAGTGGCTTTGATTTGCTCAAGTGTTACTACTTAGTGGCTCACCTGGTAATTAGCATGCAAATCTCTCATACCCTCCTTGCTCCTCTTTCTAAAACACCTATTCTACTTGCTCTGCAACTGGCATGTGGCCAGGGGAGGTAGGTTCCTGAAAAATGAGCAGTTAATACTTAAAAAGAATGCTCTAGCACTCAGGAGAGGCTCAGAGGGTAAAGGGCTTGCTGCACACACATGAGGACCATGCTTGGATCTCCAGAACTCAGATCAGTGCTGTGTGGGCATCGTTCTGAACTACCTACAGCCATAGAAGGCAGGGACAAGGATGCCCACACAATGGCTAGAAAGACTAGGAGTATCAATGAGCTCAGGATTTGATTGAGAGACCCTGTCTCAATGAATAAGGTTGAGTAGTCAAGAATGACTCCTGATGTTGACCTCAAGCCTCCACATGTGTGAACACACGCACATACCACAAACATTAACACTGCCTACATGCTCGGTTTCTGAGGATTGTCAGCCCATTGTTGGGTGACAGCTGCCGTCAGTCCACACAGCTCACCTCGCTCTCTCCCGCGGCCTTTAGGCAGTACCTAAAGCAAGAGAGTATTGACAAGAAGAGGAAAGAGTTTGATACCAATGGCTGGCAGCTCTTCAGCAAGAAAAGCCAGGTACGTTTCATACTGATGTTATATGAATCCTTAAGAAGTGGGGTGTGGAGAGGAGAGGATTTTTTTCTGCTACTTGATTTCCAGGGACTCTCTAGCTTCATGTCTGGCCTGACTTCAGTTTTATGAATTATCTGTGGGAAAGCTCATAATGTGTTTCTTGTTTAAAACTGTTTTCTAAATGCTGTTGTGTTGAGTTTTTGTACTCCTGTGAGAAATACTTGTTGACTACTTGATGCTTAGTGGAAAGACAGTTTTACACCCGTAGGTGCCATGAAAATCTAAGAGAGCTCCCATGTGATCAATATGAAGTAATACACAAGGGTGGGACTAAAATGCTACTTAAAAAAATCCTTCCCCTTCTAGACTTTTCTTTACTGTCTTAAATAGGAGATGAAGGTCACGTGTTCTGAACTCGGGTAGATGATGTAACATTGATAAAGAAGCTTGCAAAAATACTGTGTCGCTGTTATTGGTCTTCTAGGAAATTCCACAGCAGATGAATGGAAGTGACTGTGGGATGTTTGCTTGCAAATATGCTGACTGTATTACCAAAGACAGACCAATCAACTTCACACAGGTGAGGCGGGCCTTCAGGACAAGCCTGGGCACCTGGTATCCAAGCTGTCCATCTGCTTTTCTCTGTTTTGTGGAGCCTCTGCAATGACCTTCACATGCTTCAGGCTGAGTCTCCTAACACTGTGAACGTTGTGTCTGTAACACTTTGCAAAAGACAAGACAGTGATGGTCCACATCCTAACACACTGATAATCAATCCAAGAATCTATTTTGAAACAGTTGTCTGGTATGTGTGTAATTTTACGGTTGATTAATGATAAAGGTGAGTTTGCACACAGATGAAAGGACTACTCTTGCTTTACATAAAGTGTTTAATTTGGCTGATCTTTGATGCTCCAGGGTACAGTGCATTCTCACTTTCAGAGCTGATTGGTAATTTGGTTTTATAGTTAGCAATGCTGAGAATGCTGTTTCACTGGGGCAGTACAGAATGGCTGAAGTGTGATACTTAAGCAAACAGCACTTTAAAAAAAATTACTTTTTGGGAGGGGGGGGATGTGGAGAAAACAGCATGCATGTGGGGGTCAAAGGCAGCTTGTGGGAATTGTTCCTCTTCTGCTATGTGAGCCTCGAGGGTCAGACTTAGGTCATCAAGCTTGGTAGCGAGTACTTTTACTCTCTGAGCTGTCTCACTAGCTCAAACAGCAATTTTTAATATAAAAATTGTAGTACAGTACAATCTAAAGATAAGCCAATTTGAGATTACATGCTGAGGAATGATGATAGGATGTACTAAAATTCTTCGTTTTTCGCAATTAAACCATCATGTTTCTTTAAGAGCAGAAAATGTTATATGTAAGTAAAAACACCGTGGTTCATAATGTATGATGGTCTAGAATGTGAACTGGGGTGCTGAAAGCAGCCTAAGTTGGCATTCTGCGGTGTCACAGAATGCAGTGTGAACTGTATGTCACATATTCAGAACTAGGGCTGCCATGAAGTCATGCCGTGCAACACAGTGAGCTCTTCCAAAAACACCTTGGATTCATTGTGCATTTGAGCATGAATTAATTTTTGGACATGGTATGTTCAGAAACTTTTCACTGTTCTCAGATTTTTCATAGTACCCATATTCAGTTATAAGTGCAGATGGATCAGAGCCCAGAGTTTAAGAAAACCCTTGGAAAAACTGGGCATGGTGGCTCACGCCTTTAATCCCAGCACTTAGAGGCAGAGGCAAGCAGATCTCTCTGAGTTAGAGGGCAGCCTGGTCTACATAGAGTTCCAGGCCAGCCTGAGCTATATAGTGAGAGCCTGTACCAAACAAAACAAAACTAGAAGTTAAGACACTGGGACCTAGACCAAGCTGAGATAATGTTCCAAGTTCTCTTAGTTCTCCGTTTTCAGGCCTTTGTCTCACACACTCGAGAGATCAACATAAAAGACTTGAGAGACACCATTCTCAGAATTCTTGGAGCCATTTGGGCATCCTGGAACTAGATGGTGCCCTCTAGAACTCCCTAAGGCTACAGAGTAAACATAGTAGCAGAGGGAAGCAGGGAAAGGAGAGGCTACATGGAGTCAAGAGTGAGCAGTCGGGAAGACCAGAAATGCTGCTGAGTCTGTTAGCGAGACCCTAAGAGGAGCAGGCGTGCGGGGAAAGGAGTATTGTGCCACACAGGTGGACAGTAAGTGTGTCTGTGTCCCTACAGCAACACATGCCATACTTCCGGAAGCGGATGGTCTGGGAGATCCTACACCGGAAGCTCTTGTGAAGACTGTCTCAGTGAGCAGACATGATAGAGTGGGGGACCAGCCCTTTGCCGTCTACAGCCAGAGACCTTGGAAACAGCTGCTCCTAACCCCTGTTCTTGTACAGCCCTGATCCTGGACCAGACCAGGCGAGATGCATTCACAAGCACATCTGCCTTTCCTTTTGTATCTCAGATACTATTTTTGCAAAGAAACTTTGGTGCTGTGAAAGGGGTGAAGAGAGAGACTGCTTTTCACTTCAGTTCTGCCGTCTTGTTTTCAAAGGGCTCCAGCCTCACTGAGTCCCTAATTAGGAGCCCAAGGAAAACTTGGGAAGAATCTTGGTTTTGTATAAACTCTTGTTGCTAGGCCTTACCGAGACGTAGGGAAGGAAGAGCATGGACAGGAGGCAGGGATAGAAACCACCAGCACATAGATGTACAGATGATTCCCAAGACACAGCGATAGGAATGGGACTGTAAACTGGACTTTGAGACACAAGCCTAAGTCCCCTCCTCCAGAACCCTCTCTATTTATATGCCCCGGTGTGAAACCTGACTGCTTCTCCTCAAAGCTGTTACTGGTAGCATTATCCCATCCACAGGCACAGTGCGCAAGCCCTGGCAGACCCTAAAGTCGGGAGCAGCTCTTTCCTCACAAGCGGGGGTTTGTGCATGTGCTAACAGCGTGAGCTGTCGGGAGGACCTACCCAGAAGTGTGGAGTGCATCAACAAGGCCCCAGCTTCACTGTTGCCTGTTCTGACCTAGAAAAAGGACCTTGGTCTTTAGCATCAAACACTAGAGTTGGAGGTATACAGGTCTAGTTGGTCTGTGGCTAGTTGGTTTAAATATGTTTCTAACCACAGAGAATTTTATATACATATATGTGTGTTTGTGTATATACATACATATATACACACACACACGTGAAATATATATATATTTCACAGGAATATGCTTTTTAAAGAAAACAAAAGACTGGATGTGCTCACCATTTGGTCTGTAGGTTTATTTTCATCTTTCAGATTCCAGCACACAGTGATCCCAGCCCCTGTGTATCGGGTGTTTGTAGACTTCCTAAAAGTATTTTGAGACCTGGATGAATTCTGTCTTAGGAGTAAAGGTTATCAAGGCAGATATTTTCAGCTGAAAGCGGGTGGAGTTTAGATTGATAAACTTGAGATTTTCAAATTACTATTCCTTTTGTTCTTTCTGGCATCTCTCCCCCCCCTCTGAGAGCTCCTAAGGTTTAGGTGGTGAGATGATCCAATGCCAGTGTCATTTTGTACTTAAGTTCCCAAACAGGAACATTTTATACCTTTTCTGTATTATAATGGGTAGTTTTATATACACTCTTTTCTCCTCTCCCCTTGTACCCCATCCTGTTCAGCATCGTGCTTTCTCCTTGGGCTCATTTGAAAATTTTACTCTGTTTTATACTAAGCTTGTTTAGTACATTTTTCTATGTTTTACCACAAGTTACAATTTGAAAACAACAACTATTTTTTTTAAATATTCCATTGTTAAACTGAACGTCTTCACTCCAGCAACCAGTGTCCTCTCTCTTCCGTGGCTCCCTGCATGTTGGAGGAAGAGACCCCTTTGTGCATTTATCTTTCCTTCTTGCTGCTTCTCCTTCTTTCCTTCCTTTCTTTTTCTTTTGAGTTTCCATAGGAAATAAATAGCTTTCTGTATATGAGTTGCTGGGACTTCTCACGTTCTCTTTAGAAAACTGTGGCGTGCAGACTCACTGTAGGACTCCTAGAACACTGTCTGCTTCTTGGCACTTACTCTGTTTAAGTGACTGCTTACACCGTGGCAGTTTGGACTATTATCTGAAGATAAGCATTTCAGGCTTCTCTCACCATTTGGGTCTCATCACAAGATAGTTTTCTATTTATTGTTTGTTCCTTTAGATAGTATCTGTTTTGTCTTCCTCAGAGACTTTTTGTATGGACCAAAGCAACAAATATTTATTGCCATGTATAGCAGAATATGAGACATGCAACAAAAGCACTTTGCAAAATATATAAGGCATTGTTGAGCCTGTCTGAAGTTGGTTCCCTTTCTCTACTGCAGTTTAAATATGTACCAGTAAAAGCTAGTGATCCCAAGGTCATCCCAGGACTAATAGGAGTGGGCCAGGCTGTGGCAAGGTGGCTCAATGAGAGCCAAGTAGACTTGTATGGTAGGCTATAGAGAACCAACCAGCAAAAGCAGGACAAGTATCTGGAAACTTCTTTAATTCAAGGGTAAGCTTTGATGACCAAGACTGAAGATGTTTATGTGTTCCGTGGCCTAGGGTTTGCTGCCAGTGTCTGGTTTAACCTGCTTTAAGCTAAATACGCCTCTTGTTTTCCTTCTCTTGTCTCTTTTCCCCTTGTTCAATGCTCATAGTCATCTCCCCTCCCCTACAAAAGAAGTATTTGAAGGATAATGAACATAACATGGCAGTTACAGACTCAACAAAAACCACAATCCCAGCAGTCATCTGTGGACCGTGTGCAGAGAAGTTAAGACTTTCTGTCCTTTTGAGCACAGTTTTGAGTATGGTGTAGGGAAGCTAGTTACATGGTTGACCACGTGAGACTCACTGCAACTCCTAGGAGTCCTTCCTGTGGAGGGTTTTACGAAGGTACTCTTCCATCATACAGCCTGGAGACTTGCTGTCAGTCCGCTTTTCTACAGATGAGGTGTACTTCCTTGCGACACCAACTTCTGTTCTTTAGCCAGTGCGGTCCCGCTAGCATCTGCTCACTGCCCTCAGTACTGCTACCTTCAGTGTTTCAGTGGCTCAAGGGTAGACATATAACCTGACAAAATGTTTATCCCAGCCCATCCCACTGCCAGCTCACCATCACCACCTGGTGTACGTGGCCCAGGGCACAGTCATTTGTGGATAGAGGAGCGCTTTTGCTAAAGAGCGCCTTTGTTTTTAAATCTTAACCTCTGATCTTCCTGTTCTATCCTCCAAGCTCTGAAGAAATGTCAGAGTAAAAAGTGACTAACACTTGTTTGTTTTGTGTTTCCTTGCTCTACCTGCATGGCTGATGCTGGGTGGAGGAAGATGCTTTCAAGTTAAAGTTGAAGATCAATGTCAACACTGCTTGGTTTTAGAATGAAGGCCTACACCAGAACCTTGCCTAAATATAACATACCTAGATACAGACTCTTCTTCCTTCTAAACTGAGGCATAGGAAGCATTGTTTGGTGACATCCAGGGATTGCCTTGTCCTTAACAGAACCCAACTGCTAGGAACGGCAAGTGGGAGAGAGGTACGCAAGGGCCCAGACCCCACTCTGCTCAGGCTTCCTCATTCGGTTTATTTCTCCCATAAGTACCTACTGAGTACATGCACCCAGATCTGATCTCAGAGCCCTTCCTGGTCACATTATCTCAAAATCTCTTGTCTCAAATGGCTCATCTGTCCTCCTCATCAAAGGTGGTCCAAGGTGTGGAACTGCCAAGGCCAGGAGAGCGAATTGGTGCTTTTTCTAGCCAAGAGTGCAGGCTTCTGTATTCTAGTCTGCCAAGGATGAGGCAGGGCTCATTCTCTGAAACATTTATTCAGAATGATAGTAATGATAGTATTCTACGGATACAAGGGAGGATGGTTACTTGTCATAACTTCCGCGTGCTGATCTCAGACCGCGGTCCAGTTGGCCTTGAGCAGAAGCATCTTCCTCATCAGTTCAGCATGCTGCCATTTGGGGCTCTCAGGCTCTACCCAAGTAGCTCATCAGAACATTTCCTAACCCTTTAGGTAGGTTTCTCCTCCATCCTTTTCTTTGACAGTGTATCCCTTGCACATTCTGATGATGGGTTCCTTTCTCTTGTCTTGCCCTTTAAAGGCATTTGCCTTACCTGAAACTCAGAGGGAACCCTTTGTCTAGGTACTTCATATGTGTGAGATTAAGCACTGGACTTAGGAGCCCTGAAGGGTGGAGCAAAGATGGTTTGACCAAGCAAATAAAAGCCACCTAGTCCTCAGGGTCTTACAGTCTATAAGTTTAGAGTTTGCTTCATTTGGGAGGCTAAGCAAACACAAATCTACCTTGTCAAGAAGACAGGCTCACTAGCACATAGTTCAGAGTGAGGCTGAAGTGGAAGATAGGGCAGAAATGGAGATGCATCAGGGATGATATTGCCTTTATCTGTATATGTGACTCCCTAGGTTTTTTTAAATTGATTTATTTAAAATAAATTCTGTGGATTTCGCTTCTGTGCTTTGACTGGGGACTCTCTGAACTCAATAATACATTTGTCTATCTGTGAGACTATTCTGTGTCCTCATGTAAATGAGATTATGCATGAGATTTTATATATATATATATAAAACAAAGATAGATATCCCCCAACTGTCTGCTGATCCAAACTGGACCAGTGATTGGATCCTCACTGTGGTCTGGATTTCTGAATCCACCCCTTAACAGGGGACTGAATAGTGTTCATTCATTCATGTCATTCCACATACCTGGAAGTGAGGCCTGGCACATAAATAACATCCAAGTCTGTGGCTTTCTGGTGCTTTTAAAAACTAAACCTGTGTGTAGAGGCTGCGGAGAGCTCTCTTGAGGCCAGGCACACCAGTCGAGACTCTAGCCCACTCTGCTGACTATACCTTTTGTCCCGCTGCTTTCCTGCGCCCCTCTCTCACTGTCTTACCTCTACCAAGTACTTCCCGCATGGCTCATGCTCACAGGAGGGAACTAAGCACAGGCGCTCAGGGCCTGCTTGGGAACACTGATGTGTCGCTTAGGAGATTCCAGATTGTCCCTCATAATGGCTGGAGTGAGGAAAGAAACCTTTACACATGTATTGCTTGACTATGGTTAGATAGCTGGCAGTCGCCTGAATCTTCTCCGCCTGATTCCAAACAAGAAGATTGCTCTCAAAGTAGACCTGCACCCAGTGTCTGTAAAGGACACCCTCTCCCCAGCTCCTCCTGGATGGTACTCTGGTCATGACTCTGCAGAAAGTTCAAAGGAAGGGGGATGAGTGCTTGTTCCTTACGCACTAGATACTTCTCAGACTTAGGGAGATGTCTGTTTCCTCATCTACCTGTGTACACTTACCTTCAGCCCATTACCGGCCAGTTACCTATCTCTGCTAAGACCTGGCAGACTATGTCGGGCTCACACCTCTCTGACAGCCACCCTACTCCTCTCCATGCTGCTGGTGTCACACCCTGGGCTCTCCGATACCGTTTGTCTAACAAGCCAAGTGTGCTCTTACCTCAGGCCAGTGTTGCCCTGCTTCCTCTAACTATTGGAATACCCAGATTCAGAATCTATGGCCTCCTCTCGTTTTTCTCCTCTGTACTTAATAGTGTCTGGGCGTAATGTTAATTACTGATTTGTGTTACGTATCTCTTTGCTAGAAATCTCTACACTCCTCCAGATGTCTAGAACAACTGAAAGAGTCAGTCTGGTTGAAAGAATGAATCAATTGCTATTATTGACATCTCCCAAGTTCTGTGCTGATTGAAAGAGACAGAGTTTCATGTAACTCAGGCAAGCCTCGAATTTGTTATGTCAAAGATGATCTTGAACTCTTGATCTCCCTCTCTTGTCTCCCAAGTGTATCACAACTAGCCTTTTTTGTTGAAATTCATGTTTCATTATGTTTTTTAAAAATGGATTATGATTTTATGTATGTGTTTTGCATGCACATATGTCTGTGCACCACTTGCCGGAAGAGGGTGTCAGGTCCCCTGGAACTGGGGTGACAGACATTTGTGAGCCACCTTGTGGGTGCTGGGAATTGAACCTGCATCCTCTGGAAGAGCAGCTAGTCTTTCAACTGCTGAGCTGTCCCTCCAGCCCAGGCCTTCTCTTCATTCTCCTGAATGTTGAGATGATAGCATGTGCCTCTGTACCTGGCCTTCCATATGGAGCACCACATTTGATATTTATTTTGAAGAAAGGGTTTCACTATGAAGCTCTGGCTGGCCTGGAACTCACCCCATGTTACCAGGCGTGGCTCGAACTCAGAGGCTCACCTCTCTGTCCCAAGTGCTGGGCTGGCCCTAATCTAAGTTCTTACCTCCTCCTTTCTGCTTCCTATCTGCTTCGGAGTCTCTGGCTTCAAGTCTCTTCTCTACTTAGCAGCAAAACGTTCCTCTAATAGTATTAATAATATAACGGCAGTAAATGTAAGGCCCTGGTCTCAGGTGTACATGTCAAACACTTGATATGCTCTGCGTCATTAATCCTCGCAAGTCTGTGATACAGGAGCTAGTACCGCCACTTCTGAGAAAACAGGGCGCGTAGGCACTGAACAGGCACTGAAACAGTCCTACAAGCCAAAGAGCAGGGGGACTGCAGGGCCCTACAAGTACTATAGTCTGTAGCTCCCTCGTGGCCATTTCATACTCACAAGGAAAATGCCTGACAAAGGCCTCTTGCAGCTCTAGTAAGGCTGAAACCCAGACAGAGAGCATTTAACAGTGTTTGTTAACCTTCCTAATCCTGTGACTGACCCCTAATACAGTTCATGTATTCTGATGATTGGACCCACAGGTTGAGAACCACTGCTTTATTGCGATCTACTCGATCATCCCTCTCTCATGAACAAGATTGGGTCTTAACTCATCTTTTCCCCTTAGTTTGGAAGGTTGGAGGGAACGGTAGCGTCCCCCTGCTTTTAGGTTCGTTTTTTCTCTTGGCTTCTTCAGACAAGTGTTACAGGGGTCTCGCCCACCCTTTTCCAAGTCACTACCTATCCATGCTTTTCCTTTTGGGTCTCATCTAACCTAGACAAGGTAAGCCCAAGGATGGAGCCTAATGGTTTACAGAGACGCCAATGGCCCTATCCTGTCCACACACGGGACCTCAGGAAGCAGGCAAGACTGGTGCCGGCTAGGTAGGACACCCACCTCCCCCCCCAAAAAAAGCCCTAGAGACATTTCTAGTGGTCCATTCTGTCTCCTCACCTCCGCCTCCGTCCTGTCAGTGTGGAGTCTTCTCTGCAGGCTTCAGGAATCTCAAGAATGCGGAACACCACCACCCCCTTCCATTCCCACCCCCCACACACTAAACCCCTCTGCCCCATGGGGGAGAGTGTATTCAAGGAGCTAAGAGGAGGAGTCCTGACCCTCTGGCTGGAAAAGAAAAGCAGTGCCCTCTCAGCCCTTCCTCCACCCTCTGCTATCCCCTGAAATTCTGCCACTTTTCATCCTCACAAACAGGGCTTCCACCCTCACCAGAGGCCTCTCTTGATGGTAATTGCTCCTAATTGTTTTCCTGGCCTATAAGGCCTTTCTTGCTGCCCTGAGCCAGTATTCTTGCGCATCTGTTTAGAACATGGACCCCAAGGGAGGCAAGCCTCCTTTGGCCTCAAACCCTGGCTTTCCAAATGC
Organism: Cricetomys ansorgei; assembly: GCA_026225945.1. NCBI lineage: Eukaryota > Metazoa > Chordata > Mammalia > Rodentia > Nesomyidae > Cricetomys > Cricetomys ansorgei. The sequence goes on along the minus strand of JAMJFZ010000271.1, from coordinate 8,596,896 downwards.
AATTTAGAGGAAAGCTTACAGAGGATCTGGGGAACGAGCCTTGGACATGTCCTTCTCTAAGATGCTCAGTGCCAGAGGTGGTTGGGGTCTGTCACTCCTGAGTGGAGCTGGGGTGGGGAGGAGAGCCCGGGGGTCATAACATTGACCCTTTCTCCTCCTGCTGGGCTACTACACTGGTTAGGAAAGGATTTGAGGTGACAGCCAGAGAGAAGGCATAGAAACGTTTTATTGGTTCAGGATTTATTACAGTGCCTGCAGTGTGCAAGCACATAGCATCTTGCTATACCACCAGCCCTGAGTGTCAGACCCAGTTCCATGGCTCCTGGCAGCCCGAGCTGCAACCCTGTTATCTCCAGCTCCACCAGTGATGCCCCTTCGTGCAGCTGCACAGCATCCTTCTGAGGAATCCAGGGAGAGAAGGATGGAGAATGGACCAGTTTTACACAGCCCCAGACCTCTAAGGTAGTCTCAGTCATGCCAGGGCTGAGAACATTCCCTTAGATTCAGTGATGGAATAGTTACACTGTCTCCACTTAAGCTTTTCCTGTGTTTAGGTCAAGATATCAAGTAAGGTTTTTATAAAGATACCTTTATGGGCAAATGGATGTTTTCCTACCTGTGTATTCATTGCTGCCTGCCTGCCTGCTGCCATCTACTCAACCATTCACTCACTCGCTACTTCAGGCCCTACTCTGTCCCAGGCACTAGGGTGTAGGGAGGATATGGCATGGCTGCTGGTCTCCATGGGTCCTCTGGTCCCCAGAACTTCTCAGCTCCAGTGACTTCTTCAGGAGCCAAATCTCCCTTCTTTCATTTAGGGGACCAGACTCCAACCCAGGAGGTCTCCAGTGGATAACTAGAAGTCTCGAGCCAGAGGCCTTTGGTAATTGGGACCAGGATGGTGGCTGGAGGAATGAGGAAGGCACCCAGCCAGGCCACTGAACCCATCAGTGTGGTTTGGCTCTGCTGGTTTGCTTGGACAAATGTCTCCCTGTGTCCTGTGCTCCAGGCTGCTCCCAGACAGGAGTCACTCCATTAAACAAACTACAGCCAAGGGCAACAGGGGCCTGGGCCCAGAGAGGTCTGGAAGGGGGAGTGGGAACATGGGGCCCCTGGACAGGACTTGAGCATGACTGTCCATGACAGATGCAGTTGTGCAAGTGAAGCCTGCTGGCTCACTGGAAGTCTGAGCGTACAAGGTGGATGCTGAAGTCAGTTAGGGCAGGAGAAAGCCACGCTCAGAATCCCAGGCAGCTGAGGGGCACATGTAGTGAGTGAAACTGGCATGGTCATGCAAATAGTGTTCGCCTGCTAGAGCCTGTTCAAGAGATTAGCAGTAGGGATAAGAGATAACGGGACGCTGGGTGGGGCGTACACACGCACACGCGCGCACACACACACACACACACACACGCTCTCTGAGCTGCAGTGTATGCCATATCTTCTACATAAGCTACGGCACTCTAAAATCAGAAGGGCTGTGTGCTTTGGGCTCCTTGGGCCTCTCCCCTTTCTACATGTGGCTGAGGTTGAGTTAATGGGACCTGCATACACAGAGGCTCACACAGCCTTGAAGACAGAGGCCCATTCATTCCGGGAGCCGAGAAGCACCTCTCAGGCTGGCCTGGAGTCCTAGTCCTGTCCCACCAGTGTGCAGGGAGCGACGTGCATCTCTGCACATGCAGCCTTGCCCTCAAGCACACACAAAAGCCACACTCAGGCGCTCTAGCCCCTCCCCACCACATGCCTCCTGGCTCAGACCCCAGCAATGCCTTTCTCAGTCTTTTCCCCAGTGTTGGGCCGTTGGAGTTACCTCTAACAACCTCCTGGACCTCAAGCAGCCCACCTTAGTGGTTCTTGCAGAACTTCCCAGATTTGGGTGGAGAAATAAACATAGCCTTAGCCAGAGAGCAACATGGAGACGCCACCTGCCAGCAGAGGGGGGTTCGTGCCTGAGGCCTTCAGCAAGATGCTTAACCCCTCTGGGTTTCAGTCTCCCTATGAGACGGGAGGGAAGAGCTTGGGTAAGGGCTCTTTTTAAGCCCACTGGAATGGTGTACAAAGCACAGAGGCCTTTAAGTCCCCTCAAAACTTAACCAGTGAACTGAGCCTGGAGAGGTGGCCCGGTGGTTAAGAGCACTGGCCGTTCTTGCAGAGGGTCTGCCCAGGATTTGACTCCCAGCACCCTGGTGGCCACTAACAACTGTCCTTAACTCCATTTCCAAAGGTCCCAACACCTTTTGCTGGCCTCTGTGGGTACTGCGTACATGTGGTGCATAGACATACATGAAGGCAAAACACCTATACACATAAATCTTAAATAAATGGGTAAATAAACAGCCAGTAAACTTTCTGAACGTTTCAGAGTCAGGTTTTTTTTTTTTTTAATGTTTTATTTTTATTTTATTTTATTTATTGCCTATGTATGTCTGTGTGAAGGTGTCAGATCCCCTGGAACAGGAGTTACAGACAGGTGTGAGCTGCCATGGAGGTGCTAGGAACTGAACCCAGGTCCTCTAGGAAGAGCAGCCAGTGCTCTTAACCACTGGGCCATCTCTCCAGCCCCAAGAGTCATGTTCTTAGTAAGTGATGCAAGCATTGCTGTTTAAGCCCACTCATTCCTTCTTAGAGTCAGGATCAACTCCACCCTCCCCCAGTGTCTTCGAGTCCCTCATTCCTACACCCCACCTGTGGAGACACTCCCCTGCCTCACACTGATGCTCCCATCTGATGGGCCACTTCCTGGATTGGGCAGGAAGTTGTATGATCATGACTCCATGGGAGCCTCAGTGTCTGGATGTTTCCTTGTTCCTCGACCTGCGAGTGCAAAGGTGAGCATGAGGGTGTTCCCAAACAGGAGCTTCTCCAGTTTACCTGAGGGCCTATCACCAAGTACCTCTCAGGTATCAGTGGCTTCCTTTCCTGTTGCAGCACAGGCTGACTTCCTACCCCAGCAGACCCTGGGGGCCTGTGTGATGGTGGGAAATGTAGGTTAGATGGTCCAAAGGCAGCCCAAAAGCTCCTTAACAGCGGGAAAGCACAGGTATGACCTAAAATGTAAATGTTTAACTTCAATGTTTGATATTTTTAAGTGTCAAGTAATTGATCATTATGGGGAAAGTCAGAACTTTAAGATTCTTCATTATTACAACTGTCTTTACTTTTTAAATACCAACCTTTCAACAATTGGCACTTGTACAGATTTTAATCCAGCACTAAGGGTTCTGCATTGTCCCAAAATAAGAGAAACTCCTGAGAAGAACAACCCCACGGCTCTTGGGGGGCGGAGGAACAGCTGTGTACTATAGAAGACCAGAAAAGGTAGGACTAGCAGGCTAGTCCTTGCTAACTAACTGGCCTCTTGGCTTACCTTTCCTGTTACCGTACTTGCTCACCTCGGCCATAGGACTTCCAACTCTTACCTGTATGCATGACATTATCTAGTTTAGGGTTTCAGGTATAAAAGTACACCTAACTGGTCAGTCCGTCAGCATGAGCTTGGTAGAGTGTCGGTGTTTGATCAAGTCAGGATGCTGAGGATGCTAGCCTCAGGATGCTAAGCTTCAGATAGAAGGGCAGGGAGGCACAGCCTTCAAGAGACTAACCCAGCACTGCTTCCCCAAAGCCTGTTTGTTGATAGTTACACAGAAACCAATTTAGGACAGGGTAAAGTGCCACATACCAAACCTTTGATTGAAGTGCTCTTCTAAGGCACAGTGCAACCCACGTAAAGCCACAGTCCCTAGTGTCCAACAGAGCAGACCTCTAGGTGTGCCAGGAATGCCTTGTGACTGGGGTTATGTGGGGCTGCACATACACCCCTCAAAACAGCTCCATCAATCACAGGAAACAAGTATTGATTAATCATGGATTTCTTCAAAGTCCAAGCATGTCTAAAACAATTTCTCCGTATCTAATGATTAAGCCAGTAAGCCGAGGCTTACTAATTTTCTGCTACAGTAGAGAAAAGGATGGAATGGAAGTCAGAGTGGCCAGTGGAAGACTTAGGATGTCATCTCTGTACATCCTGGCCTCAAGTCCAACTCAAAGGTCCCCAGGGAAGGAGACCCCAAACCCCTCCAGCTCTGGGCTCACAGTTTGCTGAAGGCAGCCAGCCTTGGTTGCTGAAATAAGCACCGTTTATTCACATGAATACTTTCGATTTCTAAAAGGGTTATATCACTGTTTTACAAACTGCAAAACCAGGACCACAAGAGAGAAAACTCTAGAGAGCCCCCACCTCACAGAACTGCTTGGTCCCATGGTATCCATGAGTACTGCCCTCTCCACAGTCGCCACCTTCCCTGGCAGAATGGAGTTCAGTGTAGCCTGTCGGACGTATGGTTGTCCCAGCCTGTGAATTGAAAATTGGCTCTCTCCCTGGACAGCCCCCAAGTGCTGCGTATTTTTTTCAGCACTTCTTACCAGCCCCACAGATGAATTTATCTTTTCTACATGTACCATTTGGCTGTTTCTATTGCAGGCAACCAAGGGCTCAATGGGTTTCACTGTTAGGCCACAACTGACTGAACAGCCACAGCTCTGTTCTCTCAGCCAGACCTGGGGCCTGGAGGCCTGCCTGTGGGAATTCCAGAATGTTAGAATGTTAGAGTTGGATGAGGCCACAGCCCTGGCCTAGTACTGCTCCAGCCATTGCACATGGGGAAACTGAGGCCTGGGAGGGGGGTGGGTGGGGGGGTAGCTTAAGGAGCATAGGGCGGCAGGCTTACCTGTGTCGAGTCCACTGTGCACCAGTGATCCCCAAAGCCCTGGCTTGCTGGCCTCAGCCGCTGAGAAGTCAGGTGTTCAGTAATAGGAAAGGCTGACTCTGTGCTAAAATCAGGCTCCCATTCCCTTTAACGTTTCGCCATTGTGCAGTCCCAGAGAAAGCTGGGGCTGAGTTTACTTTTTTTTTTTAATTGAAATCAGTTTTCCCTAGAAGGGAGTGACACAGACAATCCCTGGCCTTTCTTGAGCAGCCTGTAATGATCAGACTGGAGAGAAGGCCGCACACCATGGGTCTCATGAAAAATAAATCCAATTGACCTTCACAATGGACTTTATTAACTCGAAGAACCAAAAATCTGAAGGTCATGGGAGGTTCAGGATAACTTGGTCAAGTTTCTTGTTCCCAATAATTGCCTTGGCTCTGCCTTCTTGATATATTGCCTCCCATTGCAAACCCAAAGTACCCATCAGCACCTACGTGAGTCTTGTACAGGGAGAGGGGTCTTTTCCTTCCCTATCACTAAACCAACCTTTGTATGGATCAACCCAAAGACAATTTCTCCTGGCTGGAGATACGGTTCAGTGGTTAGAGCATGTGCTACTCTTGCCGAGGACCCTGAGTTTATTCCCAGCATCCACGTCAGTTGACTCACAACTACCTGTGACTCCAGCTCCAGGAGGGTCTGACACCTCTGTCCTCCACTGGCACCTGTGCGCTTGTGTGTGGGGGCACGCGCGCACACACACACACACACAACACTCACAAGCACTCAAAAATAAAGAAGAAACAATATCTGGTGTGGGTCCTGGAATTAGCCTAATTGACCTAGGTCAGGGCCTTTCTCTACACTAGAGAATTAGAGTAGAATCAAAATAGCCATTTTCTACACAGTGGTGTGGACTGTGTCAGATGCTGGGGGAGCCAACCACAGTATCATCTAGAGCGGGCATTCATAAGAGTTAAATAAGGTAATGTGTACGGCTTTCAAACAGGGCCTGGCACATGAGAAGCGCTACTGTTTTTATTAAGTGTGAGCATCATTGGTGTCTTGACCACATGCCGCGAATCAGCTCCCAGTTCACTAAGGGCTGGCATGGGGATATGTTTGCTGTGTAATACGTATGTATGGGGTCTGGAAAGAGAACTTAGTACCTAGCAGTGTATAATGATTGTCTGTGAGTAGTCAGTATTTCCGTCTCCCCAAATACTTAAATTTTGTGTATGTTGGGAATCTTCATGTTCTTTTCTATTTGTGAAATGTCTCCTGAATTGCCAAGGCCATACATATTATAGTACAGTTACTCCACTGTATTATCTAGAACAGAGGATTTTTTTTTTAATTTAAGATTTATTCATGTATTTATTTTTAGTTTTTTCAAGACAGGGTTTCTCTGTTGTAACTCTGACCGTCCTAGAACTCACTCTGTAGACCAGGCTGGCCTTGAACTCACAGAGATCCACCTGCCTCTGCCTCCCAAATGCTGAAATTAAAGGCATGATCACCACCACCACCTCCACCCTGGCCAGAATTATTTATTGTTATTAAGCCAGGTAGTAGTGGTACACTCCTTTAATCCCAGCACTCAGGAGGCAGAGACAGGCGAACCTCTGTGAGTTCAAGACCAGCCTGGTCTACAGAGCGAGTTCCACACAGGGAAACTGTCTCAGAAAACAAAAACAAAAAAGAATTATTTATTCTATTTTACATGTATGAGTGTTTTCCCTGCATGTGTGCCTACCTGGTGCCCACAGAGGTCAGAAGAAATTGTTGAATTCCCTAGCACTGGAGCTACTGATGGTTGTGAGCCACCATGTGAGACTTGAACACAGATCCTCTAGGAGATCAGCCAGTGCTTTTAACTGCTGAGCCATCATCTCAGAGGCATTTCTTTATCTTTGGTACCCATTATCTCTACCCTCTCTCCCAGTGTCTTGTGACGATTATTCTACTCTCCTCTTTTATAATATTGACATTTTTGTCTTCCACGAATGAGTGAAAACACGCGGTGTTTGTCCAGCTGTGCCTGGCTAATTTTGACTTGTAATTATGCTCCAGTTTCACCCACATTGCCACAAATGACAGGGTCTCTATTCTTTTTATGGTGGACTAACATTCCGTGTGTGTATGTACCATGTTATCTACCTATGGGAACCCTGGCTGGCACAAGCCAACCACAGCGCGCTTCAGAGTGGCCCCATGGCTGCGGTCTCTGCATGTGGCTTCTCTCCTGGGTCTCTAGCCTTCCTTCGGCCTCAGGGAATCCTTTCAGCTCTGGAGTTCTACCTCCCCACCCCTGGTCGTGGATTCTGCAGCCTTCTGTCTCTCTCCCAGCTATCAAGATAGCATCCTCTAATAGCCAAGACATTTTAAGTTCTCCCTCTCAACGTTATTTTTAAGACATTTGCTCTATTCTGCCCCTTGATTTGTGTTCTTCTAACACCAGTCCCACAACTTGTAGGGTATAAACGTCACAGAACTTTCAGGTTCATCTTCAAAGGTGCTTTTAATGGTTCCTACCCATCCCTGGCTTTATGTGGGCTGATCCCAAATTTAAGGGATTAAAAACCTACTCGAAAGTTCTGTGAGCAAAGGTCTCACATGCTGTCTGGGCTGCAGTCTGGTTCAGATAACTGTTCTGTGGGCTTCTCTTTGGCCTTGTTGGCGCATTGCACACAGCCAATCCTGCAGCTTTCTGGGCATGCGTGGTACCAGTTCCTAAGATTCTGGTGGCTTCTAGGTCAGCACCAGCCAACTGCCTTTAACTTGCTGTTCCTAGAGGAAATTCCCCCTCTTGTCTTGTTGGCACCAGATTGTCCATTAAGACTCTGCCACAGATCTGCTCCACACCTCAGTGAGCGGGCAAGGCAAGTCTATTGTTTGTAGTTTACAGGTAGGAAGACTAGTCTGGAAAAGGTTGGCTTGCTTAAGCGTGGTGAGCCCCCAGACTCTGGGCCTAGATTCTGCTGTGAGCCTCTGGCTATATGCCTATCTCGTTATTGCCACCCAGCTAAACTGTGAGAATGGCCACATGCAAGTCCAGGCTTTTCTTTGCTGTTGGGCCTTGAGGGACCCAAGCGGGCCTGGCCTGGGGTGTCCTGGCAAACCTTTGTCTTTCCTGTCACCCTGAGCCACAGTGGGGACCGACTGGGCTCCAGCTTATTTCCTGCCCCGCCTTTGCCCCTCGGTGATGAGAAGACAGAAGGGACTGGGAATCGGATCAAATGCTTAGCCACATCTAGGGACACAGCCACCGCGTCACGCTGAGTTCTGGGCTCTGCAGCCGCCTCTGTGGGACTTGATTTTCCTTTCTCCCAGGCTCTTTGTCTCGATATCAATGGCTCCATCTCAGCTTCCCTTTCTCGTTAAAGTGCCTTACCTATGCCTGCTTCCAGGCTTCCAGATGCAGTCGGCCTGTGAGAGGCCTCCGGTGCTGAGAGGCTCCCAGCCCTCTGCGGGCCCTGCCCCTCCTCACCTTAGCCGCCCCTCCTCGGTGTGGGGCTGAGGCGGGCGCAGGGCTGTAGTTAGAGCCACTTCCTCGGATACAAAAGCTTCTTTCTCCCCGTCAGAGATGAGGTTTCCAGGCAGGTTATTTTTATAGCAGAGAAAATAAACAAAGTCACACACACCAGTCCTTCACACCCCTTAGCCCCCTCCCTGAAGAGGGGCCCAGCCTGGCTGAGCCGACAAGAGGACGCCCACTGCCCCAGAGTGGCTGCTGGTCCCAGAAGTGAGGGTCCAGGCTGGCAACTGAACTGACAAATCCTCTGCCCTTCCCCCCAAGCAGGGCGCCAGGGTCACCCGGAACTCTGGGGGCTCTCAGCACAGGGCCAGGGTCTCTAGCTCTGTATCTGTAGGGAGAGACGTAGGACATATTTGATGTCTTGCTAACTGCTGATCAAGGGCCAGCCCGGCCAGCAGCTCTCAATCAAGCACATTCCTCACATTCTCCGCTCACTGAATTCGATCAGCTCGAAACAGTCCACACTTAGCCGCCCCTGCTGTGCTCCAGGCTCCCTGTTAGGTGCTGGACAGACGGAAATAAACAAGACACAGGGCGCTCTCCAAGAGCCTACCGGGTGGTGAGAGGAGCCGCCACCGCCACTCCACGCCAGCTTGAGGCGCGTGTTTTTACTCTTCCCCTTGCAGTTGACAAAACTGAGGTGTGCTGAGGTTAAGCGTCTTGTCCAGGGACACGGGTGCCTTTGAAGTCAAGGGCATCAAATGCCAGGGATTCAGGGATCCCAGGCAGGTGTCCTGTGGGGAAGAAGATACGGAGAACAAGAAGCCCGAGAAGGGGTGTGGGGACGAGACAGAGGCTGGTGTGCAGATTCATTGGGATCTCAGGCCATTCAGACTTAAGGTGGGCTCCTCTCCCCCACACTCCCTAATCCTTGAGGGTGGGCAGTCAGCAATGCCTCCTCTGACAGAGCCCCAGAAAAGAAGGCTCTTCTCAGAAAGGAAGGCCTTTCATAACCAGGTTCACCGTAGTCTCAATGCTCCTTTATGACGAAGCCTCAGGTTTTTAAAAAAAAAAAAAAACATAAATCATGAACATTCCTGGCCAGGCATGACAAAAATACATGGCCGGCAGGTCCCTGCCCAGCAGAGGCAAACATTCCTGTAGCAACGCTGGTGTCCACACAGACGGCCGCTGTCTTCAGCCCCCGGCAGAGCCTGTGCCCAGTTTGGGGGAGCTTTCCTCCTCTGGCAAGACAGAGAACCCCAGTCACTGGACATTCACACTAATTCCCCTGCAAGAGGCGTGGAGCTGGTCCCAACGTCACCTCGGCCTCAGCACGCATTAGAACTGCTTATGACTGATTGCGAAGCGAAGGAATGTGTCCCCCGTTTAGAAGCTCCGAGTACCACTGGGAAGGAGAGATCTAGTGGTTTGTCCAAGAGCCCAAAATAACACATCCAGGTATTTGCTTCCTTATCTCTGAAACAGAGCTAATAATATGTATGTCACTGAAGTCCTAGAAACTTAGATAGGCAGGGGCGAAGCCAGCCCTGACCTGAGGACTCTGCATCTGAGCTTCAACTGGCTCCTCCCCAGGACTCCAGCTAAATCCTGACCCCTTCACTCAGCCTCAGGGATGGCTATACTGGGACTCTGGGATCCAGACCCCTGGGCCCTGCCCCAACTCCAAAAACTTACATGATGAAGGCTGCTCTGACCTTATCTCTAAAACACCCCAAATCAAGCAAGAGAACTGACAGCCCCTTCGGACCCAGCCTGAGCTGGAGACCCTAGCCTACTGGCTACCTCTGATTATTATTTTGCGTTCTCTGGGTGCTGATCTTGGTTATGACTTAACAGCCCTTTCCTGTCTCGGCCCCTCTTAACGGACACCTGGAATGTTTGTCTGTCACCGCTAATGAGATTTCTAACAAAGCCAGGAGTAGCTGGGAAGTCTCCCAAAGACTGCTGGACTGTCACCTGGGAGACCCAGCTTCTACGGGAAGGAGATGTGGGCGAGGATGTAGGGAGGGAAGGCGGCATCCCTGAACACGCCTCGGGGCAGGGAGTGGGGGGGGGGTTCCCATTCAGCAGGGGGCCTGCTTTCTTTTTTGCTACACTCCAGAGTGGCCACAGGCTCCATCATCTGACACTGTGTAGCCACCTAAGCAAGAACCAAAGGAGGCATGACCAAATGGCAAGGCCTGAACCTTGTCGGATGGTCCTCGTCCACTGCCTGGTACAAGTAGGGGCAGGTAGATGCTGGCAGCCTGGCCCTCGTCTGCTCAGAACCGACACCTATCTGTATTGGGCTCCACCCCTGTCACCCTCTCTGGTCCCCTGCACTGGGGAAGTCCGTACATACACTGCCTCCAGCTGCTATTCCCACTTCCAGGAAGATGCTGGTTGTTGGGGCAAACTGACAATAGAAGACACAGCTTGAGAAAGGGCCTTGGAGACTTAACTGAGCCACCAGAGAAGAGGCCGTGGATGGCTAGGAATAGTCCCTCAAGTCTCAGAAAGGGACTCAGCTCTTGGGCTCGTGGACCCTCCAATCGAGAGAACCCACAGGAAACTCACTACAGGACATACAAATGCATTATCATACACCCGCTCCTTGGCAAGAGCCGAGCTCTACTTCTCAATGGGGGCACAACCTCGCAGAGAGCAGGGAGGAGGCGGCTGCTGCTGTCTTCACCCTCTGACTGACACACTGGAAGCTGACCTTGGTCCTGGGCTGTGTTAGCTGTCCCTGCAGCGAGGACACAGAGGGTGAGAGACAGGTAGACTGCTGCTAGGCAGTTCACAGCCCCGGAGCAGTCTGAGCCCAGGGGAGACTAAAGGGGGGAGCCTGGCTGCTCTAAGCAGGAAGCACCTGGGAGTGATGGAGAGGCTGGCCTGGGGTGGAGAGGCAACTGTGGTGAACGGGCTCTCACAGGCCAATCCAGGAGTTGTCTCTTTGGTGAGGGCCGCCCTCTAAGAAATGAGTCTGGCTAGTACAGACAGAGGACAGGAGAGCCATGGCCACGTGAGCTGGGACAGGTTACTGGAGCATCTGTGCTGTGTATCAGGGCAGACCTTCCCTGTTCAGACCAAATTGTGTCTGTCGGTCATCAGATTGGCACATCCAGGCAAGGACTGGGATCAAGTATGGAGTCAGAGGACCCCACAGACCGCTGGTGGCTTGGTAGTCTCTTTCAGTCAGCTTCTTATTCCCCCTGCTTTATCTTAACCACTTGAACAGAACCCTCCCCAAATCTCCCAGCAGTCTCTGCTCTCAGGGAGTGTCACCTTGTGATCTGCCCCTTGCTTTCCCAGCTCAAGTGACCTCACTGGAAGAGACCTCATTGGAAAAGGCATGTCAGAAAACTGGTCAGTGCCAGGGGAGGGAAAGAAGCCCTGCCTGGGGGGGGGGGTCTCTGTAAACAAGGCCCAAAGGGGACCTTAGGGCGTGAGACTGAGGGACCCAGGGAAGTGAATGAGGCTTTGTAGAGGGCATTTCCAGTAACTTTAAAATATATTTTTATTTCATATGTGTGTGTGTGTGTGTGTGTGTGTGTCCGATTGTATGTGTATGCACCATCTGCGTAGGAGCCCATGGAGGTCAGCAGAGGTGTAGAATTCCCCAGAGCTAGAGTTGTAAGCCTCCACGGAGATGCTGGGAACCAAACCTAGGTCCTCGACAAGGGCAATAGGTGCTCTTAACCACTGAGCCACCACCCAGACCTCCCCAATCACTTGATAGATGGTTTCTTAATAAATGTCTGCGCTCTCTGGACTGGATACTGGTTGTCCCTGGCATCCAGAGGCTGGGTGAGAGAGGCTGCTATCTGCGGATCAAGACTCCGCCCCTCCTCCCACTGTGCCTCTCACACTCTCCCTTTGTCCTCTTTCCAACCCGACATAATTAGAACAGCTCCTAATTGGCCATGCCCCAGAGTCTGGTTTTGTACTCTATTTCTTCTCTATTTTGTCTTACTTAATCATATAAGTACTTCAGAAGTAAAAACCGAAACCAAAACAAATGAAAAACAACAATAACAAAACATCTGGGCAGCTGTTGTGGCTCACATCTGTAATCTCAGCACTCATGAAGCTGTGCATGATGCTGGTCACTGAGGGCTTGAGGTCAGCCTAGGCTACATAGTAAGTTCCAGGATAGCCTCGGCTACAGAGTGAGACACTGTCTCAACAAATAAATAACCCTCCTTCCCAAACAAACACACAAAAAGTAACCGAACAAAATTAATATAATAAGTAAATAGCCTGTTTAATTCCAGTACTCAGAAGGCAGAGGCAGGTGGATCTCTGTGAGTTTGAGGCCAGCCTGGTCTACAGAGTGAGTTCCAGGACAGCCAGGGCTACACAGAGAAACCCTGTCTTGAAGATCACCCAAAACAAATAAACTAATAATAATAAAAGGTTGAGTCAGGTTGACCACCCCTAACTCAAAATCTAAAACTAGAAATTTGCCAAAATCTGAAGCCATTTGCCTGTCCCAGAGATGCAGCCACAAGTAGAAAATGCTCACCCATCCTTATGAGACAGGTCTCAGTCAGGATACGGGTGCATTAACAAATGCTGTATAAAGTTCCCTTCGGGTCCTTGGGGTGTAGCTCAGTGGTAGAACCCTTACCTAGAGTGTGCAGCTGGGTCCAACCCTCAGCGTTGGAATAAAAATTACCTTCAGGATCTATGTGTTTAATATGTATGAGAAACAGCCTATAGGCCATGCTTCGATTTAGGTCATGTCTCCCAAGATACCACATTATGTATATGCAAGTATTCTAAAATCTAGGAAAAAATAGAAATCAGAAATAATTCTTTTTTTTCCCAACATAATACTTTTCTTAATTACTTGAGTTTCGTACAATGTACCTCGATCACACCCTCTCCCCGGTCCACACTCCCACCCCCACACCCTCAAAAAAAGAGAAAACTAACTCAAGCCTGTGTGGTGGGAACATAGACTACAAGCATGACCCTGGTTTTTGGTGCCAGTAGGTAGCTTGGATCCTGGACAACTTCCTGGCCTATATTAGTCTGAGATTAAGCATGGCAAAGTTCAACCTGAAGATGGGCTCCACTGCTCAAACACACAGGGATCTGGGCATCCTGCAGGCACCATGACATCCTACCAGTATCCGGACATCCCACAGGCACCATGGCATCCCGCAGGCACCCAGAGCAATTCTGATCCCAGATCCCCATGTCAGGAAATAAAAACACACCCAGTTGCTTAGCAGTTGAGTGGAAGAGCCCAGTTAACTGTTTGGGTCCAGATTTCTGACTGTAGCCACTTGCACCCTGTGAATTCTATCACTCTCTGACTCCCTCAACTTCACCAGAATGATTCCTTTCCTGGCTGTCGCTAGGTTTCTTCTCAGAGCCAACCACAGCTAGTGAGTCTCTCCACAAAAATACCTAGGGAAATCACCTTCCTCTGGCCACTGAGTCAGAAGTACCACATAGGTGTGGAATAGCTGCTCCAAGTCAGCTGACTTTCCCGGGATGGGGGGATTAGCCTAAAGCCAAACAAGGTCTGTAACCATTGAACGTCTTTTGGATTTTTGAACTGGCTTCAGATAACCAGGTTAGACAAATCTCACATCAAAGCCAAGCTCCTGTTGGAGGTATGAACTTCCAGTGATACTCTTAGCTTTATTTAGTGGACTTACCACATGGGCTACATTAATTGAAAATACAGGTATCTTAAGATGAAAACATGCTCAAAGTTTTCACTCAACAGAAGTTACAAGGAAGGAAATATCCTAGGAAGAAAGCTCTCAGATGCCAAGAGACAGAGGAAGTAGATGTGGGGCTCTCCACCCTTGACTCCAGTAGATGCTAGATACCCACACTCTGTCAACTGCACTGTAGCTCATTACAGACCAGCCAGGTGCTGCATCCAGGCTGCTAGGACAGCACTGTTTCTTGGTCTGGAGCCTTTTATAGGGTTCAGTTGGTTTAGACATACAATCTGGAACTCCCAACACGAAAGCGGTCAATTGGCAGCTCTAACCTATGGACAGTAAGTATCTGACTCGACTCAAAAGATACAAGAATTTGCCGTGCAAGCCTGGGGACCTGAGTTTGATTCCCAAAACCCACTGTGAAAGGAGAGAGTCACCCTCTGAAGTTGTCGCTCTGACCTCCACGTGTGTGTCACAACACTCATGTACCCACATTCACACACATCACACACACACACAATTTTAATATCTGACTCTGTACTTATTATAATCTCCATTTATGTGTCATTCAAAACTACTTCATAAAACTGCTCTTATGTTGTATTGACCTGCAAATCATAAGCTCTAGACTAGAATGTTACTCCTAGGTGAAGATTAGAGTTAGAGGAAGCCAGTAGACTGTAGGCTTCTGGCTCCTGGGGTGCATGTCCCCAAAGTCGATGGGTCCCTGGCATGAGAACACCCCATTTAACACCATCTAAAAATAAAAGAGGAGACTAGAGGGATGTCTCACTGGGTAAAACACTTGCCTTGCAAGTCTGAGGGCCTGAGTTAGACCCCAGGAATTCACATAAAAATGTCAGTTGTAGTGGTGCACACATGTAACCCTAATGTTGGGGAGGTAGCAGCAGGAGGATCCCTGGGGCTCCCTGGCCAGCCCATTTGGCCTCATTGGTGGACTCCCAAGTCAGTGGGAGACTTTTCCTCAAAGGAAGTGGACAACATTCCTGAGGGTGACACCCCGAGATTGTTCTCTTGCCTCTATGTGCACCCACACCAGCCTGCAGCTGCGTCTGTGAACACACACACTCACATGCGTATACAGCACACACGTTTCTAACACTGGCTAAGGAATCTTCCAGCGGACCAGCCCAAGCAAGGGCTGTTCATTCAGTGGAGACCTGGTGGAGTCAGTCCTAGGAACTGGTCCAGCCCCTCCCTTCCCTGTCTGCGAAGGCCGCTCACAGCCAGCTCTCAACACACCAGCCAAGTCTCTCGAAGTCTTCACTGGGACAGAGAGCGCTTGTTACCCGTGCAGTTCCTTTGGGGTTGAAATTCCACTTCGGGTCTCAGCACCTTACAGTCATTTTTCTTCCTTGTTTATGTTTCCTGTGGAAAGTCTGAAGAAAAACCCGTGGAGCATCTTTCAAGTTCGCATTTGGAAGGAAGAAAATAGGCCCCTTCTCTGCTGGACAAACACAGCAGACATGGGCGCTTTCACAGCTCAAACACAAGCTGCTTTTCAAAGCCTCCGGCTCGGCCTCCCAGGCTCCACAGAGCCGGCAAGGGGACACAGGAGACACAGCCACCTGGGCTGGGGAGTTTGCTTTGGGATCAGAGCTTGGAATCTGTGAATTTTGTACTTCAAGCACATCCAGGCATGTGGTCCTCAACCTCTCCCGCACAAGCTCACTCAGCCGGTGGGGCTCCTTCTTCCTGGGCCTCGGGTGACCCTTTCCCGGCTCCTACATAGCCCCTGGTGGGACATTTGGCAGGGCAGGTGCAGATAAAGATGGCCTCTGGGACTCTTGTCGCTCTCTCTACATGAGGTAGAAGATAGAGGGTCAGAGTAAAGAAGGAGTTTGTGTCTGTACTGCAAATCTTCCAGGCTTTAGGAGATCCCAGACAGACCGCTAGACTTTGGTTCTAGGGAGTTAGATTTTTCATTGTGAGCTAGCCAAGCCTTTGGATTCAACCAAGCAAGTTCCATCCCCCCCCCCCCCTGCCCTGTCTCTCCATCTTTCATGAGAGAATATAATAAACTCCAAGCACCCATCACTCACCAGCTTTAACTCGTGGCCAAGGCTATTTAGTCTACAGTTACACTCTGTACCCCATCTCTACCTTCCCTTTCCCCAAAAGATTTTGGGCCAAATCCTAGAGTCACATCGATCCCTCACAGATGCTTAGTTTTCATGTTGGTATTGGATTCAGGAAAACCAAGGAATCGACTGTCCCACATCTTAAAAAGCTGTCTCTGTAATAGGCCTGCCCATAGCTGACAATCACAGCCAGGTGCAGACTCCTGGGAACGTCATATGCACACAGCAGAGCTCTAGCTGTACCCCTGAGCTGCTGCTGGGGTGTTCCTTTGAAGGATGTGCATTTCTTTGATGGTGGTTGCTTTAGTGACGATCAGAGTTTACTGAATCCCTGGCAGCCATCCTGGGTCCAGGTGACCAAGGAGAGAGAGCCAAGGCCCACGGGAGACTAGGGGGGCTGACAAGGGACTGATTGTGGGTGGAAGCAGAGCAGCCTGCCTGGGAGCAGACTCTGCATGTCAAGAGGAAGGAGCTGAGAAATCTCAGTGCCAGTTATGGTGTTCGTTTATGGTCCTTACAAAGCCGGTTCGCATGGAGCCTTGAGTCCTGGCTGGGAGCTCCAGCAGGGACCTCCCAGCTCTCCCTTTCCATTCCTTTTCCCTCTTTTTGAAAATAAGAACTTCTGTTTTTATTTATTCTTTAAAATTTGTTTAATTTTGAGACAGGGTGTCACTATGTATCCCTGGCTGTCCTGGAACTCATTGCGTAGCCCAGGCTATACTCCTGGGGATCTGCCTGCCTCTGCCTGGAATTAATTCCTGGCTCTGTTTTTCATTTGAGAAGAGTTACCAGAGGAAGCATTTATGAATGGGGTTCTTTGGAGACAATGGAGCACCCACTGATGGGACCTGAATAGCCAATTCTTTTGCTGTTCTTCCAGCCCTCTCACCCCACTGTCAGACTCTGAAAGCCCCAGACTCAAGGACAAGCCCTCAAGCTGTTAAAAAAAAAAAAGGAAATGTATGACTTTGGTACCTGGTTATACTGGAGAGTGCAGACAAGAGGCAGGGCTGAGGTGCCCCAAATCATCTGGGATTGCCAGAGTAGAGAGGCCTTTCCAGACAGGAACAGAAGACAGAATGTCCTTCATGTAAATGTCCTAGGACAGGTAGAAGGAAGTAGTAATCCAGATGCACCTCTCAAGCCATAAAATACCATCAGTTGTGTGGAGGTTAAAAGTTGAAATCTCAGCCAGTCATGGTAGCATATGCCATTAGTCCCAGCACTCAGGAGGCAGAGGCAGGTGGATCTCTGAGTTGGAAGCCAGCCTGGTCTACAGAGTGAGTTCCTGGACAGCCAGGGCTACACAGAGAGACTTTGTCTCTAAAAAAAAAAAACAAAGTAATAAATAAATAAATAAATAAATAAATGTAAATACTAAACCAGAAAGAAAATCCAAAGGCACTAAGAGAAAATTTGAAAATGTGCAAATGAAGTCATGTCATAAAATAAAATTATAATAAACTTGGCCATATGAAAATAAGAGGAATTTAGTGCAGTCTGTGTGTAGAAACTTTGTGGATGTTGCCTGGTCCTCTATCTAACCCCAGAGGAAAAAGGGAGCAAAAGAGAGAGGAAATAGCCACGTCCCACCTTGCCTGCTGTACAGAGTCAGTCAGTGTTGGGCTTTGTTATTACATTGATTGATTGATGATTGATTGATGGATTGATTGATCGATGGCCTGATTTAGACAGGGTCTCACTGTATATTATTGATGACTGCTCTGGAACTCACTCTATAGACCTGGCTGGCCTCAGACTCACAGAGATGTGCCTGCCTCTGCCTCCCGAGTGCCAGATTAAGGTCACGTGCCACCACATCTGGCTTTTATTCATCTTTATAGTGCTGAGAATTGAACCCAGAACCTCACACATGTTATTCAAGAGTCCTTTGACTGAACTACATCTTCAACTCTCAAAAGACAAACAAATGACTGTTAGTCTGTTCTGTTAGCGTCAAAAAACTTAGTTAGTAATTAAGGTGAACAGTATTTATTATATTTCAAATATATATGTTACTGTAGGAAATACATGATAAAACATCAAAATTTTAAACGAAAATGGGTCATTATTAATGAGTTTTCCTTTGGTTTAGCACTGCTCCAACACACACACACACACCCACACACACACATTGCCCCCTCCTCCACCCCTGACCCCTGTCTCTAAGTCAAGAGGGCTTCTGACCACCAAGGAGCCTACTGGGCCCTGATGTTTTATGGCTTGGAAATGAAGTGCCATTGAAAATGAGGGAACATTTAACAAAGTACTAATTGTGTAGCCCAGACAGCAGGGGTCTGGGGTGGGGGTGGGGGGCACTATTTTATGAAAACAAGGAAAAGCGATTGGGTTAAAGCTACTGGAAGAGATAAAGACATTTGACCAGCTTTCTCTTGCTGTTTCCACTGGGCACGGGCTGCCACCGGCATGGGAGAGAGACTGCTCCCTGACTCTTTCCTGACTCTCCTCAGGAACTGGACTAAGACCCAGCCAGAGCACAGAGAAGCTGTCCTGAGGTGTAGCTTGTGGTCCAGGGACCCGGTGGTGACAAAGCCTTCTAAGGATACCTCCAGGATGCTTATAACCTGCCCATGGAGGGCAGGGCAGCAGAGACATCTTGCTCTAGTGTCCTAGGATGCACCAGTGATAGCTCCTTCTCCCTTGCCCCAAGGCCAGCAAAGCACCATAGCTTGCTCTCTTGTAACCTTCCAGAGGGCACCTGGTCTTGGCCATGGCCTCCATGGCCTGTATGAAACCAACGAATGAGAAAAACCGTGACTATAAAGCTTAAGAACTTCCACAGGCGCGTGGGACTATGCCAAGCTAAGGACCGAATAGTCCCATTCCCAAACGGAAGCTCTGAGCTTTTGCTTCAACCAGGTCAAAGGTACTCGTGCTGATTTGAATAAAAATGGCCCCCATTGGCTCGCAGGGAGTGGCACTTATAGGAGGTGTGACCTTGTTAAAGGAAGTGTGTCACTGGGGGAGGGCTTTGAGGTTTCAGATGCTCAAGCCAGGCCCAGTGTCACTCTCTCTTCCTGCTGCCTGCTGATCCAGATGTAGAACTCTTGACTTCTCCAGCACCGTGTCTGCCTGCATGCCACCAAGCTTCCTGCCATGATGATAATGGACTCAACCACTGAACCATAAGCCAGCCCCAATGGAATGTTCTCCTTTATAAGAGTTACCATAGTCCTGATGTCTCTTCACAGCAACAGAAACCTAAGACAATGCTCCTCCTGGATGAACATGTCAGCCAGTGCCCTGCTGTCAGCTCCAGCCCCTGGGACAGCCTTACTGCTCATGAGACTCGGTTTCCTCAAAGCTTATTTCAGACACGCGTTCCTCAAGTCCTCACCAGCTCAGAGGCGAAGGCGGATTCTGGCAAATGTCATTCATCGCTAGAAAGCATAGAAGCCTCCGAGGCCTGGTTCAAATCAACACCATGAGAGAACCCAGCTCTTCAGGAAAACGCGCCTCCTCTCTCTGGCCCCCTCGGACAATTGCTGCTGAGGTGCAGCAGGAGGAGCCAGAAGGCTCCCAACCTTGGAAAAAGCAGCAGCCTCCCTCCACCCTGCATGGGAAGAATGGCTCTCTTTATGGGGCCTGCTCTGGGATGCCAGGGTTCTGCAGGCCCCAGAGTGAGGAAGTGACTCAGCCTTCAGTCTCCAGGCTTGTTCGGTACCCTTTCCCAGTGTGGTATTTGGACATGTTTTGTCAAAAACTAATGAACATCTCACTTAGATGCTGGAAACAAACAGAGGCCCCAGCCAATTCTTACACTTGCGGAGGGATGAATAAGCCCCGTTGGCTTCCCAGCTGGCTGGAACCAACAAGTGAATTCAGAGGCTCTCACACAGACTCACCCAATAGAGCAGCGGTTCTCAACCTGTGGGTCGCGACCCCTTTGGAGGTCAAACTACCTTTCGCAGGGGTCGCCTACGTATCAGATATTTACATTATGATTCATAGCGGTCAAAAAATTATGGTTATGAAGAAGCAAAGAAAATGATTTTATGGTTGGGGGGGTCAGCACATGAGGAACTGTAGTAAAGGGTCGCAGCGTTAGGGAGGTTGAGGACCGCTGATCTAGAGAAACCCCAGCTGGCTGCACAGCTCGAGAGCAGCGGTTCTGTCTTGGGCAACGTTGTCATCGCTGGAGGCCCTTCACCAATGCTTGTGTCTTGGGGGCCCTCAGGTAATTCTAGTTTAATCGATCTGGGGTTCAGTTACAGAACTAGGATTTTAAGAGCTCTTCCAAGTGATTCTCTAGCATGCAGACAATTTATGGGAACCACTGCCCTAGACCCCACTTAAGTCTTAATGTGCAAATGACCCCAAGACTTTGCTGAATGTAGGCTCTGATTCAGTAGGTCCAAAATGGAACCTGTGACCTCCAGGTGAGGCGATACTCCTTGTCTGCAAACCACACCGAGTGGTGGAACGTGTCACATGGTTCAGTGCGGTAGCTCTCAACTGCATACGGCAACTTAAGATGAAAAGCAATTTACCTTAAGTGAACTTTAGAAACTCATTTTCTCAATTGTCAGCCCCGTTTCAGGTACGTAAGAACACACGTGGCTGTAGCCATCTTACTGGCCAGCACGAAGAGATTCCTGTCATCAAGAAAGTTCCAGCGGGCTGCCATGTTTTAGAGCACCGATCCCCTTTGCACCTTTGCTTTTTAAATTCATGCAGACGGGCGTGCACAATCCAGGCGCACGATTTGAGGCCAGAAGACAACATTTGGGAATCAGTCTGCTTTTTGCTGCCACGTGGGTCCCGGAAATCCAACTCAAGTCTCAGGCTTAGTGGGAAGCACTTTTACCCTCTGAGATCTCTTGCCAGCCTAGCGCCTTCTCCACCACTACCCCCACCCCCCTTGTTTTTTTGAGACAGGGTTCCTCTGTCGTAACTCTAGCTGTCCTGGAACTCATTCTGTGGACCAGACTGGCCTCGAACTCACAGAGATCTGTGAGTTCTGCCTCCCGATTGCTGGGATCAAAGGCGTGCGCCGCCACTGTCCGGCAGACACCTTGTCCTACACGGTCGTTGTCTCTCGGGGTGTGGGTGGAGGGTGTCTTGGTGGCAGGGACTCTGAAATGGCCCTTTTGTTCTATTCACGAAGGCCGTGGCTAGAGCTGTAGTTGGTGCTTAGTTAATGCTAGCTTGAGTTAGGGTACTTATGCTTTGTCCAGCAACTATTGTCGTGAAACACTAGCTGCTGTTTGCTCGGATGACAATTAGCACTCTAATGGAGTTGTACAGCTTGGCAGAAGCCAGTGGTGAGGCTGCAGGGGCGATGCCTGCCTTATACTCGGCAGGTCCGAGGTTCAGCCTCTGATAGTCAGGCATGTATGTAAGTGGTCTCCTCTGCCAAGGCTTGTCGTCAGTGGCTGACAGCCAGGAGGGGGGCCAAGACGACAGAGATAGCTAACTGGGACTCTGGGTACCTTGAGGCATCTCTCGTGGACCGTGGGAGGAAGTGCCTGAAGAGGACTGGCTTTGGCTCCGGGCTCCTTGCTCTCTCTCCTTAGGCAAGGGCCACAGACGCAAGAGCAGGTGAACCTATGTGAGCATTATTAAGTCCCAGAAATGGAAGAAGCTACCTGTCTTAGCCACACTAGGTAGGAAAATTACAGCATTGGCCAAGCGATGGCATGCGCTAGCTTCTCGGTGGTTCATTTTAGAATCTAATGGAGGGGCTACTAAGAGTACAACAAGATCCTGCTAGAGTTGTAAAGGCAGTGGGAAACTCTGGTGTCTCTTATCACAGACACCTGGGACACTTTACCTTATCCACGAAGAGTCTGAGAGCAACAGAAGAAAGCAAGTTGACCAAAATTACAGGGAGAGTTAGAGTAGAAATAAAAATGAGTATCCTCTCTCTCTCTCTCTCTCTCTCTCTCTCTCTCTCTCACTATGGGTCTTCCCAGTTTTATCAATTCATCTTGTTTAAGATGGCAATCACCGATTGCTGTCTGGCTGTCTCTGTCTTCCTAGGCTGCAGGGTAAACTTGAAGGTTGTTATCCCTCCTTGGGGAGAGTCTTGAGTACTGAGCAGAAAGGGGCATTAACGACCACAAGCCTTCCTCTGAGTGTCCTGGGCACGGCACTGTGTGGAAACCTCTCGCTTGCTGCTTGGTGCACTGATCACACAATGTAAGGGGAGGGAAGTGTGATGCACACAGAGTGCTCTCAGGCTCCTGAGAATGCACCCAGACACAGCTGGATAAGGATTACAGGTAGGGGCCTGTGGTGGTTTGAATTAAAATGGCCTCCATAGACTCACAGGGAGTGGCACTATTTGAAAGGATTAAGAGGTATGGTCTTGTTGGAGTGGGTGTGGCTTTGTTGGAGTGGGCATGGCCTTGTTGGAGTAGGCATGGCCTTGCTGGAGTAGGTGTGGCCTTTTTGGAGGAAGGTTGTGTCACTGGGGGTGGACTTTGAGGTTTCAGAAACCCAAGGCGGCTGAGTGGCACTCTCTTTTCCTGCTGCCTGCTAATCCAGATCTAGAACTCTCAGCAACTTCTCTAGCTCCATGTCTGCCTGTGTGCTGCCATGCTTCCCACCATGCTGATAATGGGCTAAACCTCTGACCCTGTAAGCCAGCCCCAATTAAATCTTTTCCTTTACAAGAGTTGCCATGGTCATGGTGTCTCATCACAGCAATAGAAATCCTACGATAGAAGTTGAAGTTGGTACCAGGAGTGGGGTATTGCTCTGATAGGCCTGACCACACTTTTGTTTGGAGGAATGTGGACTTTGGGACTTTGGTTTAGGAAAGCAGTTGGATGCTTTAAGTGGGATCTAATGGGGTTTAATGGAAGACAGTGGTGCTGAGGGTGATTTGAACTGTAGGGGCCCACATCAAGAGGTTTCAGAGGAGATGAATATCAGTATGTGGCCAGGAGACTGTTCTTGTGATGCTTTGGTGAAGAGTGTGGCTGTTTTCCATCCTTGTCCAAAAAAATCTGCCTGAGGGTAAATTGAAGAGCTGTAGATTGACAGCTTCAGCAGTGGAGATTTCCAGACAACCTAGCACTGACCGTTGCTTGGTTTTTAGTGGCCATGATTATGCAGATCTAAAATGAAAAGAACAAGCTGAGCAGCTGTACAGTTTGAGGGGAAAAGGGGCTCCAGGAAGTGTGATGGAGGCAAGTCCAGTGCTCAAGGACATAAAAGTTCAAAGAGAACATTGATGACAAATGGAATAAAGAGAGTGGTGACCTCAGGTTAGACCCCACCCAGGAAAGCTTCCAACTCGTGAAAAGGAATTAAAGTCGCCAAGAGCTGGGGAGCAAAAGGCCACTGAAGGGCCTTGTTGGTATTATCACAAACAAGTAATTAGCTCGATATTGTATCTAGAGGTCAGCACGCAGAGAGAGCAGGTCTCTGCGGGTCTTAAATATCAGCTACCCCAGGGGACAAATGCAATCAGGCTCCTTTCACCGCCCAACCTGTGCAAAGGGGAGGTCCGTCAGCTCAGAGGCAGACAGGGTGTCTGCAGATGACACTGATGGTATTCTGTAGCACCGCGGACTGGACCACGCCACCTCCCAATAAGGTGTGCTTCGACGTGTTCACCTGGGAAGTTTCGCTCTTTCTGGGACCATCTCCCTCCTCTTAGAGGGGTAAGGGCTTGGGGGAAGGATCCACATCATGTCCCACACTTCTGGTAAGGGCCTGGCACATAGCTAGAGCTTTCATCCGGCGAAGCCAGGTGTAGGGGGCGGGAAGCGAGAGGTATGAGTGTGAGCGCGGGAACTGACCTGCACTGAGGTCTGGTTGAGGGTGTTGACGACCGTGAAGTGCTGACTGCCCCGACACGTGCCCGGGATGGAAACGGACGAGACGCCCTCCTGAGGTCCTAACACTGTCCTTCTGCTACCTTTCTGTACCCTTTCTGGCAGTGGAATCCACTGGAAACTTACCAAATGCGCTCTTGAGCTTTTTAGGAACTTCCTGGAGGGAGAGCCGCCCCGCCCTCCCACCCACTCCCCTACCCCAGAGTGGGTTAAACTATTTCTAAGACGCTGCCTTTCCCCCAGTGGTGTGTTCCCTGGTAGACTCAGAAACAGTGTAGCCGGCATCTCGTTTTGCATGATGTACCCCATCAGGTAGCACTAGGAATCCCCCAGGGGCCGCAGTGGGAAGGAGGTGCTATGGCAGAACCTTCTCTCCTCTTTGGTCTTCCATGACCCGCTGTGTGGGTACAGGAGGCAAGGCCTCACCTTGTGTCAGTCTCTCCCCTGGCATTGACTCTACTTCTGTTCCTACACAGAAATGACCTCTCATCTACTTGTCAGGAGAGAGGCCACAGCCGCACCTCTGAAAGAGGCCTTTCCAACACCCTCTGTCTCCTTCTTTTCCTGTTGCTATAACAAAATTCCTGAGGTGTTATAACCAAAGCCGTTTTGGCTCACAGCTCTGGAGACTGGGAAGTCTGACTGTCTGGTACCAACAAGGGCTTCTTCCATTCGTCAGCTCACAATGGAAGGGGAAAGGCCAGAGGGTGTATACCGAAGAGAGAACACCAGAGCTCCCTCTCTCTGTGATAGAACAAACCCACGCCCTTATCAACTCCCGAGGGCTCACATCCGTGTGTCCACAGGCAAGCTTTTGAGTTTCAGGCAAACAAGTCATGTTCAAACCACAGGATCCTCCCCAACCCCTTTCTTCTCTGCCACTGTTACCTCGGCTGCTGGCCTTGCTCCCGACCTGCCTGCATCAGGACATGTGAGCCCAGGTATCTGTAACTGCTGGCCATGCAGGCCACACCTTCTCTGTTGCCAGGGCTACAAACAGCTACTTATCTTCCATGGTTTATTTCCAGTGTGTGTGCGCGTGCGCGTGTGCGGGCACACAGGTGTATGTACAATACGTATAAGCATATGTGTGGAGGTCAGAGGTTAATGTGAAGTTCCTTCCTTAATCACTGATCTCTATCTTATTGTCTGAGATAGGGGGTTGTCACTGAGCTTGGACCTTACCAGGCTCACCAGCAGAATCCCAGGAACCTTCCCTGTGCTGGAATCGCAGATACCCCCGGCACCCCAGCTCTTACATGGGTGCTGGGGATTGAACTCGGGTCCTCCTGCTTGTGCGGCAAGCATCTTACTAACTGAGGGCGGGAAGGAGGGCTGACTGAGGCACAGCTCCACCGTACTTGCCATGCACGTGAAGAGTTCAAGGAAGCCTGAGAGATGGGAAACAGAGGCCTGCTTTGTCTTGTCTCGTGAGTTACTGACTCCTGGAGCACTGCCTTATGCGGTTGCTTGATGCTCTCTGGCTCTGGGGAACAGCTACACCTTCTGTAGCCCCAGTCCTTTCACACTTCTAGGGAGCCTTTTGTGCCTCTTTGAGGCACTTGCAGTTTCCCCTGTGCCCATCAAGCCAGTGGGAGACACACATCCCTAAAGCCAGAAGGCTCTATACGACAAGAAAGTTCGAGGCTTGGTACGAAAAGATTTTGTTTAAGAAACTGATAACATGGGAAAATCTTTATGGATAAAAATGCAGCCTTTTTTTTTCAAAAAGGAAGTCTCTAATGCCGGACATCTTTATTTCCTCATCTTTATTTTTCGGATGGAACTCATCCAAAGGTCTGTCTGGCTCGCAAAAGACGAGTAGAAGAGGGTGAAATAGAAGTAACATGGGTCTGAGCAAGACTCAGTGGCAACCAGTAGCTTCCAAGGAGCCCTCCTTACCTATTGGTAGTTTGCTCTGTTATTTCTGTGTCTTACCCACCTCCAGCCCCGCCCCCACCCCCCACCCACTTCCACCTCAACCCCCCAACACCACCCCACACTCCCCACTGTTCTGGACCCCCTGCCACGCTTTCTGGCTCGCCCCATTCTTCTTTGCTTGCACACAGGACTTGATTGTACTCTCGCTGGGCATCTGCACTTCCCCCAGGAAAGCTGACTCTGCTTATTTGTTGTTTCCTCTGACATTTCCCTTCCCTCGCTCTTTCCCTTTCCTTCTTTTCCCTTCTCTTCCCTTCCCGGACATCCATGTTCCTTTTCTTCCCTCCTCTGAAATAGAGCTCACTTCTGGTATTTTCCATCATCACATTTCTCGTGTCCCCTTGGATTCAGAGGTAGCACCTGAATCCTCTCGGAACCTCTGTTTCGTGGAGAAGCAGATGTCTAGCTTCAGTGCTGAACTGAATTAGTGTGGCTCTGGTACAGGCCGAGACTGGGTGGGATCCCTAATGCTGTTTGCGTTTGAGAGCACATAGTAGCACATTTATTCTCCTATGGAATGGAATGTACACCATAAATCTGGAAAAACCCTATCCTGGACAGTCCTGATCCTGTTACCCTGGCCCAAAAATGCCAAAAGAAAACATCAACACGTCTTGAAAGGCTGTCTGAACTAAGCCCAATGGACAGAGGCCAAGTGTCGGGGGAGCCAGGACCACCCCTCCTCCGGGACTGTGTGAAGCATGCCATTCACCACCTGCCATATTTGGGACGGGCTTACCTCCTTGGAATGTGGATCCTTGCTCACTTTATCTCCCTTTCAAAGTGGATTTAGGTAGGGGAGAGAAAAGAATCTTTTCTCTACAGCACACCTATTAATATCTTTCCCAATAAGGTAGTGTCTACATAAGTCTAAATTTGGGCTGAGAATTCAGCTCAGTGGTAGAGCGTCTGTCTAGTGTGTGAGGCCCCAAGTTCAATCCCCAGCACCACAAATCAGTCTGAATTAACATCCTCATAAAAGAGAGAAAAAAAAATAGCTGCTTCATTTTGTTTATAGAACATGAAACCACTGATCTATTTTGTTTCGTTGTCTGATCTTGGGTAGATATAGATTGTGTCTGTTTAATTTCTAGCTTTCCTAACTTCTACTGTGTGTACTCTTCCTGAAAGTGTGAATGAATCATGAAGCCACACAGAGCCCTCGTTCTCAATCAGGTCCTCTTTCCTAGCGAGCGGGGAAGACAGAAATGATTTGTTCCAGTTCAGTGCCTCTAGAGATTGTCACATCTCCTCGTCTATCTGATGTCAGTATAAAACTTTTTCACATTAAGACAGTGTGTGTAGGCCAGATGGTGGTGGCGCCCACCTTTAATCCCAGCACTTGGGAGGCAGAGTAAGAGCTCTCTGAGTTCTAGACCAGCCTGGCCTGAAGAGTAAGTTCCAAGACAGCCAGGCCAACACAGAGAAACCCTGTCTTGAAAAACCAAAATAAAGGGGCTGGAGAGATGGCTCAGCTGTTAAGAGCACTGGCTTCTCTTCCAGAGGACTAGGGTTCAGTTCCCAGCACCCACATGGCAGCTCACAACTGTCTGTAACTCCAGTTCCAGGGGATCTGAGACCCTCACACCAATGCACATAAAATAAATAATTTTAAAAAACGAATAAATAAAATGTGCGTGTGTGTCTTAGGAATGTGTGCTACTAAATACATAACCACAACCTGCTCGATACATATAATGTTACTTGCATGTATGTTTTCAGGGCTGACCGTTTAGTATTGGATCACTGACTGTTGTGTTCTTCTTTGGGGAGTCAGCTCCTCCCACTCTCAGGATTCCTTAGTTTTCTGTAGTTCTTCGTGTGGGGTTGAAGTCTCCTGGGCTCCACCGCTCGCTACCCCCATTCCTGCATCCATGTTAGCATGTCCTCGCTCAGCTCATGCTAAAGCAGCCATGCCGGTGAGACTTCATGAGTGTAGCTTCTGACATTCCCAGGACGCACAGTTTCACAGCAAACTCCCCATTCCTCTGACTTATAATCTGGGCCCCTTATTCTGCGTGATCCCTGAGCCTCAGGTGGGGGAGTTGTATTGTAGATGTATCCATTGAGACTGGGCTCCACAGATCTGCCTTTTGATTGTGGTTTTCTGTAATGGTCTCTGTCTGTTGCAAAGAGAAGTTTCCTTGATGAGGGGTGAGAACTGCACTTATCTGTGTGTATAAAGACAAATATTTGGACTGCAGTTAGAAATTATGCTAGTGTAGTAAAGTGGCGGTTGTAGGCTCTCCTCCAAGACCCATAGCTTCATTAGCCCTGGGTAGTTAGTTCGGTTTCCAGTACCAGGCATGGTTTCTCTCTTGTTAAGAAGATTGCAAGTCCACTTAGAGAGCTGCCGGTCCCTGCCAAGATGTTCTTGCCATACTGCAGCCTGAGGGTCGTCGTGTGTCGGTCAGGGTTGTTGTGTTCATAGGCATCATAGCTGTGTGTAGGACTCCTGGTGGCTCCCTCTTTTGGAAGCTTGTATTGTGCCTCCATGAAAGCTAGCCCTCAGGGAGAAGGCTTTAAGGTCAGTCTTCATCATAAGAAAGTTCAGGAGGCTATAAATCAGGCCATTCTCTGGAGCACTGCACACTGCAGCACTAATGACCCTGGTCCCCACTGACTAGACATTCGTGTTTTATACTCTCTGTGTTAACTTCATATTGCGTCTCTGATCTCAGCCCCCATTTGCTGTTTTTATCAGAGATAGTCCTTCCCACCTCCCAGCGTTAGGGATGGAACTCAGGACCTCATGGATGCTAGGCAAACCCTCCACCACCGAACCCCATCCCCAGCCCTCTTGCTGTATTAATGTGTGGTCATGGAACAGTGGCTCTGCTTGTGTGCATCAATTTGGTGAGGTCATTTGACACTGCCTTTGGAGCAGTATGCTCACTGTGAGCAGACGGACAGAAGGATGCACACTTCCTGGTTGCTGAGATGCTTACTCTCCCGTTCTTTCCAGTCTGGTCACCAGTCTCCGCACGATGAGATTCTATAGACGGCCGTGGGATTTCAGTACTTTCTGTTTATTCCGGCTTTGTCAATTTAAACTGTAATCCGATTTTGCTTTTATTGGTTCCCACTTCTGATAATTCTGTTTTTAATGATGGGAAATGGAGACTTCAATCCAGGGTTCTTATGTGTCGATACTCTCCTTCGGTCAGAACGAGTCAGAGTTAGAGAAACCAAGAGTATCCCACCTCTCCCGCCTACCGAGCTATCTCGTTTTCAGATAGGTTTCCATTCCAATCATCTACTTTAGCATTTTCTCCAAAACTGCTACTATGGAGTTTTCATGATCACTTGTATTGAGACCAATTATTTGAATGACTAGCATTACAGTTACCTATTGGTTATCTGTATCATAAAATAAATTCTATTTTGCAGGGACTGGCAAGATTGCTCAGTGCATAAAAGCACCACCTTCCAAATGTTAAAAGGAGAGAACCAGCACACGCATGAAAACATAAATTTAAAAAGTGTAAAAAGGATCCTATTTTTAATCTAAATAAGTTAGTTCAGAAGAGCATAACAAAATTTCCTCTTTTGTGCTGAAATTGTTCTAGGCACAGCTGGTCCTCAGCTACTACTTGATCCAACACGTTCAGTAGATATGGGAGGGGTAATGAAAATTATACAAAAAATGTAGATAGCATAAGGTACAACTGTAGGTTATGTATGTCAGAGGAGCCCTGGAAGGCAGAAAACACTGCATTCTAGAGATAACAGGAGGGGCAGCTCAGAGACCCGAGGGGATCTGGTCTAATGTGTGAGAGTTGCACAGTCTTACAGATCAAGACAGGGCAGCCCAAAGAGGACGAGAGTTCTGCTGACTTGAAACCAGCTTTCTAGCAGAGACTGAAGCAGAAGGACCCAGAGCTGAATGCAAAGCCTTGAACAGGCTGGGAAGAGGCGAAAGGATCCCTGGCACAAGGAAGAGACCGGAAGTGCCCTCCACCCCCACCCCCAGACTGGTGGAAACCCAGTGACATTTTACAGAAGAACCTGTCTCTCCTTCTCTGGCCAGCACACTTGCATAGAAATTAAGTTTCATACACTGGAAACTTGTTTCCACCCCGAGAAGCTTCAAAGCGTGAGGTGTGTGGTATGGGGGTAAGCCCAGAACACCCCCTGGGAGCTCCGGCGGGGTCCATGAAGGTGGCCTCTACCAAACACTTCCAGCTTCCTGGAGGAAGGCGACACAGACATCCAACTGCAGGGACAAAGGAGTTACTGCTTAACCCAGGCCCTAAATCCAAATTTCATTTTGCCTCAAGTTCACTGGAGGACCAACTCACTCCTGAAGGAAAGGTCTATGCGGAGACTTTTCCTCCTTGTTAGCAAAGGAGACGTCGGCTGGGCCGAGCCCAGGACCTTGGCAGTTTGGGCTAAGGGGGGGGGGGTTGGGGTAGGGAAGGTGAGTGAGGGGAAGCCCAGAGGTGGGGGAAGACCTGTAGAGTGTGTGTGTGGGGGGGCAACTAGGAAACTCTGGCGCTTTCCCCGCCCCTCACAAAACTGAGTCCAGCTGGAGCGGCCTCCAGACTCTCTGGCCAGGGCCTCAGAATGACCAACGGTCCCTGGCCAGAGTTGCTCTACCCAGGCCAAGAGCGCCCACTCCCCTGGAGATTCCTGGAGCTGCGCCAGGAAGAGACTGGAGCTAGACAGTGTAACCAGTCCGGCTGCGTGCACCGTTTTGTCCCGGCTCCCTCGGTTCCCTGCGGTTCCTTCAGTCCTTTCCCAGGCCTACCCCGCCCCCACACCTCCACACAGGTCTCCCTCTGTGCCGGAACACACCAGCCCCTATCCTAGCCCTCCGCCCAGTCCAGCGTCAGCCTTGGTTGCGGAGGAGGCTCTTCCATAGCTAGTTAGATGGGGGGATGGGTAAGGGGGGGGCTGTCGTCACGAGATTCCAGGTGAGAGCCCGGGGGCAGGTACTCCACAAAGGCGCTAGAAGGCAGGTCCAGACAACTGTGCCCCAGATTTAGGGTTCCGACAACTTCCATCGGCTCCTACTTGGGTCCCCTGCGCACCTCCCCGCCTCCTGCACTCCCATCCCCACCTTCTTGCTACTTTCTGGTGCTTCGTCCTCCCTCGCCTTTGCCTTCCTAGGTCTAGAGCTCCAGGACTATGCCTCAGCAAACAACCCCCTCCCCTCTAACCCCCGGCAGAGCTCCGAAAGGAGGGGCAGGAGGCCCCCCTTCCCGCCTGTGGTTGGAGGGGGCAGTGCTGCAATCCCAGGTGGGGGCGACCGGAGGCCGTCTCGGTGCCCCGCCCGATCAGGCCACTGGGCACATCGGGGGCGGGGAAGCCGGGCTCACGAGAGGGGGGTCTGGCCTTGGCAGGTGTGGGCTCGGGTCCGGCTTGGGCGGGCTCCGGGGGCGGGGTCTCAGGTTACAGCCCGGCGGGGGGCTGGAGGCGGCCCGCGGTTTGGGCCGCTTTGCCAGCCCTCGGAGCGACCGGGCGCATATAACGGGAGCCTCCACCGGGAGCAGACGCAGAGCGCCGCCGGGCTGCCGGGTCTCCTGCCTCCTCGTCTTACCCCCAGAGCCTCCTGCATGAGGACGCGGTAGAGACCCGGACCCGCTCCGTGCTCTGCCGCCTCGCTGCGCTTCGCCCGGCCAGGCTCTGCCAGGCCCCGCGGTGAGCCATGATCCGCCTCGGGGCTCCCCAGTCGCTGGTGCTGCTGACGCTGCTCACCGCCGCGGTCCTCCGGTGTCAGGGCCAGGATGCCCGTAAGTCTCCCACAGGCCCTGCCCGCTTCCCTGACCCGCGTCCCTTCTCTTCCTCCTCCTCCCCAGCCCCGGACCGGGTTAGGGCGCCGAGACCTAGGCGCACGGTACGCAGGCGTTCCCTGAGCTGGCTTCTGCGAGCGGGGAGCTCTGGGGCAGCACCCTCGGGGAGAGTTGCGAGTGAAGATGCTCCCGGTGTTAAGTGAGGTTACGCACTGGCCGGAGTGTCGAGTGCGACAGGTTTGCACACAGACGTAAACGCGCCTCTTTCCACCAGCTTTGATCGAGAGGCTTTGAGTTCAGCTAAAGAAGTGGGAGAGCGTTCGAGAGACGCCACCGGGTTGACTTCTCAGGCCAGGGTTGGAGGCTGCGGGGCTCAAAGGGGCGCTAGACAAAGGGCTAACACGGATGGGTTGAAATCTGAGGCCACAAAGAAAAAGAGGCTCTCTGCGACTTCAGCGCCGCTCTCCAGTTCCCTCCCCCTCCAGGCTGGCCCGGAGTAAGGTGCAGCCTTCCTCCCTGGGGCTGCGGGAACTTGACGTCTGAAAAAAACGTTGACACTCCAACTAGACCTGCTTTCCAAAGGCTCCCCCCTCCCCAAGAGCATTCCCCCATCTCCTTCCCTCCTGAGGGTCTACGATGAGTTACTTTTGTGTGAGTAGCAGCGGATGGAGGGTCAGGTAGCGAACTGCTTACGGCTACAGCTAGAGACGGCAGCTGCACAGGCTCGGTCCAAGGGCGGCCCCCCGCACCTTTCCACCTCCTCCCTGGGTAAGATCCACTGTCTGGGATTATATTCAGGACAAACGAAGCCTGGAAAGTGTATTAGGTAGAGAGAGTTTTCTTCCACGTGTTTGGGCACGTTTCCGAAGGCTAGGATTGCAACCTTGTCTTTGTACGTTACAGATTGTAAATCATTCGCAGGTGAAACTGTTTGGGCTGAGGGTGGGGATCAAGGACCTTCTGCCTGAGACTCTGTGCGCTTTCCCGAGCCTCCAGGCCGTCTCCAGAGATGCTTTGGAAGGCGGCGGGCCCTGGGGCACGTTCTGCTCATTAGCGGCGGGGGCAGGGCTGGAGCGGATCGCCCCGCGGCGTGGAGCCCAGGATGGCACTTTCCGGCGGCGAGCCAAGACGGGTGCTCTGGGCTCTGGGGGAACGTCGGCTGTTTGCCCGTGGTCTGAGCTCGGCCTGACTATATTACTGTGCTAAATTTGCAAGCACACACCCACAAAGCTGTGGCCTTGGCCGGTGTTCTCTGTAGCGAGCAGTGGAGTGAGCTGGGTGTCTTAGCTATTTTCCTAATTCTCCATCTGATACTAACGGCGCTCGCTCTCTTAAGTGGAGGAGAGCTCTCACCATCGCGACCTTGGCAGACAGAGAATTCCACATCTTTGAGAGGACCTGAGCCTTTCGGTTCCCTCCTCCAAGGAGGAGTGTAATTCCGCATCTGACCGGTTGATTTTGCGCCCGGCTCGTCCCATTTACGCAAACACCCCCACACTCCAGCCTTTGGGTCCGCAGGACCCAAAGACTTGACGTGGGGACAGGCGTGGACGTCAGGAATGTCAGAAACCTAGAGTCCGCCTCGCTCCTCCTCTCCATCTTTCCACGAGTTTGGGAAACTTCTTGGCGGCGGAGACTTTGACCCACATCTGCATTTCTCAGCCCCAGCTTCCAAAAGCGCTGCTACTGGCTCGGGAAGAGACCTCAGCCCTCCTTTGTGAGGCTCGTTTGCGTTGGGGGATTGGCAGCGATGGCTTCCAGATGGGCTGAAACCCTGCCCGTATTTATTTAAACTGGTTCCTCGCGGAGACCTGTGAATCGGGCTCTGTATGTGCTCGAGAAAAGCCTCATTCATGAGAGGCGAGGTCCGGTGGGTCTCTCCCCCCCAACTCGAGACCCCCCTCTCCCACAATGCCCCCCTGTGCCCGCCTGTCGCCACCTCCCGGGCTCCGGCCCCGCGCGCAGCGGCGGCGAAGCAAAACAGTTCCCCGAAAGAGGTAGCTTTTTAATTGGCCGGCCACAAAGAATCACTTATGTGGCGCGGCGGTAACGAGGGGAACCGGATCGGGGGCCAGGATGCTATCTGTAGCCCTTTCGTACTACACTGGAGTGGTGCTGGCTTCCTCCGACCGCACCTAGGGGATCTGGTTACGATGTTGCCTCCTTTCTGGGGCAGTCTTTTAATCCCACTCTTTACTCTCCGGGAGTCTGTCTGCCCGAGGGCCGCACAGTCAGCCAGCGGCTCTCACACCCAGCGCGGCCCGCGCGGCCCCGGGGCGCCCTTCCTGGGGAGCCCGATCAGCTTTCACCATGCGCCCTCCCGGACTTTCCTCCGGCTCCTCCAGGCCGTCTCGGACTGGATGTCGTTAGCTGATGCTGCGCGCTCATCACCTCCGGCTATTGTGGGGAGGGGCCTTTCTCAGCAACTTCGATGTTTTCCTTGGGACCCCCTCACCTTCCCCTTGACTATCTTGCCTAAGGGCTAGATGGGTTTCTTCCAGGGGAAAAGGGAGCCTTTGATCTTTGGATTCTCCCTCTCCTTGAAGAGCAGAGGGCAGGTCCGTTTCTCTCCACGCCCACTGGGCTTGTGGCTCTTCGCTATTATTCACCCTCAGCTTTTGCCACTGCCTTTGAGATTTTGATGAGAAAAACAGCGCTGGGCGCTGCCTAGCACGTGGTGCGGGCTCTTCAGTCCCTGGAGCTCTGAGAGGCACTCTTGTTAGCACAGATTTCATGTGCAGGGCGAATTCCAGACGGCAGGGCGCTGGTGGAGAGGGTCCAGTTCGAGATATTCCTTTGCTTTCTTGGAGGACGCAGGTCTAGACTGGTCAGTCTTAGCCAAGGTCAGGAGTTCCGAGTCTCCTGTCACCCATTTTCAGACAGAGTCAAGACGCCTGGCAGGAGTGCTTGCCTCTCGAGCTGTTGTGTATATCTTCTAATGCTTGTGGGTAGAAGTCTCTGCATTTTCTCTGAATTTTAGCTGTCAGCTATATTTAGAAAAAGCTCATTATTCCAGAGGGTGACATAAAAGATGTCTTTGCTCCCTGGCTAGAGCATGTCACCGTTTTACTGTATTCTCCATCTTTACCCCCACCCCTACCACCCTACCCCACCCAACCTGGGTTCCTGCTCAGAGAGTCATCTTCTCCTAACCCACTTTCACCTCCCAACCCCTCCTCCCCTGTCTCCAGACCACCACCACCACCACCCCCCCTGCTGGATGGATGGAGAGACCATAGTAGAGTGACAGTCCTCCTTTATTGCTGGATCCCCCCCCATACCCATCTCACATAGTGTGAGGCCCTGTAATAGGTATCGTGGAATACACGGGAAGCTGGGTTATGTTTTCAAAGACGACTTTGTGAGTTCAGTCTGTCTGGTGTGGTCTGAGCCCCACCCCCACCCCACGCCTTAGCATTTCGAATTATGTCAAGTTGATTGCAACCTCTTTCTCTTTCTCTCTGGCTCCCCCCTGCTCCCCCTGCTTTGGCACTCCGCTATCCCACCCCACTTGTGGTGCAGAGGAGGCTGGCAGCTGTTTGCAGGATGGGCAGAGGTACAAAGATAAGGATGTGTGGAAGCCTGAGCCCTGCCGCATCTGTGTGTGTGACACTGGGACTGTCCTCTGCGATGACATAATCTGCGAAGACGCGAAGGACTGCCTCAGCCCCGAGATCCCCTTCGGAGAGTGCTGCCCCATCTGCCCATCTGACCTCGCCACTGCCAGTAGCCGTAATTTATTTATTTCTTATTCAACATAAATAAATTACTTGTAGACACAGCAAATACCTTTCCGCGGATGTTGGTCTTCTCTTCCAAGCGAAGAGACCGCTTATCCGTTCGGTCCCGGCAGCGGGGCGGGAAGGAAAGGCCACTTCTCGATTTCGAGTTGACACTTCCTCAACTCAGGTTGAGGCCTGAGACCCTCCCTCACCGAACACCCCAGGAATATGTTTCTGACACACAGAAATACAGATAGGGCTCCACAGAGTTTCCCCTCGTGAGTCAAGTCTGCTAGTTACTAATGTCTAGAGCCACAGTGGAAATCAGGCTCTGCCTAGCTACAGCCTGGGTTAGTTTATGCTGTGTCACCTGCACCTTCAAGGACATGGTCATTAATGTGGAGAAACCTCTGTCAGGAAGCAGGGAGGTAGAGGGGGTTCCCACTTTGGAGTAGAGCACAATGGTAGTGTTTCCTCTTTGCATTGACCTCCACTTGGTGTTGACCCCTGGGAGTTGAACGGGTGATCAAGTTCCTGCACACTGGTGATGGTTACTAACTCCCAGCTAGAGCCAGTGCGGAGGATTGGTACAGGTGACCCCTTCCCAGCACTCAGACAGGTGTCCAGTCTCCCTACTGGGAGGGTGCGGACACACACACAGGTCTCCTGGGTGGCTCGCCTGTTCCCTTCCTACTCTGATACAGAGGAGAAGCGAAGGGAATCGAGAAGTTGTCTTTTCTGAATAGTTCCCCAGCACTGACTCTGCATGGTGCAGACTCTCAGATCATGTCTGGGGGTGCCCATGCTAGCCCAGTGTTGAGGGCCTGTAGGACTTTGCTGCTATGGTGGGGAAGGGGCTTATCAATTTGGGTTGGCCCTGGCTGCCATGCTCTTTGTAACTTCTGTGCCTTGCTCTTTTTTTTTTTTTTTTTTTTGTGCTTGCTTCAAGGAGACTCCACGCTAATGTAAGGCTTTCTCAGCTCATAACTCTTCCTTCGGGAGGGCGCAGGTTGGGAAGGGCTGCCTGACCTCGGGGTCTCCAACGCTTGGTCCCCTGGTTGCCTCTGCTGCTCTCAACCCGTCCCTGTACACTGTGCATGCTTTTTGTCTAATACAGTCAGAGGCACTTCCTCCATTCCTGAGTCCCCAGCAACAAATAGGCTCTGTGAGCCTAACACCCCACAGAGGGATTCTGGGGAGCCGCAGAGGGATCTGCTTCCTTCCTTGGTTGTGGTCCTTTCCTTTGATCCTCCAAAGAGAGTTTGAATGACAAGAAATTGTCCCGTCTCACCTTTTCCTTCTCTGTTTTCCCTTGCAGGACAACTAGGACCAAAGGTGAGGCACCCTTCTTCTAATTTAGTTTAATTATATCCTCTCCCCCATGTGACATACGTAGCAGGGTAGACACGCTTGTGCTATGGTGCGTGTGTGGCAGGCAGAAGGTAACTCCAAGGACCTGGTCCTCTCCTTCCCGCCAGAGCATTTAGCCACTGGGCCTGGTGTTTAGCCACTGGCCTCGTGTTTTACTTTCACATGAAGCACTGAGATGCTTTCTTCAGAAGCACTGAGGCGCTAATCTGGACTGTGCCCCTTCTTTAGACCTCAGCAGATGTCAGTCTGAGAGGAGAGCCGCAGGGTAGGGCGGCTGGGTGGGGTTTTGTGTTGGGGTTATATAGGTTCGCTCAGCTTCCTCCTGTCACCCTTTCACATTGTAGGGACAAAAAGGAGAACCTGGAGACATCAAGGACGTAAGTACCAGTTTTCCTCCCCATCAGCTACTTAGCCGCACCTGCTGTCCCGGGTCTCTAACCAACTGGCCTGTGGCTCTCTCTCACACAGATTGTGGGACCCAAAGGACCACCCGGCCCCCAGGTAAGAAAAAGACCCCTTTCTCCATTCTTCCCCTTACTGCAACTGAGCCATCATGGCCTCTGGTCTCATGTGGTCACACTCTGCTCCCCACCTTCAGGGACCTGCAGGTGAACAAGGACCCAGAGGTGATCCTGGAGACAAAGGCGCGAAAGTGAGTGGACCCCAGTAAAGCTTCCGTGCTCCCCCAGTCCTCAGAGGTCTGCTCGCCCCAGAGCCGACAGCTCCCGTAGAAGCATTGCTCACTGCTGCCTTTTCCTCTTCCTGCCAAGGGTGCACCTGGACCTCGTGGCAGAGATGGAGAGCCTGGCACCCCTGGAAATCCTGGTCCCCCTGGTCCTCCAGGGCCCCCTGGTCCCCCCGGCCTTGGTGGAGTAAGTGTCCTTATTTCTCCTTTCTCCGGGCTGTCCCACCAGAACCCTGGCTCCTAAATTGCTACTCGCACTCACCTGGCTGGCTCCCAGGACTGCCAGCAGTATGTACATAGCCTGTTCCTGGGCTTCGCCTCAGGCCTATAATTGAGTGGAATCACAGATGAGGCCTGAGGCTAAGACTGACTGTTTTCACTCACTGGGTTTCTGTAAAGAAGGCCTTCAGCTACCTGGCTTCCTGGCATTCCACTGTGTGGTTGACTCTCAGGGGTGGTGTAGGGGTGTGGGGACAGGATGACTGGGCACTTGTGTTTCTCTGGAAGAGCAGTGACCACTGTCCTTGGAAGACATTTATTCCTGGTCCTTGCCAAGTACATTCCAAGTGACTATTCATTCTCATGAAAGAGCCCCACTGAGGGAAGGTGTGTGGCTACTGTCGTGTTTGGAGTCACACCAACCAACAAATTATATGACTGCCCAGCTTTTGTAGATTTGCCATTTGGAGGTTTGCTATGTTTTAAATTCTTAAATTTAAGTGGGCTCACAGATGCCTACTACAACCCTTCCCCAAATATTTCAAGACCAGGTTTCAGGCCTTTGCCAGACACCAACATTTTAGAGAACAAAGAACGCCTTTTAAAAAAGGGATGTTTTATTTATGTAACACTTTAGAATATGAAACTTCATAAAGCAGAGTGCGTGTGTGGAGGGGGTACTGAGACTACTACAAATAACCCTCGATTTCCCGGGAACTGACTGCGACCCTGTCGCAGGAACACATCCCCAAAACTTTGCCAGGTCTCCTTGGTAATTCTGATCAATACTCAGCTAGTCTCCAACAGCTAGAGAGTAGGGAGAATTCTTTCTCTCCAGACAAAGCTTCCTAGCAAGCAGCAATGACCCAGGGCTTCTCGGCCTCCTAACACGGTTGCTTTGGTTTGCAGAACTTTGCGGCCCAGATGGCTGGAGGATTTGATGAGAAGGCTGGTGGTGCTCAGATGGGTGTAATGCAAGGTCCAATGGTAAGACACCAGTTCTTCGCGACCCAAGTGGGCGGAGGCCATCCTCAGTGGCGCCAGAGACCCCACAACCTCTGGATTGCATGTAGTTCTTTAGAGATCTCATCTCCATCAGTTACGTAAAACCCCTCATTTGTTAGCCCAGGAGTTTGGGTTTCAGTGGTGATAGGTGCCGGGTCGAATGATACTCTCGAGTGACTAGGAGGAACGAGGATGGAGAGGCGCGTACAGCTGATGTCTTAGAAGGCCAGTTGCTGTTGCTCTTGGAATGAGAACTGAAGAATGCAGACAGTGGCTACTGGTCCCCAGCGGTCCACAGGCTTCCAGCGGGAAATCTTACCCTGCAGCACTGTCTTGGCGCATGCTAAATGAAATTCAGACTTTAGTAAACATGGCCGCTGGCCAGGAGAAAGCAAGGCTGGCTTCTCTGCCCAAATGGTGCCTATAAATAAAAATAGATGGTTGAGTGGGAGAGAAGAGGGGAGGCGCTGGAGGCCCCCCGCCCCCCATATGGTCTCCCCTATTCGTTTTTCTGGCTTCTGGCCCAGGAGAAGGTGGAACCCTGCTGCTAGAGCAGGCTCAGTAAGTCTTTCTGTTCTGTTCCAATGCAGGGCCCCATGGGACCTCGAGGACCCCCAGGCCCTGCCGGTGCCCCTGTAAGTGTTCAGTCTTTTCCTCTTGGTGGCATTGTGGGTCCACATCGAGCTGTGACAGCGCAGGTGTCACATGATGTCGTTAACTTTCCCTTTTAGGGCCCTCAAGGATTTCAAGGCAATCCTGGTGAACCTGGCGAGCCTGGTGTCTCTGTGAGTACCACAGGCTACCCTCTCCCAGGAGTTTCTGGGGAAAGTCCTCTCCGACCCAAGCTACTGTAGGCCCCCAGGCTCTGCCAGCCCTCCCCTGCCATTGGGGGGCCATAGGAAATTCAGATGTCCTTCTCATCTTGTGGAGCACAATTCCAGAAAGCCAATATGGCAGAAACTCTGTCATGACACCCCCCCACCAGGGGGCGTCACCAGCCTGCACCGCCCCCTCCTCCCATCATGGTCTAGCTTTACAGTTTTGCTCTGACCGTTGTCTTTCTTCCTCATCAGGTAACTAACTCCCCAAACTACCATCCCTGTGCTCTGTCCATCGTGTGTTCCTTCCAGTTATTTCTTGAATCCTCTGTTTGTAGGGTCCCATGGGTCCCCGAGGTCCTCCTGGCCCCGCTGGAAAGCCTGGTGATGATGTGAGTAGACCCAGGAGCCCCGCCCTCCAGGAAGAGTGCCTGGGGGAGGGGTAGCGGGGAACCCGGCTGGCCAGGCCTAAATCCCACTCTCTACCACCCACACACCCACTTGCAACTTAGCTTGCCAGGTGCCGGGGGGACTGTCTTAGATCTGATGAGAACAAGAATAATTAAAACCTCGTTAGCTTCGGGAAGAGAAATTGAGACGTGAGAGAGGGGACAGGAAAACACCAGGCACAAAGATGTAGAGTAGAAAAACAAAGACAGAATCATTCAGCAAACACCCTAGCATCATCTCCATTGTAAATGAGGTAGAAAAGCTCAGTCTGAGCCAGGATGTCTACAGAGGACAAAAAAAAAAAAAAAAAAGACAAGAGCTGGCTTTCTTGAGTTATGTTTATGACTAGCATCACAGAGTAAAGCCTCTCTGGGTCAGGACATACAGGCCAGGCCACAGAGCTCCGGGGAGGAGAGCAAAGCATGCTGGGGGAAGCTGGAGCATAGTGAGGGCTGAGGAACTTGCCAAGAGATAAACCGTGAGTCACTGAGAGGCACTCAGCAAGGGGCATCTGCAGGGGTGGTACACAGCTGCAGGGGCAGGTACAGAGCTTGGTCGGTTTATTCTGGAGCACGCCAACAGTCATGGGACGGAGAGAAATGAGACGTCTCTCTTTCTGTTCAGGGTGAAGCTGGGAAACCTGGAAAAGCTGGGGAAAGGGGCCTTCCCGGCCCTCAGGTAAAGTTCCACTGTTCTCCATCTCAGAAGACTTCCAGACTCCCTCCTTAGACCACACAGACACTCAGCTTGATTAGCTCAGTTTCAAACTGGGTACTAAGGGCTGGAAAGATGGCTCAATGGTTAAGAGCACTGGTTGTTCTTCCAGAGGATCTGGGTTCAATTCCCAGCACCCACATGGCGGCTCACAACTGTCTGTAACTCCAGTGCCAGGAGATCCGATACCCTCACACAGACATGCA
This sequence comes from Cricetomys ansorgei, assembly GCA_026225945.1. Classification (NCBI taxonomy): domain Eukaryota; kingdom Metazoa; phylum Chordata; class Mammalia; order Rodentia; family Nesomyidae; genus Cricetomys; species Cricetomys ansorgei. The sequence goes on along the minus strand of JAMJFZ010000271.1, from coordinate 8,556,237 downwards.
TGCTGGCAAAACACCAATGCACATAAAATAAAAATAAATAAATTTAAAACAAAGGGTACTAATGGTACCTGCATATATCATGCCTTCAAGCTCATGATCATGTTTGTGTGAGCCCAGGCGATGGTCTGGGTTTGGCCTGCTCCTTATTGGTGGCCTGAGGGAGCTGGCTCTGCAGGCTCTCCAGCAGCTAACAGCAGCTTTCACCCACCTAATCCTAATCCTTTCTTTCTCCTGAGTATCTCCTCTTTGCATTGCAGGGTGCTCGTGGATTCCCAGGAACCCCAGGCCTTCCTGGTGTCAAAGGTCACAGAGTAAGTATCATGGGTAAGGGTGTTGGAAGGCAGGGGCTACCTGGTAGAGAGGAAACATTTTTGGGGGTATGCACATTTTTTGCCCTGTCTGTTCCCAGTTGTGTGATGGAGGCTTTCTCTTGTTTCTCAGGGTTACCCAGGCCTTGATGGTGCTAAGGGAGAAGCTGGTGCTCCGGGCGTGAAGGTAAAGGACCACAAAACACACAGGGATTGGCGATAGGAGTCTCTCTGTCCAGTCAGGGAGACGCTGAAGGGTTTGGGGAGTTAGAACATAGGTGGGAACACCCAAGTCTACATCTTGGTAGATAAGCAGCTTGTGGGGATTGTTCTCCTAGAATTGAAGCGGGCCTGTCTTAGCCCTCATTGGACCACCCAGATCTTTCAATGACTTACCTGGGAAGTTTCTGGAAGCTAGGACTCCAAACATTGACCCTCTGTGTCTCTTTCTCCAGGGTGAAAGTGGTTCCCCGGGTGAGAACGGTTCTCCAGGCCCAATGGTAAGAATGAGTGTCACTCCTGGGAAAGCCACCGGATGCTTTGAGACTCCCCTAACACCTGTCAGAGGGCCACACTGCAAGCAACAGCTTCCCCTTCGTGCATTCATGCAAACTAGATACCTGGTTTTGCAGATTTATCTGATTATGAGCAAAACCAACGTGCAGTAAATGGGTTATACTCGGAATTTCACCTGCACTGCCTTGAAATAGGAACTGTTAGACACGCTTAAAGTATGCTTCGGTTTTTAAAAGAATCTGTTTATCCTCAATGTTTCGGGGAACTCATCTGTTGTAAGAAATGAGCAGTAACATAGGCAGCAACAGGAACGCGCCTGGGTCTGCCCGGAGGAAGCCCTGTGCTTTGTTGTGCCCTGGGAGCAGAAGCTGGGGCAAGACAGCACCCTCCCAGGAGCTGGGGGCAGGACAGCACCCTCCCAGGAGCTGGGGGCAGGACAGCACCCTCCCAGGAGCTGGGGGCAGGACAGCACCCTTTCAGGAGCTGGGGGCAGGACAGCACCCTCCCAGGAGCTGGGGGCAGGACAGCACCCTCCCAGGAGCTGGGGGCAGGACAGCACTCTCCCAGGAGCTGGGGGCAGGACAGCGCCACCGGAGTTGCTCCTCTTTGCTTCCTGGCATAGACGGGCAGGGATCTGAGGGTGGGAAGGTCCTCCAGGGGAAGTCATCACACAGCCCACCATTTTGACAACTCATACTTAAACCATGCTGATGTGTGTTGCAGGGTCCCCGTGGCCTGCCTGGTGAGAGAGGACGGACTGGCCCTGCTGGTGCAGCTGTGAGTAACCCCAAAGCCAGCCGCCACCTTGTGTCCAACCCTTTACCATTTACAAGTAACCCCAAAGCCAGCCGCCACTGTGTGTCCAACCCTTGACAGTTGAATTTCATTACAAGAGAATTTCATTTGACTGACCCTCAAAGCGGCTCAGTGATAAGCAGGGCAAGGAGGTGCATACCTATAATCCCAGTACCTGAGAGGCTGAGACAGGAGAACCACAAGTTCAAGGCCAGCCTGGGCCATGCAATGAGACCTTTCTCAACGCCCCAACTCCTAACAAACCAACAAAACCCAACTTGGTGAGGTATAGGCAGTATCATCATACCAGAAGCCTCCATCCTGAGTTTTCCCATGCTCAACCTTCAAGTGGGACGGAGCCCTCAGAATGGAAGGAGGGGGTGCTACAGGAGAGAGGGGTGGCAAGAGCAGGCCTCTCTGCACAAGTCTGGATTCCTCAGATCACCCGTCAGTAGCCTCTCCCTCTCCATAATTCGTGCAGTTAGAGTCCAGGAACCGGCTTAGATAGCTGTAGCTCTGCCTACTCTGCCTTTCCTCTTGGTTTGATTGACAATACCCTAGGGAAAGAGGAAGAGGGTAGCCTTGGCTCACCAGCCTCCACCCTTGATCCCATGGTGAGCGGGGTCACCAGGCACCAGTGGCCTCCACCTCGCCGCCCTTCCTTGGGTTAGGAGCTGGCCTCCTTTGCTTTGTCTACCCTTCCCCTTATCCTCCCACTTTAGAGAAGAGGGAATCGAGGCCCAGCAAGAATAGATAGTTTAAGATAGACCGTGCACCGAGGCTCCAGCCTCTGCTGGCCTCTGGTTAATGTGTGGAACCGTGAGCTACTGGCAGGCAGCGGAGGGAGGGCATAGGTGCCAGACGGAGGCGGTTAGCTTGGGTCCCCGGGAATAGAGAGGCCTTGTAGGTGCTTGGTCAGGCGAGTGATGTGCTGAAGTTGTGTTTAAGAACGGGTATGGCTTTCTGTTGGTCTGCACCCCAGCCAGCCAAGCCCAGAGACCCCCTCCTCCTCCTCGTGAAATGAATCAGCTTCTCTGTATGCGTCTGATTCCAGACCCTGCATCTGGGTGGCAGAAACTTCCCTCGGTAGCAGGACAGTGAAACAAGCAGCCTTGATCCCCCACCGTGAACAAGCGCTGTCCAAAGCTCTCACCCCAGGATCATTTTGTGTGAGGGAGAAGGAGGCTCTGGGTCTGCTGCTTCTGCAGAGTTGGGGAAACTCTGGCCTGGGGCTTTTAAAGAGGCTCAAAGCCAGTGGCTCCCTCTTGCAGGGGTGAAGACGACCTGCTGCCTCTCACCTCACCCTACCTCCTTCCTGTGCACATCAGACACCTCTTCTTGGTTCTTTTTGGTGGTTCTAGTCCACGTAGCGGTTAAGCTGGCGGTGCGATTACGAGATTCGGCTTTGAACATTGTCTTCTTTGTTTTGAGCTCCTTCTGGCCCTCCTGTCTCTGTCTTGGTCTCTGCTCTGAGTTCTCCCTGAGGCCTTCTGAGTCTAGCAGTGTGCGGCTCCAGGAGGAGCCTGCAGGCAGATATGGCCCTTCCCTTCTCTTGCCCTGCTCTCTGCTGACTGACTTCCGGAGAGAAGGTACTCTAGGCTTTCCCCAGAAACAGAGTTTCCAGTGGGGTCAGCAGGAGAGCAGACTCTGCCGTTTCTCCCATCCAGTCTTGCTTTCTTGCCCCCTTCCCTGGGCTGCCAGGCTGGATGTCTGTGAGGGGAGATGCCACACAAGGAAGAAGACTGAGTCCCACAGAGCATTTCCCCTCCCACTTCTGAGAAAGTCTCCCCTTAGCCGTCTGGGTCTCCTGCCAGGTCCTCAGCCTGGCTGTACCCAATGTAATGGCTCCTGGAGTTAGAGCAGAACACCTCATGGCATGGGCACTTGAGAAAGAACCTTTGAGGAAACCCCAAACTAGTGAAATCCTCAAAGCACAGGTCCTGTAGAGGAGGAACAGCCAAGTCTCAGAGGTCAGAGCTCAGGTGTCTCTGAGCTGAATCAGGGCCTGTCTCCACCATGAAGCAGCTTCCTAAGCCAGCGGGAAGCATCCTGGGGGGCATTTCTGTGGTCCCGAAGAGCAGCTGTCCCAGGGGAACCAGAGTACAGAGGTCACCCGGAATTCACAGAGAGTTCATGTCTTAGCCTTAACCCAGAGTAACCAGCGAGAGGCAGCTGCCCATTTCCCTTCATCCGGTTCACTGAGTTTCTGAATGGTCATTCAGCTTAAAGTCAGGAATACTTGGGACCTGACTGAAGTCTTGAGACGTGACGGGGCTGCTGGGAAGTTGCATTACCCATGAGAACAAGCCCCTGCTGCCCTCTGTCCACCCGCCCATGAAGATATCCCATAGGGCTTCCCTTGCTGCAGACACACACCTCGCTCATGCTCAGCCCGGAGCACCCCAACATCATGTTCCCACATTTTACGTGGCTGTGGGGCACACCCGGATGTGTGGGCACTTCTCACATTGCCTGTTTTTTTTTCCTTGCTCACAGGGTGCTCGGGGCAACGATGGCCAGCCAGGCCCTGCTGGACCTCCAGTAAGTTCCTCTTATCCATAGCAGGCGTTGTGCGCCCCAAGGAGCAGCCCTGCAGTCTGTGGGGCTGCCACTGTCCTTGGCGTCAGGAGGGAGGTGGCCCGTCCCTTGAGAGCGTTGGTAACACGGCAGCCTGACTTCCCCAGCTGCCCTCAGCAGTCTCTTCTGAGAAGGGAGGTCAAAGCCGTGCGGCTTCTTACGACATGTAGACTAAGAGACTTGCCAGGCGAGGCGTCTCTCTGGAGTTCCCCAGAGACAGCAGCCGGGGCAGTCTCTTTTAAGCCACGCAAGGCTAGAGCAAAATCAACTTACAGTGAGGAAGGGGTAAGAGGTAGAGCGTCTCTCTTAGGACTCAGTCTGCCCAGATCCAGCGTTCACTCTGCGCCCCCTTCTTCTTCTCTCCAGGGTCCTGTCGGTCCTGCAGGCGGCCCTGGCTTCCCTGGTGCTCCTGGTGCCAAGGTGCGTAATCTGCCGGTCAAGTTGAGAATCTCGGGACACTCTTCCTAGAGCCCTTGCTAGGGGTTCCCTGTCGCATCTCCTTCCTTTTAAAGAGTCTCTGAGCTGGGCTTTTCCAAGGACTGAAAAGGGAGAGTAAGGTTTGATGACAGGTTGGAGGCCCACTTTGTGGGTGAGGAGAGGCGGGCGGAAGAGAAAGATCGGGGAAACCTAGAGACCTCTGCGGGAGAAGACCAGAGAGGGGGAGGGGAGGGGAGGGACAAAGGAGTGGTGTGCAGAAGCTGGCGTGCAGAGGGGAAGGGGAGGGCACAAAGGGGCGCAGCACGCAGCAGCTCTGGACTTTTCTCTGCCCCTTCCTATTTCTCCTTCACTCGGGGCGCTGGGTTAAGGTGGTTCTCCCAAGGATTAATAGAGGCCAGTGGAAGGCCAGCCAGTTCAGGGAAAGGCCCTGTGGCCCAGGAGGGATTCCAGTGTGGAAAAATGTCCCTGGGAATGAATAAGGAGCCTCCTTGTGTCACTGGCATCAGGTTGCTTTTCCACTCCTGGGGGTTCCCATGGCAACCAGACAGTGTCTGAGGCCTCTGGGAGCTGGGTGAAGGAGACCCATTGTGAGGAGGGACGGCGGAAGGTGAGGGGGCCTGACCTTTAGAAAATAATAATTACCAAAGTGAAGCTGTGTGAGAAACCTGAGGAGGCCCTGACCTCCCTCCAGGTCGGCGGCCTTCCCTAGGAGAGCAAGGGCGCAGCGAGCTGTGACTTTTAGGAAAAAATGAAAATAGAAAGAGTTTTTACATAGGAGGGGCCTGCCGGGTAACATAGAGAAAGTTGGGGAGCCTGTCCCAGCTTGCTTCTGCCCTGGCTTCCTGGCGCTTCAAACAGGCGGAGGCCGAAGCCCAGAACAGCTCTGACCGCCCCGCAGCCAGACAGAAACGAGCCACCTCTGAGCTGAGGTGTGAGAGGCAAGAGAAGGACAAGAGCCTGGGGAATCAATCGCCCTTGGCTTCTGTTCCTCCATGGGGTGGGGGGTGGGGTGGCGCAGGAAAGGGCTGCCTGTCTGTCCATCATCCGACAGCACTAAGATGGCACATCTTGAACCCAGGCCTCTCTGACAGGGCCTGGCAGGACCAGCAGGCTGCCTGTTGCTGGAAGCCAGTAGGCGTCTGTGCAGTTGCGTGGGGTTTTCAGGGCAGAGGTGGGACGCAGCACAGAGCAGACAGGAGTTGGGACGTCATCTCATCCCTGCTTGGTCAGGAGGGAACAGAAATGAGAGATCCCTGTGTGCGCACGTCTGCTCGCTCACAAGTGCGTGAGCACGTGCAAGAGTTGTGCACACAGCCAGCCTTGAACCGCCGCCGCCTCTCTCTTCCCAGGGGGAAGCTGGCCCTACCGGTGCACGTGGTCCTGAAGGTGCTCAAGGCCCTCGTGGCGAGTCTGGCAATCCCGGGTCCCCAGGGCCCGCAGGTGCTTCTGTAAGTCTGTCTCCTTGGCCTGGAAGGCCTGACATCTGTGGCCTCGACCCTCCTGATTACATTTGTCCCTGACCCCTGGATTGGGGCCTGGTGGGTGGGATGGTTGGGTTGGTTCTCTGCCGTTTAGTTTACAGCAATGCTGTCTTCTTCTTAGGGTAACCCCGGAGCTGATGGCATTCCCGGAGCCAAAGGATCCGCTGTAAGTACTGTCCCTAGGCTGTGTCCTCAGGATGGCTCGGTGACTGTCACCCTCTCTCCTCACGCTCCTCTCTCCTGCTCATGCTGACAGGGTGCTCCTGGAATTGCTGGTGCTCCTGGCTTCCCTGGGCCCCGTGGCCCTCCCGGTCCTCAAGGTGCAACTGGTCCGCTGGGTCCCAAAGGTCAGACGGTAAGAGCCTGAAATAACCCCCATGTCTTACTGTATGTCCCTTGTTTCTGTACCCTCCTGCTCACCGTGGCAGGTTTGGGTGGGGGTGTAGGCAGGATCTTTAAAAAGAACCCAGTGTGAGCAACTTTTCTTTCTCTCATTTAGGGTGAGCCTGGCATTGCTGGCTTCAAAGGTGAACAAGGCCCCAAGGGAGAAACTGTGAGTGTCTGCCTTAAAGTCTTTGCCTTCTTTACTGTAGCTCCAACCCCACAGATCACCCTTGGGCCCCACTGGGCCCCCTCAGGCCATTCCCCACTCCACCCCTTCTCCTGCTGTTCCTGTTCCTGGAGAAGGGAGCAAAACAGGATAGAGGAGAGTCTGGTACAGCTCTCTCCCGGTTTGAACAGCCTGAGTTCTGAGCCATCTCTTTCTCTTGGGCTGCTCCTGCTCCTCCCCTCCTGATCCTATCTGGCCGCTCTTACCCAAGGCCTGAAACCTTCCTAAGGCCACTTCCTCTGCACACCAGGCCAGGTGAGGTGAAAACTTACCCTGTCTCTCTTGTGCTTGTCACCAGGGCCCTGCTGGACCCCAGGGAGCCCCTGGTCCTGCTGGTGAAGAAGGCAAACGAGGTGCTCGGGGAGAGCCTGGCGGTGCTGGGCCCATCGGTCCTCCTGGAGAAAGAGTAAGTAGGCATGGAGTAGCCAAGTAGCCAAGTAGCCAAGTAGCCAATTCAGGTCCTGTGGCTCTTTGTTCTGACGATGCCCAATGACTTTTCTGGGTAGTGTAATCTTCTCTTCCCCATCCGGCACTTGAGGCATGGGCATCCTTAGCCCGTCTGTGCCCTCTGCCCTAAGGATGGCATAAGCAGTGAGTGTCTTCCTAGAGAGGTGTGGACAGGCCCTGGATGTTAGGCTCTCAGCCTGTGGCTCCTGCCTCACAGATACTATGGCGGGAAGCAGATGGGGAAGACCCCTGGAGCATGGCGGGACTCCATCTAGGCATGCCGGTGAAAAGCTGTCTTCACCATCTGCCTCTTCCTTACCTCTCCCCAGGGTGCTCCTGGCAACCGTGGTTTCCCAGGTCAAGATGGTCTGGCAGGTCCCAAGGTGAGTAGAGAAAGGGGCTTGTCTCTTCCTGTCTCCATGGTTACAAAGCATCCACTCACTTTCTGTCTCCTCTGGTGTAGGGAGCCCCTGGAGAGCGAGGGCCTAGTGGCCTGGCTGGTCCCAAGGGAGCCAATGGTGACCCTGGTCGACCTGGAGAACCCGGCCTTCCTGGAGCTCGGGTAAGGAAGGGGCCACTGCTGTCGTCCTTGGCTTTGGATGCTACACAGACCCTCACACTCTTCCCACCTACATCCTCCAAGCTGTGTTGCCAGAATCGGGAGATTTGGGGCCTGCCCCTGACTGACATCAACCTCTTCTCTCTCCCGAACAAAGGGTCTTACTGGTCGCCCTGGTGATGCTGGTCCTCAAGGCAAAGTTGGTCCCTCTGTAAGTCTGTCACCCTGAGTGAGGTTCCTGGGTGAAATCCTTGAGGAGGTGGGGGAAACGGAGATGGGGGTTTGGGTGAAGGCGGCCTAGGATTCTGTACATTTTGAGAATTAGGGTAAGAGATAGATGGTAGCTTTCATGGCCAGATGTGGCCTCTAGAGTTACTGCGAACTCTGAAAATCACACATGCACAAACACATACACACACACACACACACACACACACACACACACACACGAACACACACACACATACACACACACACCCCACAATGCATTTGGGCATTTTCTAGGAGCAGGGGTGGTGACAAAGATTAGAGGTTCTGGGAGAACTTCTGAGCAGAAGCACCTTGCTGTAGATGGGTCCATGTATGTGGGGTTGCTCAGCCCTTCGTACATGTACACGGCTGGTACTTTGTTCCGTGCCTGCCATACAGTAGGCGCGTAGTGGATACTGATGGGGAAATATGGTCAGAGGGCCTATGTCCTGAGAGTGTCATCCTACCTTTCAGGGAGTCCCTGGTGAAGATGGTCGCCCCGGACCTCCTGGTCCTCAGGGAGCTCGCGGGCAGCCTGGTGTCATGGGTTTCCCTGGCCCCAAAGGTGCCAACGTAAGTCGCAGTTTGCTGTCTCATCTCCTTTGTTTTCTATATACTTTGAAGAAAGGGTTGGGTCCTGAACAGAGTTAACCCAGGGCAGGCTCTCAATGTCATGGACAGCTCTGACCTCCATGTTCTGCAAGGAATGTGTGTGATCTGGGGGAGACTTGGGTGCCTTGGAACCTTAGGACATCACCGCTGTGACATTGCACCTTAGAGCCCGGTGGTCTGGACGCCCGGGTACAAGAGAAGGGGCTGATAGGCGATCCTGCCTTCTATGGCGTGCCAGGGTGGGGCTTCGGATCCCAGGCTCCTAACCTACTCTATGCCTCTCTAATCTTATGGTCTTCTCTCCCCTCCCTTCAGGGCGAGCCTGGCAAAGCTGGTGAGAAGGGACTGGCTGGTGCTCCTGGTCTGAGAGTAAGTGTCCTGTCTACCGCCTGTGGCTTGGTATAGGTGGGATGCCTAACAAGAACAGGTGTGACGGTCTAGACCTGGTCTTCAGATCCTTGGTTGTCAAGCGTTGATTCCCATGGCTGAGCACATGTTAGCCTGTGCCTTCTGGGATCCACCCAGAGAGTCCGCTGCCCACTGAGAGGTTTCAGAGGCAAGGCTCAGGTTCAGAGGAAGATGTCTATGTAGAGAAAGGCCCCGGGAAATGGTGGCTTCAGCAAGGATGTGCAGGGAGGGGTGAAAATGGAATTCCACTGAGGGCCTTGTTGATCTGAAAACTCCAGACCCAAAAATACATGTGCTGGTCTTGGGTGGCCTGAGGGACAGAAGTCATTATAACTCCCTTCCTCTGTCCTGTAGGGTCTGCCTGGCAAAGATGGTGAGACGGGGGCCGCAGGACCCCCCGGCCCCGCTGTAAGTACCTAGCTTCTCCGGGTGGCTTTGTGGGAGCTAACACAGAGACCCTCAGATCCACTGAGTGATAAAGGTGTGAAGTATGGATCTAGGTTGAGCTATCTTCAGATGAGAGGGTGTCCCAGGAGGCTGCAGGGCTTGGAGGGAAATATGGGGAGATAGATGACGGAGGCGAGGTGCCCAGCCGCGGTGGCTGGTCAATGCCAGAAGTCTTCTAATCCACCCCCAGGGCCATCGGTTCTCCGGATCCTGGTTTGGCTCACCTTTTCTCTCTTCTGCAGGGCCCTGCTGGTGAACGAGGCGAACAGGGTGCTCCTGGGCCCTCAGGGTTCCAGGTAAGTGGTGGGACCAGACTCTACACAGTCCCTTCCCGTGCCTAGAGCTCCCTGGCGGGCACTATGGGTAGCAGGTCCAGTTCCCTCATGGCACCAGGGGCTGAGACTTCCCTGAACCTGCTCCCCATCGCTGACTCATTTGGGCCTGCCCTGTGCTGTGCCTTCCTGGAGACTGAGGCACAAACTCACCTCTTTGCCAATCCATGTCACTTTGGCTTCCAGGGACTTCCTGGCCCTCCCGGCCCCCCAGGCGAAGGTGGAAAACCAGGTGACCAGGTGAGTGTGGAGCTCCATGGAGATGAAGGAGAGTGTGTGATGAACCCCACGAAGCCTGGGAATGTCCTAGACCTGGTTCCCAGCTCTCCACAGAGAACCCGAGCTCAGCCCTCCTGTGGGCATGTTCGGGTCCGGAGCAGGGGCCTTCCCTCTTACATCCGTCTTGGTTCTCTAGGGTGTTCCTGGTGAAGCTGGAGCCCCCGGCCTTGTGGGTCCCAGGGTGAGTATCTTGTCCTCAGCTCTGGGGTCTCCTTGGGCCTGCCTTTTCTCCATTTGGTTTTGACCATGGCTCCCAGGACCGCAGCCTGCCTTGGGTTCTTGGGGACCCCCACCTCTCCCCATCTCATCCTCCCCACCATTTTTGACTGATGGCCGTCCGGTGTCTCTGCCACAGGGTGAACGAGGTTTCCCTGGTGAACGCGGCTCTCCAGGCGCACAGGGCCTGCAGGGTGCCCGTGGCCTGCCTGGTACTCCTGGTACTGATGGTCCCAAAGTAAGTGAGTCTGTCCTGCGGGGGTCTTCCATCCAGCCCCAGGGAGGCTCACTGAGGGGAGGGAGGGAGGAGGACTAGGAGGGACTCGTGGGAGGCAGAGCTCAGACGCGGTTTCCCAGACTGTGCACAGTGGGGCCACAGAGAGGCCAGGCTGCGCACAGTGGGGCCACAGAGCAGTCCTGCTCACTACAGACTCCTCTCTTCTTCCTCCTCAGGGTATGTCTGGCCCAGCCGGCCCTCCTGGGGCTCAGGGCCCTCCAGGTCTTCAGGGAATGCCCGGCGAGAGAGGAGCAGCTGGTATTGCTGGGCCCAAGGGAGACAGGGTAAGTGGTGGGCTTATGGTGCCTCTTCCCTCACCATAGTGGCCATGCTTCTGCTCCTTACACTCATTCCTTGTACTTCTGAAGATGAAGGTCCTGGTAACTCTTTGAGAAACTAGGAGGACACCCCCCCCTTAAAAAAAAAACAACAACCTTCTCTGCTACAGTGACATCTTTTTCCGTGTCCTCTGAGCTCTTGTTACTCCTTGTCAGCAGCCCTAAGACCACAAAAAATACCTCTTAGGCGGGGACTGGCTTCCAGAGCCCTAGCCAGGCAGGGATGAACCGTCAGCCGGTCCTGACGTGCCCCCTGAGGTACCTGGCTTTGTCTCCTGCAGGGTGATATTGGTGAGAAAGGCCCAGAAGGAGCCCCTGGAAAGGACGGTGGCCGAGTAAGTGAACGCTGGCTACAGCACTTAGGAGCTGGGCTGGGGACAGGTGGACTGGGGCCACAGGGGCCTCCCTTTTAAGTCTGGAGACCAGACAGTGGGTGAGGTTCTGAGACCATAGGAGGGTACACCAAAGTCTGTTGGGTATGGGGTCCCCAGAATCCCCAAGGAACCTCACGATACTGGCCTGCCTCCTTTACCTCCATCTCTCTCCCTCCAGGGTCTGACTGGTCCCATTGGGCCCCCAGGCCCAGCAGGTGCCAACGGTGAGAAGGTGAGTCAGGGCTGGCCTTCTTCCCTCTAACCCGCCCCCCCATACCCAGAATATCTTCCTCTTATCTCCTGCCAGAGACAGCCACATCTTACTCATCAGCCATAGCCTTCCACAAGGGCAGCAGGGAGTGATGGGTGGGGGGTCTTGTTAGCGTGTGACTTGTGTGGCCTGTGAGGGTCCCAGCTGGCTCCTTCAGTCAAGGCCTTGAAGAGGCAGGTCGGGCAGCTGCAACCAGAAGGAAGTGGATGCGGGGCAGGGTCTAGGGACCCAGGGTCTCCTTCCCAACACCAGGGCTGCCTAGGTGCATTTGGCTTCCCAGGGTGCACTCTGATATCTACCTTCTCAACTCTTAGGGAGAAATGGGACCTCCTGGCCCTTCAGGAAGTGCTGGTGCTCGTGGTGTTCCGGTGAGTGTCTGTCCTCTGCATCGGGCTCTCCCTAGCCCAGGAGCAAGGAGGCCAGTTGGACCCTTTAACCTGGCCCTGTGCTTCGAGGCCAGGGGTGGGAGGAGTGAAGAAATGAGAGGGAATGGTCAGAGGCCCAGGTATGGCCAGTGCTCAGGTCCTTGGAGCCAAGAGGGTCTTCTGGGTCCCTGGGACTCAGCTCCCTCAGATGCTTTCTCTCTGGGGGTGGCTGGACACAAAGCCGGGCTGGGAGCTCTGACTTGGAGAGCACAGAAGCAAGCAACGGGACCTGACACCTCTTGCTCCTCTCACAGGGTGAACGTGGAGAGACTGGGCCACCTGGACCTGCTGGATTCGCTGGACCTCCTGTGAGTATCTCTGTCTACCCTACTCTGACCTGACCACGTGCAGCCTGGCCCCACACTCAGAGCCCAAGGGCACCTTCTGGTGGGGGAGAGAGGAAGGGAGGGCAAGAAGGTAATAAAAGGAGAAATGGACTCTTTCTTCTCCTCCTTTCACGTTTCCACGGCAACATAACAACAACCCTGTCTTAAACCCAGTTTTCAGGCCCAGGGTAGACACATGCACATGTGCTCTCGGAACCTTCTGGCAGAACCTGGAGCAGTCAGCCTGCCTCTCTTTCATCTGTCCCCTCTTCCTATTGCAGGGTGCTGACGGCCAGCCTGGTGCCAAGGGCGAACAAGGAGAGGCTGGACAGAAAGGGAACGTTGGTTCCCCCGGTCCCCAGGGCCCCTCTGGAGCTCCTGGGCCACAAGTAAGTATTGCTGAGTTCGTGAGGTGGAGGCTTCTGAGGCAGGAGGAGGGTCTTGGTAGGTCAGGCAGGCAGAGTCTAACTGGGAGCCTGGTGGATATCTCACCTCTGCAAGGATGGGTTTCATTAGGTTATGGTTGGGGCATTAGATCACCAAGTATAGACTGTGACTGCTGACCACAGCTGGCCAAGACAAAGCAGCCGGTCTCCTGGGGGAGCAGAGAGGACAGGCTCCCAGGAGGTGAGACCCTGGGATTGCCTCTATAGGAAGGAGCCTTGCAGAGTCAGGCCCTAGAGTCTCCCAGTGGTGAGGCACAGAACTGCCTATGACAGCTTTGGTAGACTGGGATCCTGGTGTCAGGAAGCTGTACTCGGACAGTCTGGCTCTCAGGAGTCCTGTGTTAAGGTTCAGACAGGCTCTTACTGCCCTCCCCAGGCCCACCAGACCTCATTGATGCCTCTTGCCTTCCCAGGGTCCTACTGGAGTGACTGGTCCTAAGGGAGCCCGAGGTGCCCAAGGCCCCCCGGTGAGTGAATCTCCTGCGAACTAGTTCTTTCTGGCCCATGGTTTCTGCAGTGGGTGGGTTAGGTTCTGGATCCTTCATCTCTTCCTCTCCAGCCCTAACCATGCCTAGCCTCAGCCCACCCTATAGCCTAGCAGGAGAGAGGGTACCTCATTCTGTGCACAGCCTCCCCCCCACAGAGTCCCTAACCCTAGCTCTGCCACTTAGTGCCCTGAAGGCTGGAATGCCTGCTCATGCCTGATTCTGTGGCCAGGTGCAATGGGGCCCCTTCCCCCTCAAGCTACCCATCTGCTGCTTTGTAGCCGCTGACCCTTTCCTGATTCCCCACCTCTGAGGTACTCTCTAGACCTACTGATGTGATTTTCCTCTCTGCTGAGAGCCTGAAGCATTCAGGGACTTTCTCCACCCCCTTTCTGCACCCACAGGGAGCCACCGGATTCCCTGGAGCTGCTGGCCGTGTCGGACCCCCAGGCTCTAATGTAAGTGTCGTTCCTGCTAACTTCTTACTTACCTTACTTCTGGCCTGGGAGACTCAGATAGGGTCAGAACCACCTGGAGCAGCCCACCGAACAGGCATCAAAAGAGCTCTCATGTGGCCCTGGCTCCTGTTCTCCATTTCTACCTATGGGAGGAGCAGCTGACTGGCCATTGGCAGCTGAGAACAAAGGGGGGATCACCCAGCCTTCCTGGCTGGCTTGGACTCACCCTCAGACCTGTTATGCTGGGTAGCCTTCATCTGGGACATGCTTCTTAAGTGTGCTGAATGCACCTGGGTCCACACTCTTTAAAGAAGCCCTGGAGCCCCAGACCAGATGCATGGGGGGCTTCGGTGAGGGAGGAGATAAGGAAAAACTCTGTTCACTAACACTGAGTTGGGGGAAGAGGTTCTGGGCCAGCAGAAGGCTCAGGTCAGAGGGCCACGGTTGGAGCTGTTTCTGGAGGAACCCATTATGAAGGATGAAACTGCCCCAGCAGGAGAAATTCCACAGGGGTGGGTTCAGGCAAAGAGGGGTGATGGATCTACAGCTGCTGCCCAGAGCTCTCACGTTGGAGAGGAGAGCATAGCGGGCAGTGCAGAATGCCCTGTCCCCGAGGCTACAGTGGCTCCCGTAGCTTGGATGAGGAGGGTGACATGTTATCACTTGCCATATTTGCTCCTCCCAGGGCAACCCTGGTCCCCCTGGCCCCCCTGGTCCTTCTGGAAAAGATGGTCCCAAAGGTGCTCGAGGAGACAGCGGTGCCCCTGGCCGAGCTGGTGACCCTGGACTTCAAGGCCCTGCAGGGGTTCCTGGCGAGAAGGGAGAACCCGGAGACGACGGTCCCTCTGTGAGTCCCTTCCCAGGCCCACGAGACAGGGGAAGGCAAGGGGCTGTGGCAGATTCGGGAAGGCACTGCACAGAACAGACTCAATGGGTGTGAGGAGCCACGGCCAGGCCAAGCGGCCGTGTCAGTTGGCTTTTCTTCTCCTAGGGTGCTGACGGCCCTCCAGGTCCCCAGGGGCTGGCTGGTCAAAGAGGTATTGTTGGTCTGCCTGGACAGCGTGGCGAGAGAGGCTTCCCCGGCCTCCCCGGCCCCTCGGTGAGTGAATGGTGCTTCTTCCCTCAGCCCTGCTAGGCCAGGACCTGGCTCAGGCCCAAGGCTCTTAACTGAGTGCTCTTGATGCAGTGGTACCCTAAGTCTTCCTTCGACTCAGAACCCTTGGAGGCCTCCCTTGTCAGCTGTATCCTCTGAAGGGGAGGGGGTGGGGTCTCAGCAGGCATGCTTAGCCTGTGCACTCACGGCTCTTGTCTGTATCCCCTCAGGGTGAGCCTGGCAAGCAGGGCGCACCTGGTGCATCTGGAGACAGAGGTCCCCCTGGCCCTGTGGGGCCTCCTGGCCTGACAGGTCCCTCGGGTGAACCTGGACGAGAGGTGAGCCCAAGAGCTTCATGTGGTGGGAGGGTCTTGAGGGAAGGACACAGAGAGACCAGGACTGGGTGGACAAGGAGGAGGGTGGGTGGAGGCTCACGAAGGATGCTTTAGCCCCAAAGCCTCAGCTGGGCAGAAGTGAACAGGCCTAGGCTTCAGAGCAGGGTGAAAGGGCAAACAGGGAGCAGCTCTAAATGAATTCTCATGACGCTTGTCCAGGGCAGCCCTGGTGCCGATGGACCTCCTGGCAGAGACGGTGCCGCTGGAGTCAAGGTGAGTAGCCGGAATCTGTCCTGGGATGGGGGTCGGGGGACTGTGCTGGGCCTAACATGGCAGCCCGAGTCCCAAAGGATCTCTCCTCGCCTCTTCTGAACTGTCCTTTGCTGAACCTGATACCTCGCTCCTACAGGGTGATCGTGGTGAGACTGGTGCCCTGGGTGCTCCCGGAGCTCCCGGGCCCCCCGGCTCTCCTGGTCCTGCTGGCCCAACTGGTAAACAAGGAGACAGAGGAGAGTCTGTGAGTATCCTGAGTTCAGAGACACTGCAGTGAAGTGGGTGGCCCCCAGGCAGGGCGTGTTCAATGTTTGCTTCCTCATGTCTTGAGCACCGAGAGGTGGCCCCTGGGTCTGGGTACCTGCGGGCTCCCAGGTAGATGTAGGGGAGGCTTCCTGTCCTGACTTCTCCTGACGCTGTTCCCACTCTCTTCTCGCAGGGTGCACAAGGTCCCATGGGCCCCTCAGGACCCGCTGGAGCCCGTGGAATCCCAGTAAGTATTGGAGCATCCTGTACTGAGTCCCCTACAGAGAAGGGACACCAGGTCTTAGGCGAGACATAGATGGACCCAGACCTGACTGAATCGGTGTCTTTTTTGTTTACAGGGCCCTCAAGGCCCCCGAGGTGACAAAGGAGAATCTGGAGAGCCTGGCGAGAGGGGACTGAAGGGACACCGAGGCTTCACTGGGCTGCAGGGTCTGCCTGGCCCTCCGGTGGGTACCACTACGTGCCACTGTCCATGAGGGAGCTGCCCAAGGCCTCCCACTTTTCAAAGCCTACTGAGCCTCCCCTGCTACCCAAAAGACTTGGGGTCTTCCTCAGAAGCCCCTGGGTTCTCTCAGTGGGTGGAAGAGGAGGAGGAGAGGGGGAGGGACACATGCTTGCTTCCTATTCTGAAGGAGATATATTTTATACCCAGCTGTGCTGACCTCTACTCTTTTCTTCTTTTCCACAGGGTCCTTCTGGAGATCAGGGTGCTTCTGGCCCTGCTGGTCCTTCTGGCCCTAGAGTAAGTGAGATGGTTTTTGGATGAGCCTGCCTTTCTGCTGGGTGGGCTTCAGCCAGGGGATGGATGAGGTGGGCATTGCTTCTGCAGGGAACCTTGGGCTTAGTAGTCCTTACTCAGGACTTTCTTGCAGTTTGGCCATGGACAATACACACTGAGGTCCCAGTGGCTGGAAGACAAAGCTGATTAAAAAGATTTTATAAACATGAATTTAGGAGGATCAGCGAGACAAGGAACTAACCTGCTGGTCCTTGGCTAAATGGAGATGGATTTAGGGAGTTTGGCTGTGCGATGTGGAGAACTGGAGGCAGACTGGGGGACTAGTGCCACCATGATGGCCGTATATAGCTGTAGCTGCTCTGTAGCTTCTCCTGGGGTGGGCGATGTTTTCTCACCATCTGCTCTCTCTTGGTCTACAGGGTCCACCTGGCCCTGTTGGTCCCTCTGGCAAAGATGGCTCTAATGGAATCCCTGGCCCCATTGGGCCTCCAGGTCCCCGTGGACGTTCAGGCGAAACCGGCCCTGCTGTAAGTGTCCACTCCCTCCCTGCTATCAGAAGTATTCCTAGCATGTTATAGTGGTGATGTCGTCATATAGGCTGAGATCCTTTAGGGGGTCAGGAGGTTCATGATGGGTTCTGGGAAAGACAAGGGCCAGAGAGGAATGGGGAAGCTGTTGTGGTCTTCCTGGTCCTGTTGCCCCTTGTCTCCACCACAGGACTGGGAAGAAGACGCGCTAGTATACGCCAGCAGATGGACACAGAGCAGGGCCTCTTCTCCGTGGTTCCGTCCATGGCTGACATCTCTATCTCCTGCTGCAGGGTCCACCTGGAAATCCAGGTCCCCCTGGTCCTCCAGGTCCTCCTGGTCCCGGCATCGACATGTCAGCCTTTGCTGGCTTAGGCCAGAGGGAGAAGGGCCCCGATCCCCTGCAATACATGCGGGCCGATGAGGCAGCCAGCACCCTGAGACAGCACGATGTTGAGGTAGACGCCACGCTCAAGTCACTCAATAACCAGATCGAGAGCATCCGCAGCCCCGAGGGCTCCCGCAAGAACCCTGCTCGCACCTGCCAAGACCTGAAGCTCTGCCATCCAGAGTGGAAGAGCGGTGAGCCTGGAGAACAGACCCCAGCCCCAGAGAGAAGGGAGTCAGCCCACCCGACGGCTACCTCAGCAGCTAGGTAGACATGCCCCACTGTATCTTAGTGCAGGACAGAACCGTGACAGGGGTGACTCCAGCAGGCACGCACAGCTCCTGCCCTGTTTTTCTTGGCTCCTCTTTAGCATTAGGTCTCCCGGGCAGATCTCTCTGTCCCCATGTCCTTCTGTCTGGCCCTCGGGTTTGAGTCTGAGCCTGATATGGGGCCACCTCTTCTGCAGGAGATTACTGGATCGACCCCAACCAGGGCTGCACCTTGGATGCCATGAAGGTCTTCTGCAACATGGAGACGGGCGAGACTTGCGTCTACCCCAACCCAGCAAGTGTGCCTCGGAAGAACTGGTGGAGCAGCAAGAGCAAGGAGAAGAAGCACATCTGGTTTGGAGAAACCATGAACGGTGGCTTCCACGTGAGTGCCTGGGAGCTCTAGGCCCAGCCAGACCTCACACTTGCTCTTCTATACCCAGATATGATCGTGCCTTCCCGGCATTCCCCACCACTGTCCCCTGGGGCTTTAGAGGAAGGCAAGAGGGAAAAAGAGTGCTTTGCCCATTAGAGCTGAAGAAGAGCTCTTAGCTTGCTCCTCTCCCTGGAAGCAGAAACGTTGTTGCACCTCCACACCACCCCAGTCTGACGCTTTGAGCCCCCAACAGCTGAATTCCCCACTAGGCCCCTGATCCCGGCAAATGCCAGCCTCCCCGGGTCTCATGCCCTGGCCCCTCTGCCCACAGTTCAGCTATGGTGACGACAACCTGGCTCCCAACACTGCGAACGTCCAGATGACCTTCCTCCGTCTGCTGTCCACCGAGGGCTCTCAGAATATCACTTACCACTGTAAGAACAGCATTGCCTACCTGGACGAAGCGGCTGGCAACCTCAAGAAGGCCTTGCTCATCCAAGGCTCCAATGATGTAGAGATGAGGGCTGAGGGTAACAGCAGGTTCACGTACACCGCCCTGAAGGATGGCTGCACGGTGAGTGGGGCTGAGGCTGGTCTGTGGCAAGTGTCACGTTCCTAGAGGCTTGAGTGGGGACGGGGTGGGGTATGCGAGGACTCAAGCTGAGTGTCAGGTGATGGGTATCAGCTTGTCTGCTTCCTCCTTCAGAGGAGAGCACGCTGAGTGCGCCAGAAGTATTCATATAAAGTACATAGGCCTGCCTACAAGAGAGAAGAGGGTTATTGTAGCGGGAAGCCTTTCGTGGAAATGGGGGAGGAGGGAGACGAGAAGGTAAAGAGGGCTCTGCCATTGAGAAAAGAACTGAAGAGGAGAAGGCAAGCCAGGAAAAAGTCTAGGGAGACATTTAGGCTGTTCGCACTCAGTGGTTGCTTAGTTTGGGGGTACTGGGCAGCCGTTCCTGGTTGTAAGACATCTACTGAGTGTCATCTCCACTTCTCCCCAGAAACACACCGGTAAGTGGGGCAAGACCGTCATTGAGTACAGGTCTCAGAAGACCTCGCGTCTCCCCATCATTGACATTGCACCCATGGACATTGGAGGGCCCGAGCAGGAGTTTGGTGTGGACATAGGGCCTGTCTGCTTCTTGTAAAAGCCCGAGCCCCAAAACAACACGACCCATCGCGAACCCAAAGGACCCAAGTGCTTCCCAATCCCAGTCACTCCAGGATCTGCACTGAATGGCTGACCTGACCTGATGCCCATCCCACCCTCACAGTTCGGACTGTTCTCCCCTTTCTAAGAGACCTGAGCTGGGCAGACTGCAAAATAAAATCTCGGTGTTCTATTTATTTATTGTCTTCCTGTAAGACCTTTGGGTCAAGGCAGAGGCAGGAAACTAACTGGTGTGAGAGTCAAATGCCCCGAGTGGCTGCCCCCGGCCCAGCCAGAAGACCCCTACAAGGAACTGGACGCAGGAACTGTGTGTCCTACACAATGGTGCTATTCTCTGTCAAACACCTCTGTATTTTTTAAGACATCAATTGATATTAAAAAACCAAAAAATTATTGGAAAGGAAACATTGACTTGTGCTTCATTCTTCTGCTTTTTTTCTATTAATCCTTGATCACGTAGGCCTGCGCAGGGCCCAGGACTTTCTGTTGACCTTTTCCATCTAGGATGTTAAAGCCACATGCTGCCTGGTTTGGTGACCTCATACCCACACGGACCTGACTCTTTTGTAAACTTTGGCACTGTGTGGAACCCAGTGGTGACCTGGGACCAGAGACCAAATTGGATTAATTAGCCTCCTACTATTGAAAGCAAAATCAAAACAACAACAACAACAAAAAACCCAACTCAACACGGGTTACCTAAGATGTAAAGCAAGGTTGATTTTGGCTCATGGTTTTGAGGCTCAAAGTGATAAAATAATACAAAGTAGCGTTAGAAAATGGCTCTTTTGTTGGATTTGTTTACAAAATTATGTAGTTGTATTGACTGGACCTCAGGTGAAGGCAGCATTTGACAGCCAAGCCCGAGTAAAGCCATCGCTCATGCTGCAAACCAGGCAGCAGTGAGAGGAAGAGACCAGGGTCCCACAGACCCTTCTGAGGCCGTCTCTGACGGCCTGAGGACCCCACAAGGCCGGACTCCTCAAGGTCCCACCACCTCAGAGCATCACCCTGGGACCAAGCCTCAACACACATACCTCTGAGGGACACTACTCAAACTTTAGACTCATTGGGAGGTCTGGGGAACCAGAGGGATGGCCTTCTTGTCCACAGTAAACATGGAGCATACCTCTCCAATGGGCTGGAGAAAAGGCACGGTTCACTGAGATCTTAGCGTGTGGGGCCATCTTGCTGGGTGGAAGAAATCGGAGATGCTTCTCATGGGAACAGATGCAGAGGAGCAAATCCCCCAGGAGCCACTGATACAAGAAAGCTGGGTGGTTGTTTTCATCTCTCTGTAAGATTCTGGGGCAAGGAGAGAGTACAAGGGGAAAGTACAATCTTTGCCTCTGCCTCCCCTCACCCCGATCCCACCCCCTGCTGCCCCTCACCCCATCCTGCCCCTGCCTCCCCTCACCCCATCCTGCCCCTGCCTCCCCTCACCCCATCCTGCCCCCTGCCTCCCTCACCCCATCCGGTTTTTCATTCCCTAGCCCTGCACTCTAAGCTTCTATGGACCTTCTCTTAGTGGCAAGGTAGGAATAAAGCCTTCCCTTTCCCTATGGTCGGGTACCTTTGCTTCCCACCGTCTTGAGCGTGTGGGGCAGAGATGAGCATGTTCCCTCCCCCACAGGAGCCACAGTGGCGTTGATTGTGAAGTGGGAAGGAGACAAATCCCTCGACAGTAGTCTTTTGGGAGACAAAGTTCAAAAGATACCTGGAACCTCTCCTAAACAAGACAGTCACGCTGTTCTCTGACCCTTTCCCCCCATCTCGCTGCCTTCTTCTTTTAAAGTTGGCAGCTTTTTTTTCAAATAAACAAGAAAACATAAAATAATTTGGGGGGATTTATTTGCATTAATAGTCAACTTGCAATGTAGAAGTCTTCGAATGAGTGCTAGTCCCGCAGCTAGCTCATGGTAACCAAGGAAGTGGAACGACAACTCGGTGTTTAAAAACACACGGTTATAGCTGCGGGAGCAGCTCAGAGGTAGAGTGCTCACCTGGCATAGGCAAGCCCTTGGGTTTGAGCCCCAGTGCCACACACGCCTGCCACACATCGGAGTACCGTGTGAAGCTGGTCTCAGACGGCAGGTGGAGCTGAAGGGCTGCTCTGCGTTCACATCCAACCTGTCAATCTAATCGGAGAACCGGAACTTCGCGGCTCTGATGCTCTGAATAAGACATCCGGTAGACCCTGACGGCTGGCTTAGAGGTCTGTGGGAAGCCATGGGGTACCTGGGTAATTCCACTTCCTAAACTTAGACATAATTGGAACTGCTCCCCAGCTCCTCCCGCCCCCGGGAATGCAGGAGAAGGAGGAGGTTCTGAGTGGGGAGAAGCACGGCCCGGCCTCTTGTTCTGAGGCCCAGCTTGGCCCAGGGAGAAAGGCGAAGACAACCAGGATGAGTTGTGAGCTGAGTCCTGGACCCCTGCTGCCCCAGGGAAATCAGGTCTCTCCGAACAGAATAATGGACGGAACAAACTCTGGAGCCAGCAGGGCTGAGCAGAGGGGTCCCCTGGTCACGAAGGCTCCATCAGGTTCCTTTTTCATTTTGCAATTCTTTTCTCTGGAAGCATCTGGCATGCAAAGGATCAGGAGCCAGTGGTCCAAGTTCCAGCTAAGACTTACTTTCAAGTTCCTTGGTTATTTAGTTAAATCACTGGGCACTTTCTGAAAGACTCTCCCGCCCTAAATAGTGGAAGGAACATGGTATCTTCAAAGTAATGAAGGGTTAAAGATAAAGAAAGATTATTCTGCCCAAGGAAACAACGTGGGTTGTTTATACACAACTCTTGACAGGCATATTCTTTTCATGATCTGTTACATACTCTGAGCTAGAATCCCCAGGGTACTTGAGAGACTGAAGGTCGTATGACGAGGTAACTAGAATAGCAGAACAACTCTTGGAGATAAACTGTGGCCCAGATGGGGCCTGGGGAACATGCATGGCTTGTGATAGGAATCCCTACCTACGGCTGGAAAAATATGTCAGGAATTGCAGTCCAAGGCACACAGCAGCCCTCGACACTTCGGGGGATGTGTAGACATATCAATGGAGAATTCCGTATGTAGTGTGTCTTCAGTCAGGTGGCTAGCATCAGCAGTGTGAGGTCAAGAGACAGGGCAGTGCAGGCCAAGCAGAGTTATAGGGAAGGATGCTGCTTAGCCTGCCAGGGGAAAGACTTCAATCCCCAGAACCCACATGTATAAACCTTAACAGGCTGGAGAGATGGCTCAGCTGGCCGATCTTCCAGAGGATCCATGTGGGTTCAAGTGCCAGCACCCACACAGCAGCTCACAGTCATCTGTAACGCCAGTTGTAGGAGATCCTCCCTCCAGGGCACTGCATGCACGTGCACATACAATAGAAAATAGTAAAAACCTGGTACGGCGGTGCTGGAGGACACAGGCAGATCCAGGATCCACTGGCCACCTGCCTGTTCCGCTTCATGAGCACCAAGTTAGCGGGACCACGCCTCGCAAGGGCGGTGCCTAAGGAACAACAGCATTTCCACCTTTGCTTCCATATGCACGAACACTCATGGATGCACACACATGCTCACACACACGCACACAGTTGGTAGGTCCCGTGCTAAACCGTGCAAAGCACATCCCAAGGTGAGATTGGGGATGCTAGCAATTTGAACACACGTGAGAGCTCGCATTAGACCAGAATCATGGATCCATCCAGGCCTCACCGCTAGAGTGCTAGCAGTCACGCACTAGAAAGACAGGCCATTAACAGTCCCCTCCCCCACCCCCAGGGGAGTAACTTAGGTTTATCATCAACCAGCAGGAATTTCCCCTTCCCAGGCACAGTCCTAGCCCCGGTTCCCGAGTGCGCACGAATTCCTAACCAGTTAGTTTGAGAGATGCAGGACTCGAGGAGCTCTGAGCCAATCAAAGCTGCACAAGCCCTGTCCCCAGACCTCTTCCCCTGCACCCCATAAAATGGCAAGGGACAAAGGGATCAGGGTCCGCCTTCCCTGTTTCCTTCATGGAGACTTGCTGAGGGTGGAACCCGGCACATCAGACAATAAAGCCTCATGCAATTACATTGATCGGGAGTCTCTTGCCTTCCTTGAAGGTCGCACCTCACCCTAAGACCCCAGGCGGGCACTAGCCCAGCGGTCCTTTCAGCACGCGGTTGCAAAAATGATTCAACTGTGGGTACCAGAATGAGTGGCCTTTCCGAGACTGTGTAGGAAATGTTTCAGAGGCTACTTTTTTTGTTTGTTTGGCTTTTCAAGACAGGGTTTCTCTGTTGTAACTCCGGCTGTCCTGAACTCACTCTGTAGACCAGGCTGGCCTCGAACTCAAAGAGATCCGCCTGCCTCTGCCTCCCGAGTGCTGGGATCAAAGGTGTGCACCACCACCGCCTGGCTCAGAAGCTACTTTTTTAAATGAGAAAAACTAGAGGCTGAGTAGGTGGCTCAGTTGGTGAAGTGCCTGTCACAGAAGCGTGAGAACCTGAGTTCAGGTCCCCATCACCCACGTTGTCATCACCAGTACTATGGACATTCCAGCAACCTGGTTAACACAGTCCCAGCGCTAAGCCCTGCTCTTGGTACCTAAATCATGGCTGTCATCAGCAAACTAGTTATGACAGTTTACTTTGAAGATTCAAAGTGCCGAGGTAATCAGGCAAATATTGAAAATCAAGCCAAGAGAATGGAAGTGAACCCTAGCGTTAAGCCCAGCATCGTCTGCTGCTTGGTTGGCATGTAGCGGGGGTGGGGTGGGGGTTCAAGCCCACCTCAGCTGAGCTCTGAACCTGACCACTCCCCGCCAGTCGCCATCTCGGAAGATCAGAGTGCAGACTAGCTGAAGAAACCTCCAACCTCCAACCAGGTCCTCACATTAGGCCTGAGGGGTCAGCAAAGATTGTTACTCCTCCCGGAAGCAGCTTCTTTGCTTGACCATCTTATCGTGCCTGCCATTTCCCACCTCCAGGGGGCGCTGTGTGCTCTGGTCTGGAAGTGCAACTGGCTGTGTAAGAGCAAAAGCTATGCTTTAAATTTTAATTAATCTAAGAGATCTATGGAGCAAGGACATAACTTCCTGGAGTTCGAGGTGGGTCTGTTCAGGTGAGTAGTCCTGAATCTCCCTCTTCCAAGGATATACCTCTTAGAATGTTGGGTAGGGAGTGTCTAGATCCCATTTAGTTGACCCTACTTCACCGGATGTGCTTGGTCACTTGTAGGCAGGAGATAACCCAGACAGGAAGTGCATCAGGATAGATGCTTGACACTCATTGGTTCTGGTGGGAAGTGCATAGCCTTATGGGTTCTGCCTTTTTAAGCCCCTGAGCCACACAACTGGATACCATTCTGTGAGAGCTCTGGAGGTGATAGGTTCACTCTGTTTGGACCTCAGAATGAGAGGACCAGCGCCCCCTACTGGTGGCAGCACTGACCTCAGCTCTCTGCTTACCTGTCAAGTCCTTGCTTTCCCAAAAGCCCCTTGATTCTGGGACATTTAACAAGCCAATCCAGTATTCAAGATCCGGCCAATCAGAGGACTTCCCCAGCCACCACCTGTTTCCTTTATAAGGCCCACGTGGCTGCATCTGGTGTCACCATTTTGTAAAGTGGTTGGCCCCTGCATGCAAGTTTGCTCTGCAGAATAAAAGTGTTCCTGCTTTTTGCATATGTGGTCTCGGTGGTCTTTATAGGGTGATTCTTGGACCCAACAGGCATGGACCTGGTCTGAGTCCACCTCCTGACAAGTATTAAATTACTTTAATTAAAGTTTGCTTGCTTCAAATTTGGCTCAATTGTCGTGGTTTTTTTCTTGCCGGGATTTGGGATTTACAGCTGCCCTGCACACAGCATAGACAGGCTACTCTGGCGGCGCTCACAGGGGCAAGGAGACACAGCTGGGGTATGTCACGGCATATTTGAACTTCTCTCCAGATATGTTCACTGAAAATATTGCACTGGCTGCCCGAAGCCCAGCAGGCTGTGGTTTCTATGGCCAAACCAGCCTTGTTATGTAGAGTTTACTCCCTCTTAGCTTAATGTAAATAGAGTTGCTGATAGAGGTCATTTGAATGCTCTACCAGACCAGAGGTGGGAGGTGTGCAGACTTCTGCAGTTCCCCTACTACAAAAAGTGGGCACAGCTCAGACAGGTGGGGCCTGGCCCCTTCTGTGTCGGTGGCACCCCACTACAGACGTGGTCATGCCCCGGAGGCCAAAGGTTTGGGAGGTGTAAACCATTGCATCTCGCTGATCCTGCAGACAGACTGCTAAGTCAGAGCTGGGAGGGGCTTTTAAGATATGGGACGAGCTGGAGCTGGAAGATGGTGATGTGAGCTCTGCTCAAGTCTGTCCGGCTTGTACCTTTAACCGTGTCTCACGTGTCTGTATTAACATATCACCGGATACAGCATTGCATTAACAGGGGCACCTACTCTTTTCTTCCCTCAGTACGCCCTGTGGTGTCCCCCTTAGGAAGCAACTCTTCCAAGTTCCTCTCGAGGGTGCCTACAAAGGCAATCAGAGGCAGAGCAGATGAATCCAAAACAGGGTTTATTTTTCTATCAAATCCCCAATCCATCCATGTCCAGTCAATGGATCAAAGGTACATCGGGCTCTACAACAGACTCTGGGCTGCGGCGGGGAAGGGGAGAGAACTGTAATAACTTTCTATGGGAAAGAAAAAAAAAAGTCAAATCCTTTCTGAAAACCTCCTGAGTATTAGGGGACAGCTGGAAACAAATGCCGCCGCAGAGGGCCCCTCCCCCTGCTGCTTCTGTGCGTGCGAGGCACCTGTTTGTCTGCAGCTGCGCCAACAACCCACCTTCGCACGCCACTTATAACTACTTGATAGCAGCCAGAGTATCTGAAATCAACTCTTCCGGCTGTGACTGAGTACTAACTATTGCTAGGTACGGACTAGGCACTGGGCAGAGATTTTGCGGGTTCCAAGAAGAACACAAGGTGCTGCGAAGAGGGCTCTCCTCTAAGTGCAGAGGGATGTTTGCGGAGGGTTAAGAGAACCACTTCCTCCTCCACTTGCACCAGGAGGGGTCAGTGCGGAAGCTGGGCCTTGGGGACAGATGTTACGCTTCCACCTACAGGTGTGGCCACGGGGGACCTAAGAGCAGGCTCTGAACAGCTGTGGAGTTCGCCCCACAGTCCACATAGTGTTGTGTCTCCAAGGTGCTCTGGGATATGTGGCCAATGTATGAAATCTTCACAGAGGTCCTAGCAAAAAGGAAACCACAAAGAGAATAAACAAACAGGAAAAACTATCCAGATAGTTTCTCCCAAGTATGAAATCTTCACAGAGGTCCTAGCAAAAAGGAAACCACAAAGAGAATAAACAAACAGGAAAAACTATCCAGATAGTTTCTCCCAAGTTGAGGGGCTAATAACCATCCGAGTCCCAGGCTCCTATCTCCATGGTTATGTAAACCACGGGACAGAGGACCTTTCTATGTCCAAAAATGCTGTATCGCAAGGTGACCTTCTGAATCAGTGGTTCTTTTAAAAAAATTATTTAATGTGCATTCATGTTTTGCCTGTATGTCTATCTGTGTGAGGGTATGAGATCCCCTGGAACTGGAGATACAGACAGTTGTGAGCTACCATGTGGTGCTGGGAATTGAACCCAGGTCCTCTGGAAGAGGAGCCCAGTGCTCTTAACCGCTAAACCATCTCTCCAGCCCCCATGAATCAGTGGTTCTTAACCCAGGATGATTTTACTTGACAGGGGGATTTTGACAACATCTGGGCATCTCTGGTAGTTACAGCTGAGTGGGGCTGAGGGTGGTAAATGCTCCCAGCAGCAAGCAGACAGAGGGGTACCATTGCTAAGTATCCACAGTGCAGTCACTGACAATGAAGAACTCAGTAATCCAAAACATCAATCATGCCAAAGCTGAGGAACCTCACTCAGACCCCCAGATCCCAGAGGTCATTGAACAGTCATGGTTCCAGGACCAGTGGCACTGTCACCGGAGAGTAAACCGGTCACATGCTTAGCACTTACACCCTGAGAAAGCTGGCCTGCTCTTTACTCTGAATGATTCTGAAAATGTTCATGCAGAACATTACTTTTCTTTTAGTTTTTAAAAAGTTATTTATGTGTATAGCTGTTTTGCCTGCATGTGTGTTCCTGATGCCCACAGAGGCCAGAACATGTTGCAGCCATTGAAACTGGAGCTACAGACAACTGTGAGCCGCCATGTGAGTGCTGGGAATCAAATCTGGATCTTCCAGGAGAGCGACAAGCACGATTAGATGGCTGAGGCATCTCTCCAGACACAGAACACTATGTTTAACTATTCGCCAGGAACCTGGCCGCCTGTTCGGGGGCTCT
Organism: Cricetomys ansorgei; assembly: GCA_026225945.1. Lineage (NCBI taxonomy): Eukaryota > Metazoa > Chordata > Mammalia > Rodentia > Nesomyidae > Cricetomys > Cricetomys ansorgei. The sequence continues at coordinate 8,528,794 of JAMJFZ010000271.1, read as the reverse complement.
GGACTCTAAGAGAACACCGAGGGTGGGCTGTTGGATCTGCGCTGAAAGGCAGGCGAGGGGTCTCCTCTTAGCTGTGTGCCTCTAGTAACTGTGGGAGCTCACAAACAGCCCAAGCTCAGACTGGCTCAGGCCAACGGGAGAGGACAGACGGCGTACCTCATGAAGATCACGATGTTGTGCACCAGGATGGCGGGCAGAGTACAGAAGAAGCTGCAGGCGACAAACGCGGACACGGCCGTTTGGTTGAAAACTAAGTGAAGCAAACCCTAAGTCCCCGGGAGAATCGGGAGAGTGTGGAGTGACTCTTCCAGACTATTTGGGGTACCTTCTCTTCCCCGTGCCTACCCTTCAAACCCAAGTGCTGCCAAGGACCACTAGTTCCGACCCCCGAGAATACCACCCTCAGCTCGCACAGCGCAGCCCTTGCTCTCCAAAGCCGGCACGTGTCTAAATGCTAGCGGCTGGCACGTTTCTCGTGGCTTCATGTTCTCCTCAGAAACCCCAGCACTTCAGTCCCGTATCAGATGACATCACCTCCAAAAACCCTCCCGAAAGCCAATGCTAGGGAGTCCTTAGGCCAAATCTGGGACGTAAGGCACGGCCAAGGACGGTCATTGAGGAAAGTGAATGGTCCGGGCCGATGGCACAGTACAGAAAACTCGGTTCTTACTACACGTAGGAAGACAGTCCTCCCACCTTAGCCTTCATCGTAAAATTCACCTGAAAAGAAACAAGACCACAGCGTCAGCCGGTGATGATCGAGCCCGGCATCTGTCACACCCAAAGCACCCTCCTCGGACAGCCTGGGTGCCTGGACCTCAGACTGCTGACCCTTTTCCTGCGGAGGCCCCTGGGCTGCGGCTGTAACCGCACCTGCTCTTGATTTGGTAAGGGCCTTTCCCTCACCGACTCTCTCACCGTCCAGGTACTTAAATGCTGTTTCTGCCCCGTCCCAACTGCTCATAGTTGGAGCCCAGCAGGGTTCCCTCAGGTGGGAACAGGAGTGGAACCACGGCACCACCACAGCACCTGCTCTCCCCCTCGGCACGCGGGCCGAGGCCCTTCAAGAACAACATGCCATTCGGGCGATGGTGGTGCAGGCCTTTAATCCCAGAACTGGGGAGGCAGAGGCAGGAGGATCTCTGTGAGTTCGAGGTCAGCTTGGTCTACAGAGTGAGTTCCAGGACAGCCAGGGTTACAACAGAGAAGCCATGTGTTGAAAAACAAAAACAAAACAACAGCAACAAAAAAGACAACACACCAGGTGCTCACTCCGAGGGGGAATGAGAGAGACATTAGTGGCCGTGTACGTGCCGACCACGGCCTTCATGTACTGGACTTGGCTGAACAGGTTGGTCACTGCCACAGAATAGAAGTTGGAGTTCCTGATTTTCAGGGTGGCCTGCAAAGGGCAAGGGAGGAAGCCAGTGTTAAAGTGTCCTGACCCAAGGCTGGCACATGCACAGCACAGGAAGTGAGCCCCCCACCCCCCAGGTCTTACCGTGATGGCGAGGATTACAAGGGAGTCCTGTTTGTTAAACGTGACTTGAAGCACCTTGATGCCATTATCATCCACGAGGACTGAATGTGGAAACAGAAAGAAAAACACCAAGCCGGATGCCAGGAGGCAGAGCAGGACCGACAGGAGGACATACTGTTTACTGCAAATGACAGCACAGGCCGGAAAGGGCAGTCAGGTATCAAAGTCTGAAAAGTCATGATCACTGCAAAACTGAGGGGGGCGAAAGAAAAGCACAAAGTAGCAGGGGCCACAGCTAGGCGGGAAGGAACGCAGCAGGGGCTTCTGAACCCATCTGCACACCACCTGTCGGAGAAGAGAAACTGGTCCTTCTATCTTCCAGGCATCTGCTCATCTCCCAGGACACCCTGTTTCTCCAATTCCTTCCCATCTCGCCCTTTCATTTGACCCTCGAGACATTTCTAGCTTCAAGTTTCTTTTCCCAGACTGTGACAGAGACAGGGACATCCACTTAAGCAAAAGCACTAAGGGACACGGGGAGGGCTAGGGTATAGTAGAAAGGACGAGTACTTGTCTAGCATGCAAGAGGGCTTGGGTTCAAGTCCCAGTATCACCAAAATAATAAATAAAGTTAGGAAGTAAGGAAGGAAATGGGGGAGACACAAGAACAGACACCTTTTTTTTTCTTCTTCAAATAATTAACTGGTATTCATATTCATAAAAAAGAAGCAGGGACAGAAGCAGGTGTTAACAGATGAGAGCCAGCCAACTCACGTTCTCTGAGGACGTAACCTCTGGTCGCTGTGGGGGATCAAAGCCACCAGCTCATTCAGTTGCTCTAGAAAAGCAGCAAAGACTCATTCTGTAAATCCCATGAATCCGCACTTCTCTGCACACTCGGCTGCCACAGCAAAGATTCATCTGGGATTAGACACTATGGACAAGGAACAGGTAAATGTAGAAGTAGAATAAAGAAAGGAAAGAAAGAAAGAAAGAAAGGAAGAAAGAAAGAAAGAAAAGGAAAGAGACAGAAAGCAAGCAAGCAGGGTGTGGGATAGGGGTGTGGGTGGGAAGACACAGGTGAGTATAGAGAACGTCACGGATTCTAAAACGTCTGGCCCTGAGGTCGGGGAACCTGGAGTCTATTCTGACCCTACTGCACTGTCTTTGGGAAAGTCGCAGAACATCTTAAAGCCGCTGTTTCTCAACTTTTCATCTGGAGCTCTGGAGCACAAGGTCTCCAAGGTCTTAATGGCTCTAAACTTTGGGGCTCCCCCAACCCCCAGGGTCAATTTAGTAACAGCTGTTCCTGGAGATAATCCAGGCTCCACTCCAGAGCCTGTATGTCTCTCCCCACCCCCTGGTGTTCTGCTGACCTCAGGCTAATGATTCACTGGTGTTTTTTTTTTTGGAAGGAAGCATCCAGAACAGTTCCTCCACAATGCTGTGCCAGTCCTTATGAGCAAGGGCAACAGAGAAACATCCTTGTCAACAAACCCACACCAGAGAAATAAATACTGCAAACCCAGAGAGGGGCTGGGACAATAGCGATGGCTAGCCCTAGGACCCTAAAATGACCTGGAAGAAGTCTCAGCAGTACTGTCTCTGAGGTTGGCTAGCAGGCAGTGGAAGACCCTCCCTAACTGTGGGTGGGACGCATCTCATAGGCAGGGTCTTCCACTGAATGAAAAGGGAAGGGGAAGCCGGGTGCTAGTAATCCTTGCTCTCTGCATCCCATGACTCCTATGTGAACAGCTATGCTGAGTTCCGGCTGTTTTCACTTCCCCCTCAGTGTGGGACTATGACCTGGAGCCACGAACCAGAATAAGCCCTTGGTCTCCTACCTTGCTTCTGTCAGAGTATTTTATCTCAGCGACGGAAAAAGAAACTAAGGCCGTAACAAGAGTAGAAATGAAGAAAAGAAAGGGTTCCAAATCTAAGCACAAGCCTGCAATCTGCCCGAGTCCACCGAGTCCGCTGAGCTGGCTACAATTCAGGGCAGTCTATGACTATCAAGGGAGGGCTGGTCGGAGCAGAGGCAGAGCGCTCTCCCGTGATGGCCGACCGGTTCTCACCTGCTGGGATGTAGCCCGCTCCTTGGCAGGTGTGACAGGTGATGCTATTTCTCCCAGTGAACTCCACGTAGGGGAACCGAGCGATGGCTTCCTCCTGTTCTCTATCGGCCAGCAAGTCCTCCGGGTCGTCATCCTTCTCGTGTTGACAGAATGTGCGGGCAGAGGAGGAATGCTGAGACCCCATGTGTCATCTCCTGCATGGTGGTGGGGGAGGGGACGGGCACGTGTCAGTGCCCAGAGCGAGAGCTCACGTCTACAAGAAATGTGACATTCTCAGTGACAAGTGGCAGTCCGGTCAACCAGCACCGGCACAATGCCTTCCGCGACCCTCATTCTGCATCCGTGTCCCACCCCCCCACCCCTCCCCCACCCTCACCCCCATCCCACCAGGGAGCGGGACCGGCCTCTCTGCATCAGGTCGCCTCCCCCAGCTGTCCTCCCGCGGTCTGCAAACTCTGAAGGGCCAGCAGGCTGCACCCCGGACAGACAGACAGGCATCAATTAAGAAAAGGCCTCGGCGGTCCCCACGCTCCTCCACGCCCAGCTGCGGAGGCGGGCTCAGGCCACGCCCCGCAAAGAGCCACGCCCCGAACGCATCCAGACTCCCGGGCCGGGGAACACGGGCGCCCCGGACCTGTGGCGCAAACTCTGGGCAGTTAGGACTACTCCTCCCTCCACCTGCGTGCTCCAGCGAGACTTCCGCACGCCTCCGCCGTGCGCACGCGCAGAATGGCGAACCGGCCGGCCGGAGGGCGCGGGCGAGCGCTTGCGCCTGCGCTCTAAGCTCTGGTGCGTCCCTCCCGCCGCGCGGCTGCGGCGCACGCGGCCGCCGGTAGAGGGCGGCAGAGAGGCGCGGACGCGTGGAGAGGGCGATGCTCTGCGCCCCAGAAAGGTTCTGAACCTTCTGGATCAGGGCGCTCTGTGCAGACGCCGTCCGCGGTGGCCTCGGTCACCCAACACCCAGAACCTGCCCTAGGTCCCGGCCGAGAATCTGGGCCCAGGCTGGCCTCCAATCTCAGAGATCCGCCTGCCTCTGCCGCCTGAGCGCTGGGCTTAAAGGTGTGTGCCGCCATGCCCCAGCGAAAAACTTGGATTTAACAGTGCAAACTGCCTTAGCCACATAGTTTCCATAGTTTCAGCTTTAGAACACTTGCCCTTCGATAGAGAGGGACGGAGGAGCCCTGCCGTGGTTAGGCTTCCCAGCACTGCAGATGTCTCTGGTGAGTGATTCACCTATAGAACGACCTTGTTCTCAGCCAAGACATCAAATGCTGCCTCTCAAAAGCCCGTCCTCACAAAGGTGTCACCACATGTCGTAGCCTCTCCTGGATACCCTGCTAGTGCTAACGTCAAATAAACCTCATATCCACACTGTGGGTGGGCATTGTGGTGGGGGTAGGGAGAAGCAGAAGGCAGCAACTGGACCTGTCTGCTGAAGAGGAAGGGCCTAGAAGAACACTGAGGGCTGGGGATGCTTCACGAGGGAGGACAAAGGGGTGAGAACACAAAGCCCTCGGGAAGAGGCAGTTCTTGGGTTGGTGGGCCGAGAAAGAAGCCCGGAACATCACCAGTAGAACCCCGAGGCTCTTTGCTCCTGAAAGTGCATCTTGGACAGATAGACCACACACCTGAAAGTCCGGTGTGTAGTAGGCCCTTAGTAGGTGCTTGCACAACTCCCCAGCCTGGAGGCTGGCCAGCATCCTCTTGAGCCATCTGAGAGAGAGAGTCTTAATTGGCCAGCACATTCCTGAGGAGACAGCCATCGCTTCTCACCTGAGTCTAGCTTCCAGATTTGTCTCACCATCCCAGTTATGGGTAGTGGGGTTACTGTAGACGTGAGCTCACTAGGGCTCTCTAGGTGGCCAGGGTGGAGGTGGGGCCACCCAAGCATCTCTGAGCTCCCAGCTTCTTCAGTTTCCCCACAGCCATTATGGACTCTGAGCACACAGACAGCGGATGGGAGGCTCTTGAGATTGCTGCTCATTCTGAAAGGCCCTAGAGGCAGGGAAGGAGCTCAGCTCAGCTCAGAACCTCTCCCACTATTCAGTGGGCTGCTGCAGGAGCGTTCTGAGTTGTGAACTCTCTTCTGCACTGACGGAAACAAGGACTTTCGCTTAGCAGTGCTCTTCAGGGTACTGGAGGGTACCCCCTTTGTTTATCCATAGATGAGAAACTTCTGTAAGATTAAATGGCGCTCAGTGAGAAACACCAGGACTGCTGCTTCCCCACTGGAGCATCTGCCTGCTTGCTAACACCTGGGGAGGACTGTTGTGGAAGTTTATTTTTAGTCGTGTTTAAAATAATTGTTTTTGTGCACAGTTGGAAAAAGGGATGCATAGGCCTTGGCATTTTGTAACGTCTGCAGGTGTTGGATTTCTGTGGGGGAAGCTTGCTTGCTTATGATCTGCACCTGAGGCGTGCTGAATCAATAAAAACACCTGAGCTCAGATGCTCAGGGTTCGACTGTCGAGTATGACGCTGGCCATGAGAGTGGTTCCCCTCTGCTGAGGCCTGGCAGGACTTCCACCTATGAAAAATGCCTCCTTGTCATCTTTGCTGAGCCGCCCCGTAGGCGTACTACTACATAGCAGGGCCTTAGCTGCTCTGTTGAAGCCACTGTGGCACATGTGTAAACTCAATGGGTTCAAGAAATTGACATGACTTTCAGGATCCCCAAAGCCCAGGTCCCTCAGCCACGTGAGAGGCATCAGTGGAGCTGAATGAAGGACTAGAGAGGAGGCCCCAGTAGAATGCACGGTCACAGACCTAGCTCAGGGGTGCACCTTGAGTATCTTAACTGCAAGGGGTGTTGGAATTCCTTACAACCCTATGGTTGTAAGGACATCCTATTTAACTGAAACTCCAATTCAGATCTGTCCCCCAAGTGGCTAGCCTGGATTTTAACTCCTTGATTATTTGAAGTCAATTCTCCTTTCCCAAGGTCACTCAAATCCTGGGACATGCTTCTCAGAGCCTAGGAACTAGGCCAAGAAAGGACCTCTCTTGTTTAGCCCATGGCACACTGAACTTCCCGCCTAGCATCCTATAAGCATCTTTGCCCAGGTAGGCAGAGCTGATGCTGGGGTCTGGTGAGCCCAGGGTGTGGTGTAGTCACTCCACTGGGAAGTCCCACCCCTTCCCACAGTGACATTGCAGCTGCTGTCACCAACCTTTATGAAGGCATCTGAAGTCTAGCCTGTCCATGCTCCTTCCACCAAGACTCCAGCTCCCCCATTGTTTTCCTTTGGCTCCCTTACAGCTTCCAGGAGCAGCGGATACCATCCCTTTAATCCGATAAAACATTCATGGAAAACATTTCAAGGGACTGGATTCAAGAAATTAAAATTCTACCTTGCACTTATCAAAGAAACCCAAAGGGCTGGGTTATCTCCTTGGAAGAGAGGACTGAAATTCAGGCAAACACCAAATACTAATATCTAAAGACTTTCTTGTAAGGGGACCTATACACCAAGGGGATGACCAGCTGGCCTACACACATGCTAACTATACCCAGGAGAAGGTACCATCTCCATGTGGTGCTTGGAGGCGGGGCTTAGCTTTAGGACCCCTCCTTGCTGGCAACCTGAGGACCCCAGGCTCTAAGGAGACCAATGAGCAAGCTAATCACATGTACCATAGAGGACTTCCTTCCCACCTTCCCCAGGGCTGCTACTCTATTTCCCAGTGGGAGCCATCTTAACAGCTGGCACCCTGGAGCAGCTGTGGAAGGAAAGGCTGCCTGAACCAGTGAGTTTTGGCAACTGTGCCTGAGAGACCAGAGGTGGGCTTGCTGGATTTCAGTTCCCCAGAGAGTGAGTGACAAAAGCCGGGCGTTAGTCAGCTGACTTTCCTAGACAGTCTCCTCCACTCCGGCATTTCTTTTCTCACCGTCAGGGACAAACTCAGTGACTGGGCAGAATCTCGTGTCACCTGCAGTGGATGCCGGTCTGCGTTGACTGTGCTGGATAGTAAATGCGGAGACTCAGTCAGCAAAGCTCTCGCCAGCCTCCCGCACCCCTGCACCTTTCCCTGAGACCAGCCAGGCAAGTGACAAGCCTTGAGAAAGTGGGTGGACTAAGAGTAAGTAGACAGTGGCAAACCAGGAGGCAGGCGGTGCAGGAGCCAGAGCCGCGCCTGGGGATGAAGGGCAGAGAGGAACTGAGGGGGGATTTTGTAAAGGACAGCCCCTGTCTCATCTTCAGGTGCTCCCCCTCCATAGCACATGGTGGCGGTGAGGTCCCTTGTGTCCTCTGCCTTGGCCCTGTGCAAGTGCAGTAGCCTTTTTGGCTGGTTCTCTGGCTTAATTAAATATGCTAATTTACTGATCATTATGGGTCAGGCACTAAGGGAGGTGCTCTGTGTTAGGTCTCAAAAACTCAGGCAAATTGCTGGCTGAGATACCTGTTTAACATATCACAGTGGACCTGGTTGCCAGTCCCTTCTGTTACAGGGTCCTCCTGGCTGGGAAACCCTGAACTCTCCAGCCCAGGGGGCTGGGCAGCTCTTCCCTATACAATCCAGCCATTTTGGTTACCCCCTCTCTTTTTGTCCTCCTGGGCTCTTGGTCTCCAGTCGTCCCCTCCAACATGGCCCCACAGCTCAGTCTGGCCATGTCCACTCTGGACTCTCCCAGATGTCTCTGCCTCTGGCTGTGCTCCCACTCATTTCTACAATAAACTTCTCCTCCACCAGACCCAGGAGCGCTCAGGTCCTCTCTTTTTCTTTCTTTTGTCGTTCACTGTGGATGTGTTATCCCTTTACAGGCTGGATGGCCTCACCCCCATCCGACAGTGATGAGCTAGCCTCGCAACACATGACTGGGCTATAAGGACCACAGCATCTCCAGCATGTGCACAGTCTTTTCTCCTTGTCCAGTGGCTCTAGTGGTCTAGCCTGATGTCCTCTTGTAAAGTGAAAGTGAGGTCATCTCCTCTGCCTTCTGCTTATTAAAGCCTTTGGTGGCTCCTCCCAGCCTCAGGGCGAGATCCAAACCCTATACAGTCTGAGGTGGTTTCCTCTCTCCGATCACCACAGCCCACTCGCCACACACCCCAACCACAGAGGACTATCTGCAGCTTCCTAAACATGCCCGAGCTATATGCCTCTGGGCAGAACATTCTCTCCTCCTGATCACCCCACTCCACATGCCATACCCCACACCAAGCACAGCCCCTGTGTCGTCCAGACGTATTGCCTTCCCTTTACCTCATTCCCACATGTGCGCACACGTACACAGACAGCACAGGTAGAACACACACCCCTCCTGTGTGGCTCCCACCAGCCACTGCTCAGTTCCGTGTTGCTGATGTGACTCTGCTCAGTCTCCGTTGGACCCTGGCCCTGTAGCTCCTGTGCAACCCTATTAGTCAGCCAGACTGTGTGCCACACTTGCACACAGTGTGCCCATTACATATCACGTTCCTAGGAGCCAGTGAACAATAACTGAATCAAGGATAACTGAATCAAAGTAAGAAGAGATGGGTCTGAGGTCAGGAGGGAGTCCTGGAAGACTGGACTCAAGTCTGCCATGCTCAGGAGGATGCGTCATTCCTTGTTCCTTCCACCAGAGGGCGTAGGAGACTAGTAGTCGGCACCCGGAGACTTCGGGCTCTCCCTCAGAACCCTCAAGAGGAATGGTCCTGTAGCTCTCCACAGAAGGGTTCAGGAAGTAGACAGAGAGAGGAAGCCCACACAAAACAGGTAACTGCAGCAGCAGGTCAGGGGCTGGCCTGCTCTGCTCTGCTCTGCTCTGGGCACAGTGGGGCGGGAAGGGATTTGGAGCCCTGAATCCTGTAGATTCTTGCAGCTGGAGGCTACTGTTGGGGTCTTGTCAGTCCAGAGCTGGGAAGGGCTCGAATCTCTTTACCCATGACGTCATCAGCCATGGGGGAGGTTATTTTCACAAAATCCTGGGCTCTAACTATTCTGGAAATCCATCCCTACACACACCTTCTGCTTTGAGCTAGTCAAGGCCAACCCCATCTGCCAGGGGCCTGGGAGCCCTGGCTGTCATTTTGAGCACCACCAGCGCCTGGCCTTGTATCAGGCCTTGGGACACAGGGAGGAACAGGGTACATCCTTGCTGTCCCGGCCCTTCACTCAAAAGGCAACAGCTAGGTCTCTGACAGTTTTAAGAGTTCAGGCTCCGGAACCCCGATGCCTGGATGCGAATGTACCCCCACCATCTACCATCTGCAAGACCCTCACTGCTCTTAGCCTTTCCCATGCCTCAGTACCCTCTTGAGGAGCATTGTTGAATCCATTAAACAAGCTAATACACAGAAGCTTTTAGAGCAGTGCCTGTCATTCAGAAGACATTTAATGAAGGTTGGCTGTTTTCACTCTGTTGAGTCTCCCTTAACAGAGCAGGCCCTCAGAAGCTTGCATCTAAAGCACCCACGAAGCCAGCCAGGCTAGCGTCCTAAGATTTCTGCCACCATTTTTGGGTTAGTCTTGGGCATCCGTCTAGCAGGGCGTTTGTGGCTAGCTCTCAGCTGTGCAAAAGAAAACTGCCCATCCATACTCCCTGGAGCTTTCAGACCTAAAAGGGCATGTGTCCAGAGAGGGAGAGTCCAGAGGTGCTAGGTGTCCCAAGGAAGGTCACAGAGACAGAAGAGGAAGGCAGGGACAGGGACGGGAAGACTCTAGCCTTCTGGCCCAAGGCACACTTTGTCCGAGTCCTGAAGCTCAGAGCTGTGTGGCTATCCTGTCAGCCCAACCATCCCAAACCAGACAAGTTGAGTCTTTAGGGGATGAAAAGAGGCCAGGGCGCCAGAGAGAGGGGACACCAACCCTGGGGCTGTACTGCTGTGGTGGGCTCCACCCACAGGAGCATCTTCCTTGGACCAGTATCCGCTGTGGGCGCTGAGCTACTGTGAGGACGGCACTGTTAGTGCCAGTTGCCACACGTTGGAAGGTGGCCATTTGGGTCCTGTTTCTGTTTCTTTTCATCTCTTTAAATCTGTCCGTGAGTAGAGGTTCAAGAGGCACACTGTGCTTCCAGACGCAGCGGTTATTTTCTCTAGAAAGACCTAAGGGAAGATGCTGACCCTCCACTGAGGGACCGACTCACTCTGAAACCTCGGGCTGCTTATACAGCAGGCTCTCGGTATGCTCAGGGATTGGTGTCCACAGCAAACCCTGAGGGTGCGCCTGTCCTTTATGTAAAATGGTATGGTAATTGCATATAGCCCGTGTAAACTCTGTGTACTTAGAACAATCTCTAGACTGTACATAACACATAACAGCAATATAAGTAATCGTTACATTGTATCGTTTGGGGAATAACAACGAGAACTTTTGTTTCAAACGTGGTTGGTCTTCAATTTCAGTGGCTCCACCCAAGTAGAGATAAGGTTTTGTTTTCTCATTGTGTGTTAGTGCCCATGCACATGGGTGAGTGTGTTTGTGAATGACAGAGATCACCGTTGGTGTCTTTCTCATTCTCCACTATACTTCTTGGGATAGAATTGCCATTGAACACGGGGCTCACTGATTGGCTGGACTGGCTGGCCAATGAGCGCCAAGGATTTGCCTGTCTCCGCCACACCAGAAAGGAACCTTTCTATTTAAGAATGCTTAGGCCAAGGTCTCCTGGGCTGTGAGTACTCCGTGATGCATGTTGAGCCAAGAGTCTGCAAATAAGTCTAGCCTGCTTGTTAAGACCAATACTCTTTTATAGAGCCAAACGTGAACCCTCCACAGCCTGGTACAGGGCCTGGTGTGCAGCATCTTCATTGGCTATTTGTGGAATTGGGGGTGGGTCCCTTGTCCTCTCCCCTGGCCTGGGCACCCCCTGCACAGCCCTACAGGAGGCCCTGTCTCCAAGGCAGAGGCCTTCCCTCCCACAGCCAGCCAAGGCCCAGGCAATTTTCCTTGGCCGCTCCCACGTTCCAGACTAACTTTAGGGTTTGTTTCCAGCTGTGGTTAGATTTTTCTGTTTGAGAAATATTTAAAGCAGCTGGTGGGGAAGGGGTGGAGAGGGGGGAAGAGAATAATAAATGAGCGTGTGAAAGGAAGATTGTCTGTATGGCGTGAGCTACCCCTGCCCACAGCTTGGTCCCTGGTGGTTATGGAGGGGACCCTGGTGGCTTCACAGGCCAGGAGAAAGGCTCTGCGCCCCTACAAGCAATTCATGGGGTTGTTTTCACATTATGCCCTGCTTGAATTTTGAGTATGTGAGAAATTAGCACACAGGAGAAAGGTAGACGAGATTAAGGTTAGACGCTGGGGAGAACCTCTGATAGTCAGAATCTAGCCCTCAAACCACAGGTATTTTACCCAAGATCCTGTCTTTCTCCAGAACTCAACTTCCTTCTCCACTTGCATTCTGTAAGGCTCCAGACAACCCCAGCCCAGCCTAGTGGATCTTCTTGTTATACCTTGTAACGTGTCACTTCCCCTTGGCCTCCCCTCCTCATTCTCCTGCCCTCAGGTTCATCTGCTTCCTCTTCCCTCTCTACCCTGCTCTCCATTGCCTCCCTGGACTTCGGGGTTATCTGAGGAGAGCTTCCCCTCAGTTACTTCTCAGGGGCTGACTTCCTGAGCAGGCAAAGGCACAGGCCAAGCGCGTGGATCAGAAGCCTTGGCCGCCGACAGGAAGAGGCTAGGCCTACTGCCCTGTGATGGCTGGGATGGACGTTAGAGACAGAGCTCCACAGAAAACCGGGTATGGGGGAGGAACTAAATCACAAGAATCAAACAGAAGCCGAGTCAGAGGGACAGGGGGAAACCATCGGGGAGGGAGTGGACAGTCACCAAGTAGGCCCCGGCTGACCCACACGGACATTCCTGTGGCCTCTGATGGCAGGGTGGGCTTGGCTCTGAGGGCTCCCTGGTGCCAATGTGGGGGGCCCAGCATGGGGTCTTGGGCCTGGGTGGCAGGAGGGCCTGCTTTCACATTTTGGTTCTTCTAGGGACTCCTTCCACTTGGCCAGGGTGGAGAAAGGGGGCGTGACTTTAAGCCTTGAGAGCTGTAAATGGTGAGTTCACAGACTAGGGGAGCCTCGTAGGGGGAGGCTGGCTATAAGAGGGGGCTGGGAAAGCTGAGGATCTCTCTTTAGGGACCCCTTGAAAGCAAGAGGGGAGGCCAGGCAGCAAGAGGTGCTGGTCCTGAGGACAGAGAGGGGGTTATACCATTGGAGAGTCTGGGTAGTGGGCAGGTATAGCAGGGAAGGGTGTCCAGATCAGGCAGTGGGCAGTAGAAGGGCGACCCCAGCCAGCAAGTCAAGGTGGAAGAGGGCCTTGCTTCACCATCAGTCTACCCTGGGGAAAGTGATGCTAATTTGACTGGGTTGACAGCCTTCCTTAGTCCTCCTCCTGAGTGATCTATGCCCCCTAGGCCCCCCTTCCTTGCTAGCCCCCAGTAAGGAAGACACCAGCCTTTGCATTTCTAACAATTCCGTACCTAGAGACCCTTACCACCCAGCTAAGTCAGGCCCCAGCCCTGCTGCTCTCCACCCTGGGAAGCTGGGTGAAAATCAAGCATCCTAGAGGCTCCCAGAGAGAGCAAGCATGGACTGCACACTTCTGATACTATTTTGCATTTATCCTTTACATGTGAAATTTCCAAAGAAGGGATTTTTTCCCTTCTTTCACTGTGAAGCAGAACATGTGTGTATTAAACATACGTACAGTTCAGGAAGCATCCCCAATGGTCAGGCCCAATCATCACCTTACACCAGAAGTCCCTGTGTCTTCCTTGATCTCACCCCACCTCCCGCACCCCGCACCCCGCCACCCCAGGCACTCTGACTTGAAATCATCATTTCCTTATCTTCCAAAAATATCTTAGATATTATCATCTTTGGCTTCCACAATAGCCTTTATTATTCCCATCTTATAGATGAGAAAACTGAGGCTTAGAAAGATTAAAATAACTAGCCCAAGGCCAACTAACAACTAAGTAGCAGGAGCAAGTCAGAGTTAGCATTGCCTGATATCCCAGAGTGCCATCTTGGTCAAACAAGAATCTGCAGGAAACTGCAGGCCTGGCCCCAGCTCTGGACACAGGTACCCTTAGCCCACAGAAACCATCAACTCTCCCGCACCTGGTAAGAAAGGGTGAAGGCCTGGGGTAGACAAGATGGGGACTATAAAACAAGAGAATGTGGGGTTGGTCAGGGGTGGGACTGGTACCTGGGAATGCCTTGGGTCTAGGCTGACACAGCTGAGGATGCCCATGTCTGTGGGTGTATACTGAGCACCCGGGACTGTGGGTGTGTACTGAGCAACCGGGACTGTGGGTGTGTACTGAGCACCCATGTCTGTGAGTGTCTACTGAGCACCCAGGACTGTGGGTGTGTACTGAACACCCAGAGTTGTGAGTATGTACTGAGCACCCGGGACTGTGAGTATGTACTGAACACCCAGGACTGTGGATGTGTACTGAGCACCCATGTCTGTGTGTGTGTACTGAGCACCCGGGATTGTGGGTATGCACTGAGCACCCAGGACTGTGGGTGTGTATTGAGCACCCATGTCTGTGTGTATGTACTGAGCACCCAGGATTGTGAGTATGTACTGAGCACCCGGGACTGTGGGTGTGTACTGAGCACCCATCTCTGTGAGTATGTACTGAGCACCCATGTCTGTGTGTATGTACTGAGCACCCGGGACTGTGGGTGTGTACTGAGCACCCAGGACTGTGGGTGTGTACTGAGCACCCGGGACTGTGAGTATGTACTGAGCACCCAGGATTGTGGGTGTGTACTGAGCACCCAGAGCTGTGAGTATGTACTGAGCACCCATGTCTGTGTGTATGTACTGAGCACCCGGGACTGTGAGTATGTACTGAGCACACCCAGGACTGTATGTACTGAGAACCCGGGACTGTGAGTATGTACTGAGCACCCGGGACTGTGGGTGTAGTATGTACTGAGCACCCATGTCTGTGTGTATGTACTGAGCACCCGGGACTGGAGTATGTATTGAGCTGGGAGTGTGAGTATGTACTGAGCACCCAGGACTGTGGGTGTATACTGAGCACCCATGTCTGTGTGTATGTACTGAGCACACCCGGGACTGTGAGTATATACTGAGCACCCGGGATTGTGGGTATGAGCACCTGTGAGTATGTACTGAGCACCCAGGACTGTGGGTGTGTACTGAGCACCGGGACTGTATGTACTGACTGTGAGTATGTACTGAGTACTGAGCACCCAGGACTGTGGGTGTCTCTGTGACTGAGCATCCACCCGGGACTGTGAGTGTGTACTGAGCCCCGGGACTGGGACTGTGGGTGTATACTGAGCACCCAGAGCTGTGAGTATGTACTGAGCACCCATGTCTGTGTGTATGTACTGAGCACCCCGGGACTGTGAGTATGTACTGAGGACACCCTGGACGGGACTGTGAGTATGTATTGAGCACCTGGGAGTGTGAGTATGTACTGAGCACCCAGGACTGTGGGTGTGTACTGAGCACCATGTCTGGGTACTGTATGTACTGAGCACCTGGGACTGTGGGTGTGTACTGAGCACCCAGGACTGTGAGTGTGTACTGAGCACCCATGTCTGTGTGTATGTACTGAGCACCCGGGACTGTGAGTATATACTGAGCACCCGGGATTATGGGTATGTACTGAGCACCCGGGACTGTGGGTGTGTACTGAGCATCCAGGGACTGTGAGTGTGTACTGAGCACCCGGGACTGTGGGTGTGTGTACTGAGCACCCATGTCTGTGTGTATGTACTGAGCACCCGGGACTGTGAGTATGTACTGAGCACCTGGGAGTGTGAGTATGTACTGAGCACCCAGGACTGTGGGTGTGTACTGAGCACCCATGTCTGTGTGTATGTACTGAGCACCCAGGACTGTGAGTATATACTGAGCACCCGGGACTGTGGGTATGTACTGAGCACCCGGGACTGTGGTATGTACTGAGCACCCGGGACTGTGAGTGTGTACTGAGCACCCATGTCTGTGTGTATGTACTGTGAGTGTGTACTGAGCACCCATGTCTGTGTGTATGTACTGAGCACCCAGGACTGTGAGTATGTACTGAGCACCCGGGACTGTGAGTATGTACTGAGCACCCATCTCTGTGAGTATGTACTGAGCACCCAGGACTGTGGGTGTGTACTGAGCACCCGGGACTGTGAGTGTGTACTGAGCACCCATGTCTGTGTGTGTGTACTGAGCACCCAATTCTGTGAGTATGTACTGAGCACCTGGGACTGTGAGTATGTACTGAACACCCGGGACTGTGGGTGTGTCCTGAGCACCCATGTCTGTGTGTGTGTACTGAGCACCCATGTCTGTGTGTATGTACTGAGCACCCGGGACTGTGAGTATGTACTGAGCACCCAGGACTGTGGGTGTGTACTGAGCACCCGGGACTGTGAGTATGTACTGAGCACCCAGGACTGTGGGTGTGTACTGAGCACCCAGAGACTGTGAGTATGTACTGAGCACGCATGTCTGTGTGTATGTACTGAGCACCCGGGACTGTGAGTATGTACTGAGGACACCCTGGACTGTATGTACTGAGCACCCGGGACTGTGGGTGTGTACTGAGCACCCAGGACTGTGTGTATGTACTGAGCACCCGGGACTGTGAGTATATACTGAGCACCCGGGACTGTGAGTATGTACTGAGCACCCAGGACTGTGGGTGTGTACTGAACACCCAGGACTGTGAGTGTGTACTGAGCACCCGGGACTGTGAGTGTGTACTGAGCACCCAGAGCTGTGAGTATGTACTGAGCACCCGGGACTGTGGGTGTGTACTGAGCATCCAGAGCTGTGAGTATGTACTGAGCACCCATGTCTGTGTGTATGTACTGAGCACCCGGGACTGTGAGTATGTACTGAGCACCTGGGAGTGTGAGTATGTACTGAGCACCCAGGACTGTGTGTGTGTTTCTGAGCACCGGGGACTGTATGTACTGAGCACCTGGGACTGTGGGTGTGTACTGAGCACCCGGGACTGTGAGTGTGTACTGAGCACCCATGTCTGTGTGTATGTACTGAGCACCCGGGACTGTGAGTATATACTGAGCACCCGGGATTGTGGGTATGTACTGAGCACCCAGGACTGTGGGTGTGTACTGAGCATCCAGGACTGTGAGTGTGTACTGAGCACCCGGGACTGTGAGTATGTACTGAGCACCCGGGACTGTGGGTGTGTACTGAGCACCCAGAGCTGTGAGTATGTACTGAGCACCTGGGACTGTGGGTGTGTACTGAGCACCCATGTCTGTGTGTATGTACTGAGCACCCGGGACTGTGAGTATGTACTGAGCACCCGGGATTGTGAGTATGTACTGAGCACCCAGGACTGTGAGTATGTACTGAGCACCCGGGACTGTGAGTGTGTACTGAGCACCCATGTCTGTGTGTATGTACTGAGCACCCGGGACTGTGAGTATGTAATGAGCACCCGGGACTGTGGGTGTGTACTGAGCACCCAGGACTGTGAGTGTGTACTGAGCACCCATTTCTGTGTGTATGTACTGAGCACCCGGGACTGTGAGTATGTACTGAGCACCCGGGACTGTGAGTATGTACTGAGCACCCGGGACTGTGGGTGTGTACTGAGCACCGGGGACTGTATGTACTGAGCACCCGGGACTGTGGGTGTGTACTGAGCACCCGGGACTGTGAGTATGTACCGAGCCAGGGATTGCCAGGTTTTGCCGGATTCGGGAGATGCACCCTCCTAGCTGGCTAAGTGCTGGCTAAGTGTGAGGGAAGTGTACCCTCTCTATAAACTTGGTGCTGAGCCATCTCTACCTTGCTCTACTTTCTCTCCCCTTTTAATTATGAAACCACACAGGTTTATGATAAAAGATTCAAGGAAAGGCCTCTCCTCTAATTTGAATCTGCATCTCAGCTACAAGACTCTTTGCTTCTTCCTGGGCATCCCCAGATATAGAACTATTTACATTGCTCGGGAACACATATCCAAATGTAGTAGAATTAGGGCTATTCTTATTTACTTATTGCTTTTGTGAGACAGGGCTTCTCTGTTGTAAATCTGGCTGTCCTGGAACTCACTATGTAGACCAGGGTGGCCTTGACCTCAGGGAGATCCTCCTGCCTCTGCCTCCCAAGTGCTGGAATTAAAAGGCATGGGCTTCTGTGCTCAGCAGGGGTTTTTTTTTTTTTTTTAAACAAAAAACGGGAGTTTATGTATCACTTTTCAGTTTGTTCTTCTATTTGTTAGACCTGGTAGTCTCTCACCAGGGCGAAAGAGTTTGTCTCCTGTGTTGCAGCTGCCCTAATTTCCTGTAGCTGAGAGTGGCAGGCAAAGGGGCTTCAGGTGTCAACCTCACCCCAGAGGTAGCCATGTTATAGCTGCCCTTTGACCTCTTACAGAGATCCCAGCTCTACCTTTCTTAACACCCCTGCAAGTCCGCCTACCCAAAGTCCACACCTCCTGCACCTGTCCCGGCTCTTCTGTTCCCCACCTTCTCCCCTCTTGATCCTTGGCCTCTGCTCCCTGCTGCCTGTCTGGGGTCTCCTGGGTGGGCTCCCTTGCCTCAGAGCCCAACTTTAAAGAGACAGAAGAAATTGGGGCGGAGTGGCCCTGAATTAGGAAGATATGCTCAGAAGTTCAGGGAGCACATCTCCACCCAGGCTGGCCCAGGGGAGGCAGGCATTGCCCTGAGCAGGTGACGGTTTCCTGATTCCCAGAAGGCACTGGGGATGGAGACTGTGCCAGGTAGGCATGGTGCCCCCACCCCCGTGCAAATGTCATGGAAAATCTGAAGCCTTGATCTTTGTTCTTGATTGTTCCTCTCCGATTTTTATAACTGGAAACTTTCGGCATCTTTGTTCCCATCAGCTTGGGAGGGAGGAGTGAAGGAAGAGGGAGGGAGGAGTGGAGGGGGAGGGAGGGAGGAGAGCAGGGGGGAAGGGAGGAGGCTGAGTCAGCAGCTGGAGAAGGCACTTGGTACTTCCTTGGATCAACATGACCCTTCTCTCTCACATACCCACATTCGTACAGTTCATCCACCAACAGCTGCCAGAGGCCCCGGAGCAGGGCTGGGTACAGCACAGCCCTGCCTGTCTTTCCTAGGTGAACTGGCTCCTCGTGCCCTGGGTTGACCCCAGTTACCAGGGCTGCCGCTGCCTATCCCTCTAACATCTAGTGACAGTAAGTTCCCAACCCTTCTCCCCCGGGCAGTTCTAGCTCCTGCTTACCACCGGCTTCAATTACAAATTTATGGTGAGGAAGGCACCTTGTCAGGGTGCTAGCTCTCTGCCTCTCTCCTGTTTACTCCTCACGGGCAGCTTTCATGGAAAGCTCCTGGGTCCGTGGCTCCCTCTAGCCTCTCACCCTCCTTTCCTGCTCAGGAAGGGGAGGCTAGTGCCTCTCCCCTGGGCCTGCACCTTTCACTCACAGCCCTGCTGAGAAGAGGAGGGGGGCAGCTGGGGCTGAACCCAGAGCAGGGCCTGCTCTCCCTCGGGCATTACCTGGAGAGACTTGCTGCAGAGCAGATGCCTCTACTGGCGAGATTCTTTGCCAGCCATACAGCTACCTAGGAGGCGCCATAGGCTTCAAGGCCAGACAGAGCTGCAGAGCAAGTTCAAGGCTGTCCTGGGAAACGTGGTGAGACATTGTCTTGAAATCCGAAGTTAAAAAGAACATGGCTAAGTGGTAGAGAGAATTAGCCTAGCGTAAAGCCTGCGGCTCAGCTCCCATCAGTCCCTCCACACCACGCACACAATTAATAATATTCATCCCATGGGTCAGACTCTAAGTTCTGTGAGAAAACAGACATCTGAGGCCAGTGAGCTAGCTCATGGGTTAGAGGTGCTTACAGCCAGGGCTGACCACCTGAGCTTGAGTCCGGGAACCCTTGGGGTGGAGGCAGAGGATCACTTCCTGCAACCTTCACGTGTGGGCTGTGTCATGCCCGTATGCAGTAACAATAAATAGAACAAAAATTATTTTTAAAAAATTCTAAAAGAAAGCTGACATTTGGCGTGTGAGGGGACCTGCAATCGAAGATGCAACGTGGGGTACGTGTATGGGGTCACGTGTACCCCAGCCTTCAGACCTCAGGAGAGGGAGCTTGGGAGGCCGGGTGGTCAGGGCCTACTGTCCAGCGCTGGACTAGAGGGACACTGTCCAGTGGTTGTGGTCAGAAAGGGAACTGGGGTTAAGGAGTTGGCGAGTTCCTTCTGGATCCTGGTGCACAGGCTCGCCCTGACTCTCTGGGGCTAGGCCACTCTGACGTCGGTCTGTCTGTGTGCTGTGGGCCTGGCTGCAGTTTGGAGCAAGCAGTAGCTATCAGGCAGAAGAAGTGGATCTTGCTGGCCTGGGGTCAGGGACGGTTGTGCTCCAAGATGGGATCCTGTCCAGAGCTCCAACACTCAACACTTGAGGTCAACAAATGTCAATCATCTTCGTGCCTTAGCGCATCACCCCTTTGTAGGGCATCCAGAACGGCCGTGCTGAAATGAACCACATGGAATAGAAGGCCACGGGCAGGAGGCATCTGGCAGGCTTCCTCTTGACCTTAGAAGGACAGGGGGTCCTCGTCCCAGCCCCAGCCCCAGGATCACGCTCCCTGCTTCCACACCCGGGACTGTGGCTCTCAGAGCTGACTTCCCCATGGCAATGAGATGCGCCTCTCTCCCAGGAATCATTGTTGCTGGCTGGAGGGAGGGCAAAAAGCGCCCTGCTTGGCCCTGCCAGACCAGGCCTCCACCCCCACATCCGATCTACCTCTCTACCCAAGCGGGACGGATTATTGTTATTGCTGCAAATCCTGCAGGTGCCTTGCCTTCCTCTCCAGAAGTTACTCAGTTACAGCGCTGGTTTTCTATTTCCAGAGCAAAGGCAGGTTCCACCTCCACACGCCCTCCTGGTGCTTCCTCTCCATCCGGTCTGGGGAGGGGCAGGGCCACGGGCTGGGACCTAGTCCAGGCCCAAGGTGAGCTGGGGCACGCAGAGGAGGGGCTGACTGTTCTCCTTCATGTCCTCACAGCCCTGCGTTCCCCTGGGCCATCTCCAGCAGCAAGCTCTACCTCTTGTTTTAAAAACTGACCCCTCCAAGGCCTGCCCAAGCCTTGGGCCCAGAGGCCTGGACAGTCACCCCTGTCTCTCATAAGCGAGAGGACCCTCACTGCTTCTGCTTGCTCTCAGCCATCCTTCCCCAAACCAAGTGCAGGATTCTGCTCCCACGAACCGCGCCAAAGCCCACTGTCTGCCTGAATCAAGCTTATCGTCCTAAGAATTCTTCTCTGCCTTGTCTGACCCTCTCAGTAGCTGCAATCCTGAGTCCCCTCCTCCCCTGGCTCCCCAGTCCTCCCTGGCTCCCCACTCCTCCCCTGGCTTTCCAGTCTTCCCTGGCTTTCCAGTCCTCCTTGGCTCCCCAGTCATCCCCTGGCTCCCCAGTCCTCCCCTGGCTCCCCAGTCCTCCCCTGGCTTTCCAGTCTTCCCTGGCTTTCCAGTCCTCCTTGGCTCCCCATCCCCTGACTCCCCAGTCCTCCCCTGGCTCCCCAGTCCTCCCCTGGCTCCCCAGTCCTCCCCTGGCTCCCCAGTCCTTCCTGGCTCCCCAGTCCTCCCCTGGCTCCCCACTCCTCCCCTGGCTCCCCAGTCCTCCCCTGGCTCCCTACTCCTCCCCTGGCTCCCTACTCCTCCCCTGGCTCCCCAGTCCTTCCTGGCTCCCCACTCCTCCCCTGCTCCCCAGTCCTTCCTGGCTCCCCAGTCCTCCCCTGGCTCCCCAGTCCTTCCTGGCTCCCCAGTCCTCCCCTGGCTCCCCAGTCCTTCCTGGCTCCCCACTCCTCCCCTGGCTCCCCACTCCTCCCCTGCTCCCCAGTCCTTCCTGGCTCCCCACTCCTCCCCTGCTCCCCAGTCCTTCCTGGCTCCCCAGTCCTCCCCTGGCTCCCCAGTCCTTCCTGGCTCTCCAGTCTTTCCCTGGCTCCCCACTCCTCCCCTGGCTCCCCAGTCCTCCCCTGGCTCCCCACTCCTCCCCTGCTCCCCACTCCTCCCCTGGCTCCCCAGTCCTCCCCTGGCTCCCCAGTCCTTCCTGGCTCTCCAGTCCTTCCCTGGCTCCCCAGTTCTCCCCTGGCTCCCCACTCCAGCTTAGGTGTAACACTCTCAGGATGGGTCCGGCTGTGAGAAGTCTGGGGAGAGAGCTGTGACAGCTCACTTCATTGCCACTTTCACTGGACTTAAAATCGTGCAGGAGGCACACCTCTGGGTGTTTCTGTGAGGATGCTTTCAGAGCTTTCAGCAGTTTTCTCAGGCTTCTAACAGAGACTGAAGACCAGCAACTCTACAGAATCCAGCTTCATGAACCACTACACACACCTCACACACACGCACTCATTTATTCCACCACTCCTGTTCCTTCAGAAACCCTAATACAGTCAGGAAAAGACCCAGTGGCCTTCTGGTGGGAAAAGTTCACCCTTGAACACTTTGTTGAACAGATACTTAGACAGCCATTAGAGAAGGCAGGCCTTGAGTGGGGTGGGCTTTGATGATCAGAACAGGAATTAGGGGTGAGAGCTTAGAAGCTGCTCTTGGACGAAGACTTGGACACAGTGGTGGGAACATGAGAAGAGAGAACAGATTTCATACTTCCGAGGACGAAGATTCAACAGTTTTGATCTGTTCTGTGCAGCCAGGAATTACCTTCAGTTGTTCCAGATCTGCAGCCGTCCACGGACAGGAAACATTCATTCACCCCAGTCAATGATGCTTTCAGGACATCAGCAGGAATGTGGACCAATCACGTGTCTGAACCAAAGCAAGTGCAGAGCAGAAATAGCCACAAAAGGCAAGATGCGTGGAGGAGAAGTTTTCATGGAAGCAGGAAGTTATACCCAGAAATAACTGGTAGAGACAGAAGCTCAGTTCCAGACCCATACATTCCTAGGGACGCTGCGGGGAAATGGATTTCCTACACATATTAAATATTGTACACACTAGAGTGTGTGTTCACACACAGGCATTTATTCCCCGTGTAAAACAGGAGCGAAACTGATTTGGCAAGTGTCCAGTTAGTTACGTAAGTCAGGACACCTGAAACAGAATGTGTAAGCATAGGAATCTCCCACTGGCTTGACTTGCTTGGTTTGGCCTTCTGCACTGAGAAAATCAACCTGAAAATGGTTGAGGTCCTGGACCTGGGCTCAATAGGCACACTGTTCGCACCGCAGATACATAGACATCACTCTATACCTCACTATTAAGTATATCTCCCACATGCCATTACACCTAATATATGTTTGTAAATCAGTGATTGTCCTCAGATTAACGGGCCGGCCACCGTGTGACCTCACCGTGGGTACGGAGGACGGAAAGGCAGGGCTGCTGGAAAGGCTGTTGTCACATCTTGTTTTGCTCCTTGTTAATATGTGCTTAGGTGTGTGTGACCATGTTTACCAGCAGACTGAATCGCAACACCGAAGGA
The DNA here is from genome assembly GCA_026225945.1 of Cricetomys ansorgei. Lineage (NCBI taxonomy): Eukaryota > Metazoa > Chordata > Mammalia > Rodentia > Nesomyidae > Cricetomys > Cricetomys ansorgei. Next base: position 8,505,863 of record JAMJFZ010000271.1, on the reverse strand, counting down.
AATCTGCTTGGGAGCTGAGCCCCACAGAGCAAACAGAAACGATGAACAAGAAGGCGGGTGCAAGCCCCGTGAGCGGAAGAAAGACTTGGGGTTTGCCTCCTTCTGTGGGGACTTGCTGTGGACATCGCTCGGGCTTCGTTTGTACGGTGCTGGAGTAGACTGGATGCTCTTGGGAGGTCCCTCCCTACTCTAGCATGCGGGGAACCCTGCGAATGTCACTCAAGTAGATCGTTGGATGCTAATGAGCAGAGACCCAGTGCGAGCAAATGCTGCCTCTCAGACTTCAATATGCTCACAAAACATGGCTTCTCACGGATCTTCTTAAGATCCAGATTCTGGTTCACATGGTCTGAGATCCTGTCTTTCTCACAAGCCCTCATGGCAGTCAGTATTGCTGTTCCATGGACCCTTTGAGAAGCAAAGACCTTAAACATGGTGGGCCTGCAGTTAGACGGTCCCAGTCTGACCACTGTTCGTCTTTTCTGACCCACAATCCATTCTGTTGCAAAATAGGAACAATCTCAAATACACACTTCCCATTGGCCGTCATAAGGCTCATTTGATACATTTGAAAGTCCTGGCACTGTCAGTGCCCTTTACATGTTTGTTAGGGTTGTTTGGGGGTTCCTGGGCTTCATCTTCAAAGGCTCCCCGCAGGTGCTGCTGACCTGGCAGGTGGGTGGGGCTGATGGAGCAATAGCATCTTGCATCCTTGTGTTCCAGGGATGCTCACGGGAGGCAGTTTCCCGGAAGCTGTTGTTTGCAGAGCCAGATGCTCTGAGTCTCTCCCTCCACCCTCTGATTGCTAGTCTGTCTGTGCTCCTGGCCCTGGTCCAGAGATGCCACATGGCTCCCAGCTGTGCCGGGATGCTAGGACACATTCCTTTCTCTCCTAACTGTGGGCTCTCCATTTTGCTCACCACAGGCTCAGGGCTGGCCCAGGGTGGAACCCTGCAGTGGGTAGTTTTCCCGCTCCATTTCCGTCCGGGGACATGTAGTACCCCGTGCTCTCATGTCCCAGTTCTTTTGCCCTCGCCAACCCACTCCCGCCGAGTCCTTGTTTTAGGGGTACAACCCATGCACGAGCTCACCCTGAGAGCGATCTCACTTAGTAAGCAAAGTCTAGACGGAAGCTCCAGCCGCAGAGGCCTACTAGTCTCCAGAGGGCAGCATTTTGGGGTCTAGCGCCTGGACCATGCCTTGCCATTTCTGAACTCAGCAGAACTTTTTAAGCTCTGCAGTGCTCCCAAGCTTTTTCTTGACCTACTTGGGCGTGTTTGTAAAAACTGGGGCCGACTCCTTTGATTTTCGTAAACTGATGTGAAAATCAGGTAGGTATGCCTCAAATCTGGACACAGTCATCATTATCTGCAAAGTGCTTCGTGTCCTCGGTGACCACAGTGGCGGTGATGCTCGTGTATGGGTCAGAGAACCCCTGGTGTGATGGGTAGACACGGCCCAGCTGCAGTCCCATCGGACATTCCTGGGGACACTTGGAGAAATGGATTTGCTACACATATTAAATATCGTACATACGAAAGTGTGCGTGTGCTGGGCAGTGGCCACTCTCCCTCCGCTGCTAACCCTCCGCTTTCTCTGTTCAAGCAAATCTCTCCCGGGTAAAAGAGAAAAATATTTCTATAAGGATAACCTTGATTTTCTCTGGTTTATTCTCTCCTTCTCTCTCTCTCTCTCTCTCGCTCTCTCTCTCTCTCTCTCCCTCTCTCTCTCTCCCTCTCTTTCTCTCTTGTAACTCTGGCTGCCTTGGAACTCACTCTGTAGACCAGCCTGGCCTTGAACTCACAGAGATCCACCTGCCTCTGCCTCCTGAGTGCTGGGATTAAAGGTGTGCACTGCCACTGTCCAGCTTCTGATTATCATTTTTAACTGTTTAAACCTTGGTCCTTTATGAACATGAGTAACAAACAGCACACAATTTGTGTGCTCTGGTCTTAGGACTGCCAGCTCTAGAACGGGAGTCCCCTTTGCAAGACAAACCCACTGAATATCTGTGTGTGCCAGGCTGCCAGCCTTGGAAGCTCTAAGGACAGGAGAGACAAGTCCAGCACAGCAGCCTGCTAAGGACTGGAATGCAGTGACCTCTGATGGTAGTTCTCCGTAGGCTGAGGGTCTCCCTCCTCTGCTCTCTTCCCTTTCCTTCCCAGACAAACCTTTTGTTTTATTTTAAAGTTTATCTCAGAAGCCAGCTTTGGGGTTTCTCAATTATTAATTCTTTCCTGCTATATACATTAGCATTTACTACTTATAATGAATATATTTAAACATATTTTAAAATATATTTAAAGTAGTTTTCACTATAGCTACGTGTGTGTGTGTGTGTGTGTGAGACACAGAGTCTTGTTATGTCGATTAGACTTGCCTAGAACTAACTACTAACTCAGGCTGGCCTCCCACCTCCTGCCTTGGCTGGAATTCCCAGCATCCCACACTGTTCCTTGCTTGTCATTCCTTTTACACATACCTTGTCACGTGTTCTTGAGAAGAATGTGACTTCCGCAGTTTGCAGTGCAGAATTTCGTAGACTTCAAACCAGCGCTTAGCAATCATTTCCATTAAAATGGTTTATGTGCCAGCAGCTCACAACCATCTGTAACTCCAGTCCCAGGAGAGCCAACACCTTCTTTTGACCTCCATGGGCACGTGATACACATACATACATGCATCTGATACTGCTTCATATGTCTCAAAATGCATCGCCACCCGTGTTCAGTGTAACCATCTTCCTGGTCTAACATCCTAATGATCCACTTTAGCTCGATAACGCTCGCGGGTTGCTGCTGTCATCTTTTGCCATAAACGTGGTCTGACATCACGATCTCACCAGCTTTCTTTTCACATAGCTTTAACATCAGTGTCTTTCTGTTGTACAAATTGGAAACCAAGCACAGACAGACTTTTAACAGATCAAGCCTGGGCCTTTCCACCGCTTCGTGGGTTTTGCATTATATACGCTTACTTTCTTGAGAGCTTGCTTGGAGGTTCCAGCAGGGGAGCACACAGCCACCGAACACCCTGGGCTGAAGCCCAGTGCTGCTCTATCAGATAAGGTTACTCCCTGCTGCCTGAGCACACAGCTTCGGGAGAGACGCACACACGGAGGGGTAAGGAAGGGGATCCACCAAAGCCGGCCACCACTGTGGGACAGATGTCACAGCCAGACTGCCGTCACACACTCCCCTTCTTAACGCCTACGAGTTTCAAGCAGGGGAGACCTAGAAGAATGGAGGATGTCAGGAAAAAAACATGAGCAGACATGAGTCACTCTCAGGACTTTCCCAGGTTCTGGCTCGAGGGCAAATGCAGGTTCCCAGGCTGTCATTTGCAACTGATCGCCTTGGATCTGTCCCTCGGGTCTCTGCTCCCCACTTCTGGGCTCATACCAGCAGGTAGGAGGGACATAGGGAGTTGACTCAACTCCATCATCCACACCATGAGCCCCACGGGCATCTGGAGTTGAAGCCAGGCCCTCTGTCCCTCCATCTGCATTGTCCCCTGTCTCTTCCTCTGTGTAGCTGGAGCCTTTCTGATCTCATAGTGCTGTCCACAGCCTTCCTTCCCTGCATGTACGCATATGCATGTGCTTGTGCATATGTGTGCATATGTGCGTGCATATGCACGCATGCACACACACAGGTGCCCACAGTTCCTATGCTATCTCCAATATAAACTGACTAGGAAGGAATGTGCTCCGAAAGGTTCTATTAGCAGGAATGTCTCTGGTTATTATTATTATTATTATTATTATTATTTTAATATTTATTGCTTATGTGTGTGTAAGCACATACACACAGTGAGTGTGTGGAGGTCAGAGAACAACAGAGCTAGCTAGTTCTCTGCACGTGGGTCCTGGAGAATCAAAGAAGATTATCAGGGTGGAGGCAAGCGCCTTTATCTCTCATCTCCCCGAGCTGGATGGAAGGTAGCAGCACGGATGTTTTTGCTGCGGGGTAAGAATGGGAAAGGCAAAGCTTAGGCAGGTGGGGTATAAGGTGACCATTAAATACTACTGATTGCTGAGGAATATTTTAAAACAACCCACATGGCAGAGGTAGTGGATTCCCAGCACTGGGAATTCAAGGCCAATCTGAGTTACAAAGGGAAACCCTGCCTCGAAAGCAAAAACAAAAGAAAGTTTAAGAAGAAGCACTCCTAGTATATGGTAGGTCTTGGAATCTCACGCTTTCTCCAAATCCAGTCTGAGGTTAGACCTCAGAACAGCGCTCCATGCTGCTGGGATGAGAAAGCACTTCTGGAATTCCTAGCCGAGCGGCTGGGGATTGGAAACCATGTGAGTGTCCATGAACTGGGAGAAGCTGAAGTTCAAAACCCTGGAAGGTCGAAGCTGGACCCTGTTCCCAGGATCCTGCAAGAACCACAATGTAGGGGTGTCCACAGAGGGCTCACAGGCCTTGCAAATGAATGAGTACACAGCCTGTCCTTACAGCCACGCCACTCTCCCTTCTGGCCTGCTGGGAGCCTCCTTTGAGAGTGATCAGGTACTGGGGCATTTCAGGGACCTAAAGGGACAGGAGTATCCACAGAGCCTTGGAGGTGACCGTGCAGTGGATTGAGGGAGCTTTGCAACATTGCTGGAGTCATCACCACCTTTGCAACCCTTTCTGAAATGGCATCCTCTGGAGACCAGCTCACTAGAGACCCTGAGGTGCAGAGATGATCCCCGTTGCTTGAAACCTTTCTTGATCTAGTAGGCACTAGATTTTCGTGGTAAGGAGGATTATCAGAAGCTGTAAACCTATGCTCAGGAATCAAAACGGTCACATCTGAAAGATAATACATCCATGATAATTGATAACCAAAATTGCTGCTCCGAAACAATTCCTATGCAATGTCCTGTGGCCAGTTAACCCAGTTTCCAGTACTCGGGGACGGGTGAATGGCAGAAACCTCGCAGGTAGGCACATCGAAGCAACACTTTCCTCCTCCGAAGTCACAGGTCTGCAGAGCCTGCGCTCTTCAGACCACTCACCTGAGACAGTAGCCAGGCTCATCTCCTCCTTTATCTTAGCTCACCCCACAGCCTGCCCCGGTATAAGCAAACTAGGTCAACCCTGGAAGACTGTGCTGGGTAGAGGTGGTACACTCCCCGCCCCCTGCCCCTGGAAGCTGGGATACTGAGCTGGGGGGCCCCCAGGCCTCAGCACAGGGTGGCCTATGGCTGAATTTCAAGACCCTCTATTCCACCGGATCTCAGAGCTTCTCTGGGTGCTACAGAGCAGTCTAGACTTTTCAATGGCCCTACTGATGTCACCCATGTCACTCATGGCTGGACTGAGAACAGCATTGAGACCAGGCCCGAACCCCGTAGAGATCACGGGTGCTCTCTGCCTGCTTTGACTTCCCACAGCCCTAACTCTTTTGGTGAGAGAGGGGAGCCGAGGCATCGGGAACAAGGGTACACGGAGTTCTCCCAGGGCACCAGGCAGCAGCAACACTTAGTGTAGGTAAACAGCTGTGGATAGAAGTTTCTCCGTGGTACTGTGTGGGTGGGTTCCTTCCTGCCGGCACCAGCAGTTAGAGTAATTGGGCTGATTACTGATTACCTTGTGGCAGGTGAGCTGTGTAATCGTGCCCGGGGGTGGGGAGGGTGGGAGGCAGACCTGAACCTACCCCAGTGAGTTTAGGAAACTGAAAGCTGAGAATCTTCCTGCCCCTGGTGCCTCTGGGCAGCAGGTGTACCTGGTACTGGGTAGGAACCTCTAACACTGGGTGGCTGCTTATAGGTATCTCTGCTGACTGTGATGCTGACAAACTCAAGGTCAAGTCTGAACCAGGGAGAACCTGATGGTGGCTGCTCATCTGCCCCTCATCTTCCTCTCCTGCCTACATGAATGGGTACAAAGGGTTCACTAAAGGCTTCATGCCAGGCTCACAGGCTTCAGATGTCCCTGAGAGTCATGGAGGGACTGTACAGCTCGGGTCCATGAGGCCTGTGTCAGTCTAGGCTGTGGGCGCAGGCAGATGGCAGAGTCTGCAGGATCTTGAGTTCAACATCTCCCCCCCCGCCCCCAGCAAAACCCCACCCCACCCAACACACTTTGGCCACATTGACCTGGGCTCTAACCCTGTCTTGGGCTCATCTCCCTGTGGGAGACCAGAACACAGAGCCTTACTGTGCAATTTTGGGGACAAATCTCTGCTGGGGGGCGGGGTAGGGGGTTCTTCTAGGTCAAGAGAGAATGTAGGCCACAGGGTAAAGTAAACAAGTTGAATCTCTGGGAAGAACTATATCCTTCCCAATGGTGTGAGGTTGAAGGCGAGGGCCCAGTGTTCTGGGCCAGGCCACACAGAATTGTCTGGAGGGCAGAGAGATTGACCTTCAGCCAAAAGATGTCTTCCCTGGCCTTTGGGATTTAGTCTACCCTCTTGCTCCCAAATGCCAATCTCGTCCTTAAAGTCCCACAGGCTAGAGATCCTCATCCCGGTGATCTCAGGGCTAGGACTACAGATGAGAAATAAAACGTTACCTGTTAGAACCTGAGAGGAGATGTGCTCTCACGGGCCTGTGTGGGACTGGAGTCACTGAAGGACTGCATCTGTCCTAGTAACTATCAGCTCTTGCCAGAATTCACTTCTAAATATCTGGTTGTCCCCAAGCATCCCTGAGATCCTTTAAGGCTAAGAAGGATATTTTGGGAGAAGAATGTTCTTACTTAAAGTTGAAAAAAAAGATCAGTGTGATTCTTGCTGTTCTAGTAAATTTATCAATCCCCTATAATTTTCTTGACCCAAAAGATAACATGCTGTGCCCTTAAAGAAAGACTCAACCACATCCTTCCCCTACACAGTCTCTTTCCTGTCCCTCTCCTCCTAACCTGGCCTCACAGCCCTGGCAGAAGTGACTCGGCAGCCCACAATTCAAGGCATGGTTTCCCATCATGCTGAGTGTGTGGACGGGTGCGCCCATCTCTGGGAAGCCCCTGATGTTCCTGGGCTAGCTGCTTCCACAGTGACGAGTGATAGCCCCAAGTTCATTTTCCCAGTCCTTCTCCTGTCTTGGGAGGTGACAATACTCAAGAGGGTCCTTGAGCTGAGGGGTCAGTATGTGACCCTTGTCAGATCGTCCCTTCTGTGACGCTCTCCAGAATGGGGACGACCTCAGCAAGAGTTTCGGAGTTAAGCGTGGTCCTCGTGTCCACACATGGCCAGGTCTTGCTACAGCATGGCAGAGTGAACATGCATCTGGTTATTCTGATCCCCTTTTTTGCCTCGCTGAGATCCACTGCGTCCTGTGTTGTTTGAGCTGAGGCCGGTGCTCCCATTTGGGCTGGGTCTCCTTGGGCTCACCAGATGGCGTGAGTGGGTCTAGGGGAAGGGGCCCCTGATGGGATCTGAGAGCAGAAGCAGAGGGTGGCAAGCATCTCCCCCTTCGTGGCCATTCTCTCTCTGCTGCAACGTGCGTTCTCCATGTCTCCAGCACGCAGTGGGCTTTGGCTATCTGTCCTTCCCTCACCCCTCAGGTCACACTGGGCAAGATGGTGGAGACTTCATGTTTTTCCCATGCTCCATTTTCATCTCTAAATCCTTGCTGGACATTTGCCAATAGATGGGAGGTGGAGGCAGGAGGATCAGGAGTTCAAGTTCCTCTTTGGCTACAGGTGAGTTCAAGGCCGTGCTGAGTTACATAAGACCCTGCCTCAAAAAACAACCAAAGTCTGGTGGCAGTGGCACATGCCTTTAATCCCAGGACTCCAGAGGCAGAGGCAGGCGGATCTCTGTGAGTTCGAGGCCAGCCTGGTCTACAGAGTGAGCTCCAGGACAGCCAGAGTTGCAACAGAGAAACCCTGTCTTAAGAAAACAAAACAAAACAAACAAACAAAAAAAAACCCCAAAAGCTGGCGGTAAATGGCAGTATATGCCTGTGATTCCAGGACTTGGGGGGGCTAAGGCAAGATGATCAAAAGTTTAAGGTCACTGGTGCATGCTTTTAATCCCCACAGTCAAGAGTCAGAGGAAGGTGAATCTCTATTGGTTCAAGCCAGCCTGGTCTACATAGAGAGATCCAGGCTAACCAGGGCTACACAGTAAGACCCTGTCTCAAAAAAATCAAATCAAATCAAGACCATCCCAGACTACAGAGTGAGTTGAAGATCAACCTGAGCTACAGAAAATCCTGGTGAAAACCAACGCAAAAACAAACAAAAGAATCAAGGCCGAATTCCTTGGCATGCATGAAAACTGAAGACTCTCCCAAGTTCAAATCTGTCGACTTTCTACGCCAATCCCTTCACACTCGTGAACCCCCAAGTTACTGAACTACTTGCGATCCCCAGGGTCCCTGAGTTCTCCGTATCGCCAGGTTCATGCTCTCATCTGAGCAGAGAACCCTCCTGCTTGGTTTCTACTGTGTCCCCAGAGTACTACAGGAGATGACAGAAAACAACAGTGTTATCTCGCTGTTCTGGGGTTCAGGAGTCTGAGCAGGTTGCACTGGGTTCCTTGTGTAGCTCTCACCAGGCCAAGGGAAAAAAAAAAATCAATGCGTTAGCCAGGTGCTCTCTTATCTGAAGCCCCAGGGACAACATCTGCCTTCCTGCTCACTCAGGCTGGTGGCAGGACTCCGGTGAAGTCCCTGCTTCCTCGATGGCTGGGTGCCATCTCTCTCTTCCCAGCTCATAGATAAGCCACTTTCTTTCCCACGTGTCCCTTCAAATAATGGCACAGTGAGTCTTCTCGTGTTCCCAGTCTCTCTGACTTAGTCTCCCATCGCCGGGTAAAACGCTCCGCCTTAGCAGGGCTCCCCTGATTAGATGTGAGGGGTGTACCCCCTTCTGCCATATGACCACGAGGGTAGCAGCAGAAGATAAAGGGTTAAACGGACCACCCCAGCTCTCGCTTAGCACACCTCCTGCCCTTTGGTCAGGTGTTACCACTGCTGTAAAGCCGTCCTGTCGGTTCACAGGGGTGTAGCTGTGCTCTTCACCCTTCACGGACACCGTACTAAGATATTCGTTTTGGTGTATTAGTGAGCTCTTGGGCATAAGCTGTATCTTACCCCAAGGTCTACAGTTGTCCATACTCAATAAACACAAAAGGAAGGAAGAAGGCAGGGAGGGAGGAACGGAGGGAGGGAGGGAAGGAGGGAGGGAGAGAAGACAGAGGGAGGGAGAGAAGAGGGGATAGAAGGAGGGGAAAGGATTCAAAGACTTTGTGTGTGTGCATGTGTATGTGTGTGTGTGTGTGTGTGTGTGTGTATGTGTGTGTATGTGTGTGTGTGTGTGCTCCCACATGCATGTGGGGTCAGCTTGCCTGTGTATATGTTTAGAGCCAGAGGTCAATATCCAGTGTCTCCTAGCATCACCGTCCACCTTGTTTTTGAGACAGGGTCTCTCCCTGACCCAAGCCGGAACTTACTATATGAGCCATGGGGACCCACTGTCTCCTCCCCTCTGGGGCTGGGGATGCAGACCTTCCTGTTGCACCCAGATTTTTACATGCATTCTGGGGATCTGAACTCAGGTTCCTGTGCTTGAACAGCAGCCACTTCACTGATAGTCTTCCCTGACCTGACTACAAAGCCTTAGCCTGGTTTGAAGGATCACATTTCTATAGATGCTTAGAGCATTCAGTGCCTTTATAGAGCTTTATTCTGCTCCTTCTCTTCCTTCTTCTCTTTTCCAGTCTGCTTATTCTTTCCTTCTTAGAGATTTATTTGGGACATTTTCAGACTCATCACTGTCTACCACCCTAGAAGCCAGAGGTCATGTTCTACATCTTCAGTTCCTAGCCAAGAGTGTGGTCTAGTCATAAAAAGAACCAATCAAGGGCACACATCCTTAATAGTGCAAGACAGGTAGGTAGTGGTACCCTCACTCACAGGGCAGGCACTGGAAGGCCAGGAAGGATCGTTTCTGGAAGTGTGGGAGCGTTTCTCACTTTAGCTAGGAACCCGGTGACATCTCTGCGTAGCATCAGGCTTTGAGTGGGCTGAGGGAGGTCCAGACTCCTCCTCCGTGGGAAGTCAGACTGTCCCACAAGGCTGCCAATCTCCTGCTTTCATTCCACTGGCTGAGGAGTGGGTGCAACTGATCCTTGTCTTTCTCTAGCAGGGAGGCACGCTTACCTGTGTACCTCTGGGACGGTAGGAGAAGACGATTCACAAGCAAAAGGACTGGCATGAAGAGTGATAAGGTGGGGCTGGAGGGATGGCTTGGGGGTTAAGAGCAGCAGCTGCTCTTCCAGAAGACCTGGGTTCAATTCCCAGCACCCATGTGATGGGTTATAGCCATCCATAACTCCAGTCCTGGGCATCTGATATCCTGTTCTGACATTTGAGGGCAGTGCACACACAGACATAACTTTCCTCATGTTGACAGTTTCCACTTCCTTACAGAAGACAATTTTTACAGCGCCTGCCTTTTAAGCGCAATCAGAATACTTCTGCAGCTAGTACACAGTTTAATTGGCGCCTTATTTCTGTAAAGATCATTTCTCTTTTTCTATGAACTATTAAGCCAGTTTAGGAGCATTTAGCAAAACTATTCTCAAGCAAATTATCGAACTTGTTTGCAGTTCATCCAAGAAGGAGGCGAGGAGTTAGGTTGATTCTCCCAGACAGCGGCTCCCTCACCTCCTCCCGCTGTGCCCTTCCCCCTGCCCACATGAGAGCAGTCCAGAAGTTTCTAGAAGCCGTTTGCAAAGTTCTAACTCTTGTTCCCCTGGGAAGACAGCAAGTGGGACAAACAACCTCCTTGGCCCTCTCCCAACCTTTGGCCCTTCATGGATACGGCAAGATGACAATTACTCAGTCATTCAGAGAGGGACAGCTATTCAGGGCCGGAAACGCTTGCTAGTTACAAAATAACATTCTGGGTAGTTACATTGTAAGTTACCTGTTAGGATGAACTTTGGAGCATTTACTGAAGTTGTATACAGTGTGTGTGTGTGTGTGTGTGTGTGTGTGTGTGTAGTGTGTTTATTGATGGCAATAACTTTTCTGTTTGTAAGGAAGTCTTGGCAGGAGGGAGTAAGTCCAATGTGTGGAGCAGGTTGTCTGAGGAAGACCTTAATTGGGAGACATCCTGTGAGAGACTCTCTTCCTGGGCAGAGATCTCTCTCTACTTACTACTGTGCGCTCCTAGGATCGTTTGCACACCCACTACTGTGAGTCACACATTTTCGCCATACACTCCCGACTCTCTAATTCACTACACTGGATTCCAGACAGGGTCCAAGATCCATTTAGCTGTAAAGCCTAAGGCAGTGTCTCCAGAAGTGCAAGAACTGTGAACGTTCCCACTCCGTGTTCCAGGGAATGCTTCCAATAGGTTTGGAAAACACTATACACTGTTTCTTTCAGTTGACGAGTTTTAGTAGATCCACATGTAGAAGGTCCTTAAAAGTCCTGTATTTGACGTAGTTTGTTTACTGGCATGGTGATTGAGTTCCTACCACATACCAGGTATTATTCTAAGTACCAGCGCGATGTCAACGAGTAGGCTAGATTCTGGTGTTCTGTTGTCTCAGAAGAGCAGACTCACAAGTAAAATGATTGGCATGGAGAGTGATGTGGTTGGGCTGGAGAGATGGTTCAGGGGTTAAGAGCACTGGCTGCTCTTCCAGAGGTCTCAGGTTCGATTCCCAGCACCCACATGGCAGCTCACAACTGTCTCTAACTCCAGTCCCAATGCCCTCTTCTGGCCTTCAAGTGTGCCAGGGGAGCATGTGGTACACAGGCTACAAGCAGGCAAAATACCTAAACACATAAAGTAAAATAGCAAAAGTAAATAAATAATGAAACGTGGGTGCGAAGCGTCTCCCTTCTCAGGCGATTGGCTTCCCTTGGGAGGGTTTCGCATCCTAGGAGGTTCTGTGGCTTGGAACTCCAGCAGAGAACTGCAGGCGTCAGCCAGCGGGTGGGAGAGCCCATCTCTGCTGCCTCAGATTTTTATCTCATTTCACTTTGAATTATAAAGCATGACCCCGCAGTCAACGGTTACTTCCAACGTTTATAAGGGTGTTCACCTAGATTGTTTTTGTTAAGTTTTAGGCATTTTATTGCCCATCTGCCTCTTGACTGTTGGATTTTTTTTTTTTTATTACTTCCTAGAAAGTTTAAAAACCAATGGGATTGAGCGACAGAACGGTCAATAAAGTGAAGGTGGCGCTAGACCAGCGGTTCTCAACCTGTGGGTCCCAACCCCTTTGTGGGTCGATCAACCCTTCCACAGGGGTCTCCTAAGACCATCTGCATATCAGATATTCACATTATGACTCATAACAGTAGTAAAATCACAGTTCTAAAGTAACAACAAAATAATTTGTATTGTCGGTGGTCACCACAGCATGAGGAACTGTTTTAAAGAGTCGAAGCACCAGAAGGTTTAGAACCCCTGCTCCGTATGATAACAGGACAAAAGGGGTATATCAGGTCCAAAGGAGTCATTTCCAGAAGGGACACATGGCGGCCTGTGGTACCTATCAGCACACCAAAGCCCACACTGGCCTCCAGGCTCCCTCAGTGTCACAGGTCCCTGTAACACACTTCAGAGTCCATGCTGGCCAGCATCCTGGCTCTCACTGTGCTCCTTCCAAAAACTTCTCCAGCTTACAGGCTTCCCTCCCCCGGCTTCTCATTCTCCTTATAATGCTGAGATTCCAGCCATGTACTCTCCTGGTCTTCTTTGCCTGAACTCTCTCTGTCTTCCTCTCTTTCTCTCCTCTCATGGCCAGGTCCAGTCTGCTGGCCATGTTCAGTCAACTACTTTGTCTCCCTGCTCTGGACTCTTCTAGATGCCTCTGGCTATCCCTCCCCCTCCCCCATATCTACAATAAAAATCTTCTCAACCGTACCTTGGGCAGTCACGTTCTCAGTTTATACAGAGTGAGAACTGTCAGCCAGCATTCTATGGCTTAAGGTTGGGTAGTCCCTATTCGTGTGAGTGGATGGGAAGGGCCTGGTAAAAGGAATTGAAATCATAAATCAGGAAGAGCCTCAAGACTAGCAGAGGAATGTGGCACTGCTCGAGATTATGGAAAAATGGTATAGAATGTTCTGGCTGTTCAGGAGCCAGTCAGGACACGGCAAGTCTTCCTCTGTCTGGGGAGATGGTTGGTTACTTGCAGGAATCTCATGTTCATTGAGGCAGCAGAAGTAGGAGGGTAAGGAGTTTCGGGAAAGGACTGTTTCAGAGTCCAGGACAGTTAAGAAATAGTTTCATTTTCAGGGCAAACTCGGCTACCAAAGTCAGTCTACAAGGACAGAGAAAATAATAATGTTCACAAGTACACCCTACATCTCTACAACCTTCTAGTGCTTTCTGTGCACTGTGTACTGATTATTATTTATTTACTCATTGAGATGGGCTCTCACTATATGTATCTGGGTCTGACCTCAAACTTACAATCCTCCTGCCTCAGCTTCCCAAATGCATTATTTTACTATCCATGACAACGAGGCTGGGGAGATGGGTCAGCGGATTCAGCACTTGCCACACAAGCTTGAAGATGTGAATGTGGACCCGAGGGCCCCTGTAAACGGGAAGCAGCTGTGACAGCTGTCTGTAATCTCAGCACTCAGGAGACAGAGGCAGGTGAACTTTGTGAGTTCAAGGACAGCTTGGATTGTGTGGTGAGTTCCAGGTCAGCTATGGCTACATAGCGTCTTTAAAATAAATAAATAAATAAATAAATAAATAAATAAATAAATAAATAAATAAATAAATAAATAAATAAAATGTATAAAATGTATTAATATTCCTTGCTGCTGGATTTAGTTTGCTAATATTTTGCTTAAGACCTAAATAATTTTTAAAAATTTATTTATGTATATGAGTCCTCTATACTCCTGTACGCCAGAAGAGGGCATCAGATCTCACTATAGACGGTTGTGAGCTACCATGTGGGTGCTGGGAATTGGATTCAGGTCCTCTAGAAGAGCAGCCAGTGCTCTTAACCGCTGAGCTGTCTCTCCAGCCCCCAAGACTTTTCTTAATTACAAATAAAGCTAAGGCAGTCTCAGATGTTTGTTGTAATTTACTACGTATGTCAGCTCCTGTGCCCCCACGGAGGTGGGCTCCCGCCCTCTTTCTCCTCATTTGCTGCAGCCATTGCTCTGTTGACAAGCTTTACAGTGTAACCCGAAGGCGTGCTCCTCAGCTCCTATATGTCTCTCTCTCTTGGTCCCCAGCTTCAAGGCCTAGTGCTGGAGGGTTTACAGTTCTAGATGTTTGAGACAGTTAATAGCCACAGGGCAACTCTCAGCCAAGGAAGAACAGAAATGTGGTTCATGTCCTCTCTTCTCCCCTGACACACAGGGTTCAGAGGACTGCTCTGCCCAGATTGCTCAGCCTTAATTGTGTTGCTTGTTTGTATTTTGTTTATTTTTTTTCCTGGTTCCTCCTGTCCCCATATAAAACAATTTACCTTCCCAAGTGAATTGCCCGTGTCCACGCGTTTGACGCCTGTTCTGCTCTCTGGAGTGCCTGGCTATGACCCTTACCTTTTATTGAGCTATCGGTCCGGTGTTCTTTTTGTGAGAATGCTTGGAGAGCCAATTCAATATTTCTCTCCAGTGGGCTTAAAGCCCTTCAGACTACTGTTACTTAGTCGGCTTTAATAAATTCCTTTTCCAGGCACTTGCCCGTTTCTAAAATGTGTCAGAATCAGGCTGTCTATTCCAGTTTTTCAATCATTTAATTTCCACATCATCGTTAGAGATCCCTTCAAGCCCCTAAACAATCATTTGTTTCTTCTTTCTTTATGTGCTAACTAATCTTGCCATAGGATTGTCTATATCATTATTTTTAAGATCTAATTTTTAAATTTCTGTGTTACATAGTTAAATTTTTTTCCTGATGGTCTGTTAACTTATTTCTATGCTTTTAAAATAATTTATCGGTTCCCCTTTCTTATACAGGACACTCATCGCATTAATTTTGAAATTCAGAAGTACTTTGGTGCAACCGTTTTCAGCTGTAGCTCATGGGCTGTAAAACCGGAAGCCAGGGGCCATTCCCTAGCCCTGCAAGTCTGCAACCAACCTCTTCACATTCAGCTTGCCTGTTAGTCTTGGGTAGGGTTCCCGTTGCTATGAAAAAACACTGTGACCAAAAAGCAGTGTTGGAAGGAAAGGGTTTATTTCAGGTTACACATCCCCAACGCAATCCTCGGCAGAAGGAATTCAGAGCAGGAACCTGCGAGCAGGACCTGGAGCAGAGGCCATGGAGGAGTGCTGCTTACTGGCTTGCTTCTCATGGCTTGCTCAGCCTGCTCCATGTGGTTCTCAACTTTCCTAACGCTACAACCCTTTAATTTAGTTCCTTATGTTGTGGTGACCCCCAACCATAAAATTATTTTTGTTGCTACTTCATAACTGTAATTTTGTTTCTGTTAATGAATCTCAATGTAAATATCTGATATACAGATGGTCTTAGGTGACCCCTGTGAAAAGGTCATCCGACCTCCAAAGAGGTCAGGACCCACAGATTGAGAACCACATAGTTCCCAGGACTACCAGACCAGGAGTGGCACCGCCCACAGTGAACTGATCCCTCCCCCATCAGTCATCAGTCAAGAAAATGTACCACAGGCTTACCCACAGGCCAGTTTGGTAGGCGTATTTTTTCAAATGAGATTCCCTCTTCAAAACAACTGTAGCTTGTGTCAAGTTGACGTGAAAGTAGCCAGCACAACCTTGGTACCTGTATCATGGGTTGGCACAAGAGTACGAAATGCAGAGCACATAAAATAATACCCACCTCGTAGTACATGCCAAACAAGTCTTAGTGTTATATTCTTCCATGAAAATACTGTCAGTTGAATTCATAAGCTTCAATGTATGATCCAGAGAGAGGATCGTCCTGCAAAGAGGCCACAAGTTAGTCGTGGTTATGTGACTCGTTCTGACCAATAAGTACAGTGGACTTGTGAAACACAGCTTACAGGGGCTGGAGAGATGGCTCAGCAGATAAGAGCTCAGGCCGCTCCTGCAGAGAACCCTCACTCACATGGCAGTACATAACTGTCTGTAATTCCAGTTCCAGGAGATCTGGTGACCTCTCCTAACCCTCCTGGCACCAGGCATACACACAGTGTGCATGCATACGCGCAGGCCAAGTAATCACATAAATAAGAATAAATAAGTAAAAATAAAATAATATTTATTCTTGCCCCAAAACAGACAAAATACAGATCAGAGCAATCTAGAGCCTTGGGCCGTACAGACAGTGGTGGCCTGCAGGGGTGTCTGTTGACACCTTGAACAAAAATGTAAAATAGAAGAAGAAACTTGTTAGGTCCAATGATCCGAGGTAGTTTTGTTTTTTTGTTGCTATTCTTGGGCTTTTGCTGTTGTTTGTTGGTCTGAGATTATTCTTGATTATGTGTACGTGTGGTGGGTTGGATATGTGCACACGTGTGCAGGGGCCACAGGGTCAGATCCCCTGGGGCCAGAGCTACAGGTGGATGTGAGCCGCCGGACGTGGGCGCTGGGAACCAAACTCACGTCTTCCACAAGAGCGATCCATTCTCTTCAATGCTGAGTCATCTCTCCCACTTCTTAGTTATTGTTGTGAAAGTGTCTCTTGTACCTAAGGCCAGCCGCCAACTCCTTACGTAGCTGTGGATGATCCTGACCTTTGTATAGGCGGGGGCGTATGGATACGTGTGTGTCTCTGTGCCCAAGTCGAAGCCTCAGTCCTGTCTCTCACTGAACCTGGAGCTAGGCTGGCAGCCGGTACGCCCCAGTGATCCCCCTGCCTCCACTCGCCCCCACCTGGGTGCTTCCAGGTACTGAGATTTCAAATCAGGTCCTTCCTCCTGCTTGCAGGGCATGAACACTCTTACTCGTGGAGACATCTACCCAGCCTCGACTTGAGCCCATCACCCCCCACCCCCACCCCCGTCTCTGTCTCCAATTGCTGGATCACAAGCATGTCCCACTGCGCCCAGTGTAAATTATCATGTATGTTCCCAGAGTAACCTATCCTCTTCTGCTCGATCTTGCTTTTGTTATTTGGATTGTGGTCAGAGGATGCAAAACGTATGAAAGCGAAGCTTTAAATATTGAGACTAGGTTTGTGCCCTAACATGGCCAGTTTTCATAAACATCCTACCAGTGCTCGAAAATAATACCTATTCTCCTAATTGCAGTGTGGAACGCTCTGTACTGGTAGCTTAATTCAAGTTGGCCAATTGCCTTCTTTATCTTCGCTTATTTTAAATTGCATTTTCTTTTTGTTTTCTTTATACGTCTGAGTGAGTGTATGCACAGAGGAGACCAGAAGAGGGAGTGGGCTCCCTAGGTCTAGAGTCACAGGTGGGTGTGAGCCGCCTGAGGTGGGTGCTGGGGTCTGAACTCTGAACCCCATGATTGAGCAGCAAGAGCTCTTAGCCACTGAGCCGTCTCTGCACCCTCCTCTATTAATCATCTTCTGCCTGCTAAGTCTCCCTGGCATCAAAGGTTTCTGGGTGTGGCTGTGAATGTCTCTTCTTTTCACCCTGTCCCTCTGTTGCCTGTGCCCGCTGCTCTGTCACCGGGCGCACAAGCTTAGGATTGCAGGGGAGTCCTGGCAGACTCTTCATACACATCTGGAATTTTAAGCCAATCTCCTTCTTTCGCTAGGATGTTTATTGACTGACAAATTACTGCGGTTACTGGCACGCTCTGCCTGGCCGCTACCACCTTATTACGCGCTTCATCCCGTACTCGAGCACAGCCCGACTTCCTGACTCCCTCCCGCACATCTCTGATGTCTCATATTCCCTGTGTCTGTCTCTCTGATTATATTCCAAGATATTTTAGGATAACTATAACTTCCAGTTCACCCAGTTTTTCCTCAGTTATGTCCAAAAGACGACTTAATCTACCCAAGGAGTTTTAAGATTAACACAGTACTATTTTTCTTTCTAGAAATTCATTTTGGTTCTTTCCCCATGTCTTCTCATTTATTGTTTCTTTTTACCTGATTTTTTTTTAAGTTTCTTTTTTATTTCTCTAAGCCAATTAAACTTGCTTTTTATAACGTCTGGAAGTTTTCAGATCTGAAGTTCTTAGGCTGTTTCTGCTATGGTTTGTGTCCACGTGTGCTTTGTGACTTTGGCAATGAATTATAATTTCTTGAAATTCACCAGTGGCTAGTATTTGAGCAGGGCTGAGGCTGAGCATTCTGCAGAGGAGTTCTGCTGAATTGTGCCAGTAGCCACATGATCACCGTGCGTACATTTATTTCCTTTCATTTATTTTTTTGTTTGTTCGTTTTGAAGACAGGGTTTCCCTGTTAGCCCTGGCTGTTCTGGAACTCACTCTGTAGAACTCAGAGATCCTCCTGCCTCTGCTTCCAGAGTGTTGGGATTAAAGGTGTGCACCACCATGCCCAGTCCTTTTCCCTTATTATTTTGGGGGTACCATTAAGGATTGGGCCCGAGACTTCGTGCATGGTAAGCAAGCACTCAACCACTGAGCTCTATTTTAATTTTTATTTTGAGGTGGAGTCTCACTCCGTTGCCCATACTGGCCTTGAACTCACTCCGTAGCCCAGGCTGACTCTGAACTTTTGACCCTCCCACCTCAGCGTCAGCAGCTGGATTACATGCCTGAGCCATTAGGTCTGATTTCTAGGATTGCTTCAAATACATTATGCTTGAAGTTTTAGGATCAGAGAACTTGTGATTTTCAACTACAAACACAAACAAGCACTGGGTTTGGGTTACAAATTTAAGAGACACTATTTCCTACCATTTAGAATGGCGAAAGCCAGTTTTCCCCTTCTCCATAGAGGTTCACTGCCCAGTCTCCTTATAGACAGCTGGCAGGTCTGCTGTGAGAGACCCCTTCACACAAGCCAGTTCTTGAGCTTTATTTCCCATCCCCATGTCCTGTGAAGACATCAAAACAAAAGTTCAAGAATGTAAGCGTTCTGCACAAACTCAGGATGAAGATGAGCTTTGAAAGGTCCTGGCTTACTAACCCCAGATCTTACTTTCACTTACTATTATCTATCATCTATCTATCTATCTATCATCTATCTATCTATCTATCATCTACCTATCTATCTATCATCTATCTATCTATCTATCATCTATCTATCATCTATCTATCTATCTATCATCTATCAATCTATCTATCATCTATCTATCTATCATCTATCTATCGTCTATCTATCATCTATCTATCTATCTATCTATCTATCATCTATCATCTATCTATCTATCATCTATCTATCTATCTATCTATCTTACAGTACTAAAGATCTAGCCCACAGCCTCATGCATGCTAGGCAAGTGCTTTATTACCGAGCCCTCTAGTCCTTTTAATTTATTAATTTATCTATTTTGGGATGTGCTTTTGCTAAGTTGTCTGGGTTGGTCTTGACCTTGTGACCTTCCTGCCTCAGTCTCCTGAACAGCTGGGGCCACAGGCTCACTTCCTTTTGAGCTCTACAGGTGCCTTTCTTTAGTGTCAGTTTAGTGATGAATTTAGGATTTTAGATTAGTGCTCCAATTGGGAGGATGATTCAAGGTGTGTAACACATTCTACTGTTAGAAATGAACTATCTTTTCGTTTGTTTGTTTGTTTGCTTGTTTGTTTGAGACAGGGTGTTTCTGTGTAGTCCTGGCTGTCCCAGAACTCACTCTGTAGACCAGGCTGGCCTTGAACTCAGAGATCTGTCTGCCTCTGCCTCTGGAGTACTGGGATTAAAGGTTTGCGCCACCACCGCCTGGCTAAACTATCTTTTCAACTTTGACACAAGTAATTGTTTGTCTCCAATTCCTCCCAGATGCTCTGTCCTTAAAGGGTATATGCTGTTTGGAAGAAAGAAACAGAGCAATAAATCTGTAATTGCTAGGGATCAAATGTTAATCGATTAGTTAATGAAGTAAGATAACAAATGATTACAGGAGAGACGATTACTAACCACAAAGCAGGTATTGTGTCTCTTCACAAGAAGACCTTTGATAAGGAAATAAACCAGCTGTAAACACCAAAGGCGCCTTACTGCTGGGCCAGAGTGTACGGGTGCAACCTACAGGAGATACAGGATCAGCCCAAAGTCTAAGATCCACGGAACCAGAGGAAAGGTGCTGGGTAGGGCGGTAGAGATACACTGGCGAGTCTCAGCACCCAGCCCGGAGGAAAGCATTAACTCAGTCATCTTTAGAGAGCACAGGATTTTCTCGCTTGTTTTTTACTTTCGCCTTTGAGATTCACTTCTAATTCCCACCAAGTTCAAACGTAAAGGTTCTGGAAAAAGAAAAATTGCATCAAGGATTCGGTTGTTGGGACTCATTGCTCTTGATTGGTCATCCTGCTCAGAACTTCCAGACCAGCTCTTTGAGAAACCCACAGGCTGGTTTCCCTGTCTGGACACCTGTCAGCTTGCTTATTTGTGCTGGGTCACCTCTCTCCACCTGAGGCTCAGGTCCTTCTGCAGGGAAAGGAAGGAGACTATGGTGTCTGAGATATTAATTTCCTGCCCAGGTCATAGGCTCTCGGACCATCAGCTCTGCGTGGCGTCTGAGACGAAACAGAGGTGCATGAGACAAACTGTGAGAAAAGGTAGGGTAGGCCAGCAAATTGTGTCTAGAGAGAGAAGAGGGTAGGGAGAGAGTTTACGGGTCAGAAGTGCAACCAATATGTGCCCGTGAAGGACGGCAAAGCCCGGGTGATTTGGGCCTCTTCCCCACATTCTTGTGTAACTTAGTAGTTACCACTCAGAGGTCAGCCAAGTTGGACACCCCTTCTCCTGAGATCAGTAACCCCAATAAAGTGACAGCTGCCCTCAAGAATGTGGGTTAAAGAAAGGTCTTTGGTGGTGGCCAAGCTGAGAATCGAAAGGCTCCTCTCCTGCTCTGATGACCCTCAGAGGCCACCATACCATCTCCGGGGAGGGCCTGCCTACTGCTGCTGGTTTGGTCTAATCAGGACCATTGATTCTAAATGGTCTGTAGTTGCAGCTGTAGTTGCAGACGCAGATTACATCTTCACTCCTACCTGGATCCTTCCTTAGGCTCTGCTTAACCAAGCCAAGCGTGCCAGAGAATTTGGCAGCTCCAACAGCGGTTCCTTCAGCTGTCCCCAAAAGACTCTTGATTGCTAGTTGTGTAGGGAGCCCTCTCTGCACACCCAGGCCTGCAGTGCACAAAGATGCTGTCCTTTGCCCAAAAGGAGTTCCCAGTCCCAGTGTAGATACACTGTCCGTTGCTCACTGGCTATGTTTGCACGTGGGATCTCACCTCTGCATCTGGGAACAGGGTCCTCTGAACATCAGTTTCTCATTTGCAAAATGAGAGCAATACAGATGGCCTCTGGAGAACACCAGGGACTAGGTTTTAAGTGGACTTTTTATTGAGCTAAAACACACATAAAGGACAGACTACAGATCTCAAGTGAAGATCATAGTTCTCATAAAGTAAATGCACGCAGCTACTCAGGTCAATAAATAGCCAGGACCTATACCGTGGAAGCTCCCTAGTCCTTGTCATGACCTTTAGCCTCCTTCCCAAGGCATCTCCTGTTTAGCTTCTGACCCAGTCAGGCACATTCCACGCTTCCAGCTGAACCTACACAGCAGTTTCAGTTGGCACATGCCACACAGGGCACAGAGTCTAAGGGTTCTACCGTTCTAACCTGGTGAGATCCCTTTTCTGAGGTTAAAGGTCCGAACATATGTACTTCTGGAGTACTTTCAGAATTTGTTAGGCAACCTTCCAAATATTTCGAGCATTTACCCTAAGACTCCGAGGGCTAGCTGTAATACAGGATGGAGAGTTATCCGGGTCCATAGTATCATGGATGTCAGCATCCTGCCTTCCATTAGGATCCACAAATGCTTTCTGGGCCTGTGTAGCACAACATCAAGGGCTCCTTTTGAGACAGGTGGGTCCATTAGCTTGCTGCCTGCAAGCTGCTTAAAGATTCAATATGCATTCTGATGGGACTGGGCAATAGAAGCTTAAAGGCTGCACTATGACAGGTCCAGGCTTTGACAAACTGGCCCTGGTATCAAACGGAAGGTCTCCCACTTCGTGAATAGGGCCGTTTTGGGGAAGAAAACAGCCTAAGCCTTGATGCTAACTGCTTGAGCCTGGAAGCCTCGGAGCACGCCTTAAGAAGTCCTGCATCTACATACGGGAGCTTTACCTTCCAGAGCGAGAGCTTCTAAACAGGAAGAGGGTCAAAGACAGTGTGTCTAGCTTTCTTTTCTAAAATCACTGCCTTCGTTGTCAAAAAGCTTCAGAAAGGGGAGACGCAGGGTAGGGTTAGATACGACAGCAGACCTGGCCTGAGTTCCTGCCTGGTAGCTCCCTGAGAATGAGCTTTGACAGCACATCTAGCACGCTGACACTTCTGGGTCTTCTCTAAAGCAGTGGCCTTGGAGAGAGGATGTCCTGTGTGGTCTGCTAGGCATAGGGAGGCAATATTCTGACTTTTTAAAACATTGTTTTTGAGTTTTGCTTGCTGGTTTGTTAAAGGCAGGTTTCAGTAGCCCAAGCTGGCCTTAAACTCTCTGTATAGCTGAGTCTCGCCTGGAACTCCTAATTCTTCCACATTCTCAGTTCCTGGAATTGTAGGTTTGTACCACTAAGGCCAGTTTTATTATTATTTTTAATCACTGAAAGATCAAGTTTTAATATGTTGATTATATTATAGGGACATCAATACCACCACCTCTGGCCCTCCTATCCAGGAGCCAAGGGTCATGTCTACTTTATGAAATATCTGAGTGCAAAGAATAGATGCCACAGAGAGTCAGGACAAAAGTTTCAAAAAGCATCAAAAATATCATTTGAAATGAGAGCGGGTATTCATTACTGTTGATGGTGAGTCCCATCCAGAGTTACAGCATGACTTGAACTATTAGCAATTCGCTATTGAGCTATTAGCTACTGGTAATAATTTCAAAATGACTTCCATATGCAGGCACGGCAGTTTCTCTTTTGCCAGTGGGTTTTCCCAATAAAAGCATCTTGAGATCACTTCTTGACCATATGACATCTCAGCAGTACACAGCACAGGACACCACTGCGGTCCTGTCCACAGGAACGCCAGCTGGAAGGGGTGGTGGGCAGCACAAACACAAGCTCTAATGTTTGTGGTGTCGTGCCCCCCACCCCCTGCTAAAGATCAAAGGTGAAAGGAAAGAGCTGTCAACGGCCACATCTTTCTGGAGTTGGAGCCTCAGGGGAGAGATGTTCAATGCATTCCTGGGCTGCTGATGAAATGTCCTTCCTGTTCTGGAGAAACACGTGGGTGTGCCCAGGATCTGGATTATGGGGCTTTTGCTCACTGGTGTGAAAGAAGGGAGATGATTGCCCAAGCACCCTCCCTGAAGACTCTCCTCTACAGAAGGGGGCTTTGGAAAGCAGCCGGTTCTCCCCTGCTGGCTTCCCAGGAGGCACTGTGACAGTAACTCCACTGTAGCCTGCTTCCAAGCAGCTCATTCCTAAACCACAGAGCCTCTCCATCACCTCCATCAGGAGGCTCTTTCCACAAGATGCTCTTCTTTAGAGGACCAGACTGCAAATTCCCAAGTGGATTGCAAATGGGATTCTCCTCATCTCCTGCAAGACTATTCATGATCCTTGGAAAACCCTCAGACGGTACAGTGTGGGAAAGGAGTCCTGAGCCTCTGGTTTGCTCCAACGGTATGAATAGTTGGATGCGGGTTGGAGAACAGTCACTGTCTGCTGGAGATTTGGACAGGAGCCTAGCAAATACCTGGGCTGCTCTCTTTGGAGGTGCAGGTAGAAGTCTGCATCTCCCCATCTGGCCCCCCAAGGCTCTGAATCACACTGTGTGCGGGCCAGCGGATTGGCAACCTGGCCTTGAGGGTGTGGGAGCAGTTGGGAAACAAACACCCTAAAACTTCAAGGATAGAGACATGAGCTGGGCTGCTGGGAATGGAGAAGTGGAGCTAGAGAGATTCAGAGTGGATATCTGGCAGTGCCCAACACTTCTTAGAGCAGGCTGAGTCTGCAGCTCTCACTCATGACTCCCCAGAGCTGGCCTATGCCAGACAAGTCAGGATGTCTGAGGCGCCATCGACTTCCTGCGGCTGGAAGACCCAGTGCTAGAAAATGCAGGATGGTGGTTAGGATGACACCTGACTTAAGGCCACAAAAACAAACGTCGGCAGATGCAGGTTGTCTCGGTGACTTCATGCTCACCACGGGACTCTGGGGGAAGAAATGTCCAAAGGCATTTGGCCACCACGGAGTCACTGTGGGATTTTTGAGGGTGGCCCCTGTATTCTGTGCTAGTCTCTCGGGTTTCAGGCTCTCAGGAAAGCATCCCATGAGTGCTGAACTTGTCTCACTCAGAAAGGCAAAACTCAAACAAATTCTGGCTGGAGTCTACAGTCATCAATTGTTCCAGAATATGTGTGAGAGAGAGAGGCGGGGGGAGGGGAGAGAAGAATAGAAAAGCCATTTCAAGGCATCTCTTGCTTGAGGAGGACTTATCTTTATGTATCCTGGGTCTTGATGAATACGCATATCTACTGGATGGCAGTTCAACACTTGAAGACCGTTGCCCCGAGAGGCCCCTTTCAGTTGATTGGGTTTTATTGCTTCCAGCTTCCTCCATTTATTCATTTCATTTCCATCATCTGAACACAAACGAGAACAGCCCCAGATCCTGTTTGTCCTAAGAAATAGATGTGAACCTTCCCAAACTTAATTTCTTAAAAGCATCTAAAAGAGAAACCAAGTGAGCAGGTGCTCTAGTCCCTGTTCCTCCATGACCCTGTGGCTCCGGGGCTCTGAGGACATCTTCCTTCGGGCAGCCATGGGGTGAAGGGTTTGCTGCCAGCCCTCCCATGCCCACAACAATCAAATATTAAGGAGGAGGAAGAATCCTAAAAGGAGAGAAAGCAAACAGTCAGAGGGAAGTTCCATTGAGAACTCAAGGATATTCTTCTACTGGGAAACCCTCT
Organism: Cricetomys ansorgei; assembly: GCA_026225945.1. Taxonomy (NCBI): domain Eukaryota; kingdom Metazoa; phylum Chordata; class Mammalia; order Rodentia; family Nesomyidae; genus Cricetomys; species Cricetomys ansorgei. The sequence goes on along the minus strand of JAMJFZ010000271.1, from coordinate 8,480,949 downwards.
GTCTCCAGCACAGGGTCTGTAAGAACCTCAAGGAGGTAAGGGGATGCACTCGAGTTCTGACATGATAGCCAGAGGCTCAGAGAGGGCCAGCCGATCTCAGAGACATTGCCTAGGGTGTGGAAAATGGGGACTCATAGGCTGAGGACAAGCCACATCAGCCCAAGCCACCCATAGGCACCCAGGGCCTGGTAGAGGTGCCCAGACATCAGACTTTGCCTTACAGACACAAGGCGGTCTCAGGCTGGGCCCTGCAGCCTTGCCTGCAGGGCGTCTGCACCTGGTGGGGATCTTTTATTGCTTACAAATGGCTGAGTTCACGGAGCTCTAACGCAGTGTCTTCTGTGGGGCTGAATGCATATGCTTCTGTAAAAGCTGATCAGAGACAAGCACTGGGCAGAGGCAATCTGACTGGCAAGTGACCGATTCCATCCTTCCCAGAGATAATCGAAAATTCAAGAAATGCTATCTTTAGAGAAAAGAAAAGGAAAATTCGGCTCCCTGAAGAGGAACAGGCATGTGGTTCATGTATCAGTCCAGAGGGGGTTTAAAAGCTCTCGAGCAGAGTCACCAGAGAATGCTGCCTACCCTCAGGCTCCAGAGAAGAGACTGTAGGACAGTAACCTCTTTTCCAGTGTCTAACCAGGAAGATGTTGGGGACAGGATACCATGAGAGGTTCTAGAAGAGCAAGAGGAGAAAGAAATCTTGCTCTCCACCTCCCCCTCCCAGGTTATAAAATAGCCATTTTTAGAGAAAAGCTGGGTGGAAAAAATTCTTGTTCAATATGGATACAAGATGTCTTGTTAAAAGGTAACAAACTGCACGATACAGTAACACATCCTACGAAGACCAGAGATGTTGGGTCGCTTTTGCCTAGAGAGAGTGCGAAGGGTTTTCTGGGATGGACGGAGATATGAAGGAGAGCAGATTCTGGAGAGTCAAATGAGAGGCGGTGGTCCAGGAATCGGGGAAGATGAGGAGGAGGTAATGGGGGTATGGTGAGGGGAGCAATCACAGAGTGCGCTCAACACAGCGATGACATCCAGAATCTTGCAAATTTGCCAAACCTAGAACATCTGAGTACGTGGCTAGATTTTCTAGACTGTGATCCAAGAGGTGAAAAGTACATGGAATTGTTCTTGAGGGACAGAATGAAACACTGGAGGCTGTTCAGAGACAAGACTAGGGTTCAAGTGACTCCGACAGTCCCCAGCTGTAAAAATGTCAGTAAGTTTTAAGGGGCGAGGAGAATGTTTGCTACTTGACAGGAAGATTGAATAAAACATTCCAGAGGATTCTTTTTGTACTCTATAACGTGTTACATATGTTAACTTCTAGCCTCACTGCTCTGAAAAAGATTCACAGTCGTTCACTAGGGACTGTGTAGGCGCTTGTCTTCCATCAAGTCTTCCAGAGGCTTGCAGGGCTTCAGGACGCCCTGAGATGTTAGTTGTTGAGATTACGCTTTTCTTCTCACGAGAGGAGGCTTTCCCATGATGCTCCAGAAAGTGATGTTTTCATTTAGAATAAAGAACCCGTCCACCAGTCTGGTAGGGCTTCCGAAGGACCACTTCCATTCATTTGACATAGTATCCATCAAACACTGGGTGCCTCCTTTCTGAAATCGGTAAAACCTTTTCAGAACGTTTCCATTACAACCCTTATTGAGCTGCTTCACGACTTCCCGTCAAAACTCCACTGTCTGGAAGCTCTTCCTTCTGTTTAGCCTCTGTCGGGTTCTTGGCGTTGATCATCAAGAGCTAAATGGGGCTGAATTTCTTCCACGCAGCACACCTGTCTGACGAATGGTCACTGCATTAGCGGACTTGCTGGCTCCAGTCCTGCAGTGACCGACTGGGTCGCCCTGGGCCTCCCTGTCCACTCTGAACCTCCTCAGCATGGTCTTCCCTGACTGTCGGGTGACGTTGTGAGTATCTGTATTCTAGAACACTCTTATGTTCATGTATTCAGACATCCGCCCAAAGGAGGGAACGCTATCGACCTCGTCCAGCATCTGGTGCTCAGAGAACACGCAGGATGAGCCGAGTAACTTTTATCCCAAGTTTTCGACAGCGAGTTCTCAGTAGCAATCACAGTTCCGAGTCTTGGGTGTACTTTCTGCCCGTTTCATTCCTTCACACCAGAGTGTCGGTGGCAAGGGAGGATCGGGGTGCAGAGACCTCCGAAGCTAATGCAAAGCCCACTGGAAAGAAATCGCAGTTAGCCAGGGACGTGCTCCCCGCCTCACGTTAACAGAGGAACGGGACGCAACTCCAGCCTCCACTCCGGGTCCCCGGTGCTTATCCCAACCGGTGCAGTCCGGTTGAACGCCCTGTAGCAGAAACTCGCTTTTCCCACGCTCGCGCGCACAGAATGGCTCCCCGCGTCGGGGTCCAAGGTCAGCTCAGGTGCGGGTGACGCACCTGGTGGAGGCGTCTGCGGCTGGCTGGGTGGAACCACGGCGGCGGGGATGGGGGAGGGATGGGGACGCGGGCACACCGCGGATCTCCGCAGGCAGTGACGTGGGTCCGCACACGCCAAGTCACGGTAGCAGCCTGAGCTGCGCTACGGCCGGCGGTCCTGGACCTTTCCGCGAGGCAAGGTCTCCCGGGCGACGGAGCAGTGGTGGATTCCACGTCAAGATGGTTTCAGGGCAGGAGAGGGCTGGGCCGGGTGGGCGTGGCCAAGAGTCAGGGCGGTCCTGGGCAGGGCCCCGAGGGGGCGGGGCCAAGTGCTGGGCTGCCTCTGCTTGTCAAAAGGCGGCTGCCGAGCCCCGAGCGCCGGGAGCGCCAAGCAGTGTCCACCCGCCAGACCAGGTGCGGACCCGGGAGCAGCGGGAAGGGGGTCCCGGGCGAGGGATTAGAACCGGGGGCGGGAGTCGGGGTCTGGACGTCCGAGCGCCCGGGAACACGCGCTACAGTCTGTCTCGGGAGCCAAGTTGGCGACCGAGACCTGGGCTGTGGTGCCATGAGGCTGAGACTCGGAGAGGGCACCCAGGTCTGAGGACGCCGAAGTTCGTGCGAGGCTGGCGAGGGGGCGGCCACCTCGGCGACGCTCCAGCGGCTCAGCGCAGGAGTCCTTCGCTAGGACGGTGCTCAGCACTGGGCAACATGAAGCTGTTCCTTCCTCGGACCGGTCAGGCTCTTTGGCTTGGAGTGGAGGAGCTAGGAAGGGTGTGATTGGCTGTCGTGGGTGCTAAGGTCTCCGGGGTGGAGTGTGTGTAGCCTGTTTGTTACCCTGTGGGGCCATGTGTGCTCACCTGTGAATCTGTTAAATGGAGTTTCTTTTCTTGACCTTCTAAAATCACCGGTGCTTTGAGACCTACTGGGTTTCCTTTTCAGGAGAGCCTGTTCACTGATGTCCAGAGGGACTCAGGGGCAAGCATGGAAACTGAGGAAAAGGTTTTAAGGAGTAGTTTCTGTTTGGGGAGTGAGGGACCTTGAACCCTGAGTGAGATTAGAGGGAGGATTTAGAAGGAATCTTGTGGTCTCCAGTTCTACCCTCTCCACTATCACCCAGCCATGGACCACAGGCTGAGTGTCTGGACTGGGGGCTCTCTGAGTCCAGGCCACCCCCCCTCCTCCTCCTTCTTTTCCTCCTCCTCTTCCTTGTGGTGAGTGAGTCAGCCTCCTGTCTGGGCTCAGTAGCAGCAAGAGGGGCCAGAGCCCAGGCAAGCATGTTGGGCAGGCGTTTTCTGAGCATTGCAGAAGTTCCCTTGGACAGAGTTCAATTCTGCCTCTGCACTCCGTGGAAGGCCATCTTCTCCATGGACAGCAGAAGGAGGAGGGGGTGTCAGCAATGGTTATTTGATGGGCACAGGGTGGTTCTTGGAGATGGCTATGAAGAGACTCCGGCTCTGTGGTAAACACACATTTCTTCCCTTTTCTCTAGAACTGGGGGTTCATCCCAGTACTGTGCTTCCATTTCTACCTTGTTAGCTACACTTCTTGCCTAGTAAGGAAGAAATAAAGGAGGAACCAGAAGGTTCTGGAAGCAGAAAATGCAAGGAATGCTTTCCCCAGGCTAGAGGGTAAGAGTGGCTTTCTGAGAGGTAGAGGGTTGTCTGGACCCAGGACCCTCAACTCTGAACTGAGGCTATTTTATACTTGGGAGACTGTCTATTGCTTCTCCAGATAAAGACAGAATTGCAAGGATCTCCCTGGAATACTTCTCAGTACTGGCGTGTAGCCAGACCAGGAGGTAGTAAGAGTAAAAAATTCTGTCTGGATTTGTTTTGGACACTAGAGACCCTTAAGCAGAAATAGGTGTCCTGTCTCCCCCCACCCCCCACCACCCCCAGTAGACTTTTCTAGACTATTTGAGAAGAATCCAGGAAGGCCAACCCTGTGACATTGCAATCCACATACTGTACTCTGGCCGAGTCCTATCACTTTAGGTTTGGCTGCTCCTGATCAGCTGTGACTCGGTTCCTGACCAAGCCGGGGAGGGGGGCTGGGAGGGAGAGAAATGAAGCCAGTTGGGCTACCCAGTTGACCCTCACTCTGTTCCAGATACAGTTACAAGACTGCGCATTCTGGGGGCCTGGGTGCTTTGGGATTCTCTACTTATTTGTAACATGGATTCTCAGTCTTCCTCCACTGTCCACCTTTAAATTGGTCTCTTTGAGGGACTGAGTCCTTTGGGAAGCCCCCAAAGCCCTCCTGGACCTCTGCCTTCAGCACAGTTTGTAGGTGTTCAAGCCTTCAATAGAGGAAGGCCTGGGGTCTGATAGCTAGACCAAGAAGTCACCCAAGACAGGAGAATTCTGCTGTCCAGCTTTTCACCCTCCATCCTCGGAAGTGGCTGAGCTCAGCCTCTGGACCACGGTGAGGGAGCTGCCCCTGCCTGCAGCAGAGAGGCCAGGCCAGGGTGCCGGGTCTCATTTTCCCTTTGTAGCTGGGTAGTGGGTTAGAGGGCCCAAGCTTCCGCTTGTCTCTGCTGTGAGTCCATTGGGGATGCAGGTAGAGGGAAGAAGGGCAGGACCAGATTTGAGTAAGAGCCTCCTGTGTGTCCTAGCATGGTGTGGGGCCCCCAAGGGCTGCCAGCAAACAGATCCCAGCAAACAGCAGCTCTGGCACGGTCTCCACTGCTGTCCAGTTCAAGAGGCTCTAACTAGGCTGAAGCCAGCCCGGTAGCTGATCTAGACCATGAGGACCCCACTTTTAATTACACTTCTCTCTTCTGTCCTCAACATTCCTCCGTGTCAGGGCCCCGATAGATATGAAAACAAACTAACAAAAAAGAGTGACTTATGATTTATTATACAATAACTTGGCCACGCCAAGACATAAACCCAAACCAGGGCAAGCTGGACATCTAATCACCCAAACCCAGCAGGGATCACACAGGGGTCACACAGAGAGACAAGAGGACAAAGGTGGTCGGGAGAGACTTACTCCTGGGGGGAGGGTGGGGTACCCCGACAGCCTGGTCTCCAGCCCAGTCAGCCGGTTCCAGCTCCTTCCTGAAGGTAGCATTTCTTCTGGCCAGCCTGTGACTTCCTCTCACCCTTCACTTCTGAACTGGCCTTGCCTCTGCTCTTTTCCGAGCCACCCCTACCTCAGACGGGGACAGGAAGACCTGTCAACTCCTCTTCAGCTTCCTCGGGGGACCTGGGATATAGAAAAGACAAGATTCAGCCTCATTCTTTTGCTTCCAGCTTCCCAGACATCCAGGGACGCTCCTATCCCACAAAGAAGTCCCTCTCTACAGTGAGTAAGCCCAGTGTTAGGGTAGGGTACCCAGACCTTGTCTATGTAGATGAAGGGCACAAGTCAACTTGGACTCAAGACCCAGGGAAACGACAACCAAGATAGGAAGCAGAGCTGGGAGGAGCCGAGAGTGAACTGATGCCCTCGGACTCTGCATCCGAGTCTCCCGTCCGACTGTTGGAGAACCCTGACTGTTGTCCAGGGTGGGGGCAGATGTGTCTTGCTCAATCTAAGGTCTAGGCGTTGGCGGCAGCGGCAGCATCCTGCGGTAGTGACATGTGGAAGAGAAACTGCCCTCCCTTCTGAGTCCTGGGCCTTGTGGTCCAGATACTCAGGGCAACCTCTCTGGAGAGTCCCCAGAGGCCGGGTATGTGAGCGATGAGGGCGGAGGACCCGGGGGAGTGGAGCCTAGGTGACTGTGGAGAGACTGTCTACTCTGGCAAGCAGGAAGTCATTCTTTCTCATCAGCACAAATGAAAAGAGTGAGCGAGACCTCATGGGGAATCCCATCCACTGACACAGAGGTGAGACCTCCTTGGCCTGGCTTGGGGCAGGGCAGGGTGGCTAGTGGGCAAACGGGGGAGGCTAGAGGCAGAAGCAGAGGGTGCTGGGAGAGTCTGAGTGTGTGCCATGCATTCGCAAACCTGCCCTGCAGGTCTCGTGCCAAAGAACAGAGTAAGCAGTGTTCCCAGAACCAGATGCCACACAAAGTCCTCATTCTGTGCAGGGGAGAGTCCTGGTCCTTGGCAGGGTGTGGGCAGCTGCACCAGCGGGAAAGTAGAGTTTGGGCAGGACCCAGCATCGGTTCCTGGGAAGCTACTGCCTCTCGCTGGCCTTGTGATGCCAAGTCAAAGCTTTGAGGTGTGTTGCATGGTATGACGTTCCAGGCGCCGTGGGGCTCCCGAGCCTTTGCTGGTGACAGGTCGAGCGTGTGCCACCTGCTGGCACTGAAATCCTAACTCTAGGAACCGTGGCTCACTGAGCACTGGATACCAGATGCGGCCTCCGGGCCCTAGCACTCTCTCCACTGTTAGGAAGGAATGACTATTGCGCCCACCCTGTAAACGGGAAGACTGAGGCTTAGTGGGGTCCCAACATGAAGAAGAGAGTCAGGACTGATACTTGAGTCTGTAGGATGCTGAAACCGCTCTAGTAACCCCCAGAAACTCTGAACCTCTGCTTTCCCAGGGCAGTCGCAGACACTTAGTTCTGTGGCTTGCATGTTATTGGCCCGTAATAATGTTTGTGAGCTGTAGGGTTAGATTTACTAACTAGTTTGAACAAGCTGACCTGAGAGTGAGTTCCCTTTGCCCACGGGTTGCTCCGGGGATGGTAGTGCCTCAAAAGACTCCTCTAGACTTTCTGCGTCTCTGTTGTGGTCTGAGATACACGCTACATTTCAGAGGCATCAAAGGACCTGAGAAACCAGCAGAAGCTGTGTAGAATCCAGAGAGACTTGGATGGCCTGGAAGGCAAATAAGAAATCCTCTTTCGTTTTCAAACAAACCACCGAAGTGTGCTAAGTGAGCAGGTTAAAGAGGCCACTGTCCCACTGAACCCAACTGAGCTCTTCTCTCTTTTCTACCCTCCACCCTTCCCCGACTGCCCCTTACAGGTTCCTGAACCCAGCTCTCTTACCTGGAGAAACGGCCTCTACCCTGTCCTGATAGGCTCCAGTCAGGCCCTGTGCTGAGTGAGCTGCCCAACCCTTTAATTTGCACCCCCCCAACACACACACACATACACACACTGGATGTTAACATGCTGCTGTGTCCTCTTCTAGCACGTGGCTGCAGAGGGTTGGAGTTTGGGCCAGCAGCTAGGAAGAGCAGGGAAATAGAGTCTGAGTTTCTGGTTCAGTCACTTTCTAGCTAGTAACCTTGGGCAAATTTCTTAATCTCTCCAAATGCCGGTTTCCTTATCTGTAAACTGGGGATGATCGTAGCTCCGATTCGAGATTGTCGAGGATTAGCTGAGGAAAGTCAAGCTCCTGGCACAGAGGAGGCTCTTGGAAAGCGCGTGCAGCCCTTCAGCAGACCTGGGCTAAGACACCGGGAAAGCAACAGCAGAAAGAAAGATTCTCATGGCTGTTTCCGAACTGACAGCCCGTGTGTTGTGAAAGGTCCTGTGGGAACTCAGAACTGGCTGTCCTAGTGCCTGGCCGGATGTAGATTCGGTAAATTGATTTCTCATTTGCCCTGTGTTAGATAATGAGCTTGGGAACATTGCTGAGCTTCTGTGTGACTCGGGTTCGTCAATAGTTTTGTTGTCGTTTTGTTTCTTGGTTGGGAAATAATATACGAGAGTATATCACATGCTTACAGATATTAGGCAACTGTACTCACCACCCAAGTTAGGCGCAGAAGAACATTTACAGTGATTAAACTTTTTAAAGTATACATGTGTCTGGGCCGACTAGAAGCCCAATGGGTAAAGACACTTGCCGCCCGAACTGACAAGTTGAGTTCGCTCCCCAGAACCCACGTGGCAGGAGGAGGGAACTGGCTCCCACAAGGTGTCCTCTGACACACCCATGGCTTCATTGCGGTGCACGCACATGCAAACATGATAAATGAATAAATGGACGTAAAAAACGTTTTTTTTTTTAACGTGTGCGCATGCGTGTGAGTGTGTGTGTCTCTGTGTGTGTAGATGTATAGGCCGGAGAACAATGTGTCACCCTTGCGAACACTGCCCACCTCTCACTGGCCTGGCGCTCACCGATTAGGCTAGCATGGCATATAGTGAGCCTCAGAATTGGCCTGTCTGAACCTCCCAGTTTGGGATTACAAACTCTCCACCACCCAGGGATCAAACTGAGATCCTCACGCTTTGAGCCAAGCACTTAGCAACCGAGCCTTCTCTCCAGACCACACAGAACATTAAACACCCTCGGCCTCGCCTGACAGCTGACTTCTTCTCATCTTCTAGCGCGAGGTAAATTAAATTTGAGCTTGTTATTCCTTGCTGTTCTTTTTAAGTTATCATTTGCATGTGTGTCTGAGACCATATGCTGCCCGGGGTTACACGGCTGACACATTAGTTTATGCTGTGATCAAGTAGCCCTCTATGAAAACGTCACCCTCTTGTGGGCGGTCTTCTGGATTGTTTTCAGTTTGGGGCAACTCTGAAATGAGGAGATACTTTCCTCCTAGCTAATCTATGAGTTTGGGGTTTCTACGAAATGATGATATGCTCTCCGCCTAGCTCATCTAGGAGTTACGTTGCTGCTTCACGCAGAATTCCATGTTTGCTGTTGATACTTAAAAAACGAAATGAAACAATCAAACAAAAGCAAAGCCCCAGATTCTCAAATTTGGCTGGGAGGGAAGGTTCTAATCTGCCTTGTCTCTGTCAGTACTCAGAACAGACTTCGTCTCTGAAATGTCTGGGTTGTAGGAGACAAGTCTCTGCGGCCCCTGTGGCCCGCGACCTAGTTTCTGGCTGGTGGGTGTACTTGTCTGCCACATCGTGGACAGATGGACCCAGAACATTCTGAGAGCGCAGTGCCGGACCTCTGGGTGTGGTTGACACCTTATCTTTCTGACCTTGCACCAGCATTGGATGAGGGAGCCCATGTATACATGCTTGCCCAAAGTTCACAATTCTTCAGCTCCCCCAGAGCCTGATGCCAGCATTGGGCATATGATAGATGCTCAGTTAATACCTACTGAGTTGCATTTTTGTCAAAATAGTTTGGGAGAAGTGCACATTTTCCTTGGATGTAAATTTTTAGAAAAGCATACAGAGCCGTGTATGTTAGCTAATCCCAGCTCTGAGACAGGGGGCTGTGGTGGTATTCCTATAGGGTTTCTAGGATGCTTAAGGCTCCAGGCCTTAAGATAGATTCTTCATTGGTCAGTTGTTCAGAGTCTGACATTTTTTCTTTAGCGTTCTGACTTGTCTTGTCTGGGAAGCAGGAGAGTAGCCGGAGGGCTGAGATGGTTTCAGAGAGTTGCCATGGGGAATGGAGCCAAATGCATTCAGTGTTGAGCAGCCTGCCTGGGAATTCTAGGGAAAGGAGTTATTAACTGCCCAGCATTCTGGTAGCCACATAAACAGTCAGCTGCCCACCTAGCCACCTACCCACCCACCCGAATAAGGAATGTGGCTGGCTGGGCAGTTGCATGGGCCATCCTAGCCATCGGCTCTATAATTACCCAGCCAGTCTGTGCCTGTCAGCTCCAAGGGCAGACAAGTACCTCTGCCTTGAGCCTCACTCACCTTGGCTGCCAGGCCCAGGCCCAGCTTAACAGCCAGGCCCTCCTTATCTTCCCCTATACTGTCCACACCTCCAGGCTCCACCCAGTGTCTCTCTCTATGGCAACCTTTGACCCTTATGAGATTACCATATTATGTAATAGCTGAAAATCACATTAACCAAAGGTTAATAAAGGTTAGTAAAACTTACCAATTTGGAGGCACTCTGTTAAATGTTTCTTATATGTTTTCTTACTTATGCCTCTCCCTGATTTATAAAAAGGAAATGGAGGTTCAAAGAGATTAAGAGCCTGGCTTTCCTGCTCAGAGTCATTAAGTTCTCACGGAAGAACCAGAACTTCAGTCCCGGCCTTCCTAAGACCGAGACAGTCCCTCTTAGCGCGGTGGCTCGCTCCTCGGTAGTGGAAGTCATTCAGCTCAGGCCCTCCTTCCTTCTTGTCCATGAGGGTTAGAAGGGAGATGGCCAGCAGGTCCTGGCCAGGGTGAGCAGGCCAGCTCCGAGCTGGCCGGGAGGTGCTGGAAAACACCTTCAGGGCAGAGTTCTTTGTTCCAAACAGCTCTGAATTTCCGGCCTCGTGCCAGGGATGGGAAGTTACCTCTGCCCAGCCTATTTGGCAAGCACATGCACATCTTGGGTGCCATGATGTTAAGTGGAGGAGGGCTGCCTCAGGTAAAATTCCATCCTAATGAACTCCATTCGAGATCTGACGCCTTTGTTGAGATCCCAAGTGCAGCCTGGGAAACTGGGGGTGAAGGGAGATAATCCAAACCAAGGTGTCTCCCAATAAGGCCCCCAGATGTTTTGACCCTGGGAAGAGAGAAAGACCCAAATCTACCCCAGAAGCCCCCTGAATACCGAATGCCTGAATAGTTGAGGATGGGCCCGCCCGGGTGAGGAGATCTTGGACCTGACAGTGTTATGACTATCTGTTCACTTGCCCACTGTCTCCCCCGCCTCTACTGTGGGCCCCAAGAACAGAATCTCATCACCACACAGTCCTGGCTCAGCACAGGGTCCTAATGCATCAGAGCCATTCAGAGGTTGCCTATCGGATAGAAATCCGTTTGTGTGTGGATAGGTTGAGTGTACCAAGGTAAAAAGGGGTAGTTGTTTGCCCAGTTAAATCATCTTTAAAAGCCAGACTCAAGTTTGGGTGAATCCTCCCCAGTGATCATGCTAACCCGGCACAGTCACCAGCACCAATATCGACTGAGCAGGTGCTGTGCGCCAGACACGGAACTAACTACTTGGCACGAGTTATCCCGTGGCCTTCCCAGAAGCTTAGGAGGCGTGTACTGTTAGTTTTCTCTTTTCACAGACTAGGAAACAGAAGCTGAGAGAGAGAGCAGGCGGTTACAAGTGCAACAAGTACAAAGGACTGGGCCAGGAGGGTAGGCTGGGAGCCCCTTCTCCTGCTGAGCCTCCCTACCTCAGAGCTCTGCTGTCGCTGATGGCTGCTGCAGGGCAGAGTAGAGCTGGAGGGGCGAGGTGAGGTGGCCTGAGGACTTCGGGCTGGTATATAGATGGCGCCCACCTCAGACCAGCAAAACCGTGGCTGGGGCCACGTGATCCAATTATGTTCTTATAGCACACTAGATGTGTAGTGTTTTGTTTTGTTTTTAAAGTGAAATCTCCCCCCTCCTCCTCCTCCTCTCTCTCTCTCCCTGTCCACCCCTCTCTCTTTTCCTCCAGTGCGCATGGGGGATGGGGTTGTGTGTGTGCATGTGTGTAGGGCAGGGGTCATCATTCTCAGGTGTCATCCTCTTTTTTCTGTTGAGATGGTATCTCTCACTGAGCCTGGAGCTCATCTGTTCGGCTAGACCAGCTGGCTGACCAGCAAGCCCCCCAGGGGTCCTCCAGTCTCCTCTCCAGCCCTGGATCACAAGCTCTTACCTGGGCACTGAGGATGCAAACTCGATGCCTAGCAAGCAGTTTCGCTCGCATGAAGTCTCTCTGCTTTTCAATGTTGATAATGAATTGTTAATACCTGTAATTTCTGTTGGTGATAGGGTAGGCAACAGCACACATGGCCTCCTGAGGCCTCTGGGTCTCTGTGGTGTCCTCTGCTACTTTATCTCAGCAGGTGTGTCTCCCGCACAGAGGGAGACAGGGAAAGGCCTCCCTCTAGAGAAGTAAAGGATAGAATCGCTGTCTATGGTGAGTGATCAGGAAAGCATTCAGCCAACACAGGATTTCTTCCTGTCTGCCAGTTCCCTCTCCCTCTCTCGGCTTACTATAAACTGTCTCTCCAGGAAGTGATTCCCCTTGAGCATTAGCGGTAAAGTCATTAAGAGAAGTAGAAAAGAAGCTAACAAGTTGGGGGCGGGGCGTGGTTCGGATGGTTTAGTGCTTGCCTAGCAAGTACAAAGCCCTGGGTTTGATTCTCCAACACTGCATAAACTGTGTTTGGTGGCACACACCTGCAGTCCCAGCTTGGAAAACGAAAACAGGAGGATCAGAAGTTCAAGGTTGTCTATGTGGGGACTGGGAGCCTGGGCTGTGCTGCATAAGAAACCGTCTCAAACAAATAAACGAAGCAAGCCAACAAAATCACAAGGAGTAAAGAAAGGGTCGCTAGGCAAAATGAAACAAAACCTCGAAAACAGTGGGCTTTCTTACGAACTCTATGCATACAAACAGTATACATACATACATACATACATACACTATACATACATACATACACTATACATACATGCATGCACTATACATACATACACTATACATACATATACTATACATACATACATACACTATACATACATACATACACTATACATACATATACTATACATACATACACTATACATACATATACTATACATACATAATACACTATATACATACATACACTATACATACATACACACATACACTATACATACATACACACACTATATACATACATACACTATACATACATGCATACACTATACATACATACATACATACACTATACATACATGCATACACTATACATACATGCATACACTATACATACATATACTATACATACATACACTATACATACATACACACATACACTATACATACATACATATACTATATATACATACATACATACACTATACATACATACATATACTATACATACATACACACATACACTATACATACATACACATACACTATACATACATACATATACTATACATACATACACACATACACCATACATACATACATACACTATACATACATACATACATACATACACTATAAACACCCTCTGTGCCGGTGTGTGGTGCTGGGAATTGAACCTGGGCCTCAGTGGTCGACCACAGAGTGCACTCCCAACCCTGCTCTAGACTCGGTTCTCCCGGGTACCAGCAGAGCCGGTCATGCTCCTCAAACCCTTAAGAGTGTCTTTCCTCCTCCTCTTCCATACCTGGGAAAATCATAGTAAAGCTAACGTTTCTACCGAGTGTGGCGATTTCTACGACACACTTGGAAATGTTTTATCTCCGCTAATTCAACAGTCTTGTGAGATCTGTACGGTTTACTTGAGGCTCAGTGAAGGAACAGTGTTTCTTCCCCTTCCCATTCGGAAGAGAGAAGGCGCTATGGATGGAGACTTACCACCTCTGGCTCCCATAATGCCTGACCTTCTCTTTCCACCTTGGGTCCACAGGTGGCCATGGACAGTAGTGACTGGGCACTGTGACTACCCAGTCGCTGCCTCTCTCGAAAGCCTGGCTCCAGGGGCAGTGGGCAGTGGGCATGTGGAGGGACCGAAGACCTAAGCTGGCCATGGGCCACCATCCACCCCCACTGCCCGTCACCCTGAGCAATTATTCCAAAAGCTGGGCAGAAAATAGCTCACTCAAGGGAATTATTTTTGTCTCTGTTAAACTTCAATCCAGGGCTCCCGAAGAACGTGGCGACAGAGCTGTTTTTCAGGTCAGAAGGAGTTCTGGGAGAGAAGGGGAAGCAGTGGATGGAGGGAGGGGCACCGTCTCTCACACTGGCTGCTCAGCTGCCAGCGGCTCCGCCTGACACCGTGAAACCAGCACAGTTAGGGAAGACATTAGTGAGGGAGCACCGACAGCAGGCACGGGGAGGACTCTATAAACAGAGCCGGCTTTCCCCGAAGCCTTTGATGGAGCCAAGCTCTGAACCGCCCCTACACATCCCTTCTCCAGAACATCTGCCTCTGTTGGCAAGTTGAAGGAGAGGGGGAGTTCAGCACAGGGGGCCTAGGGCTCAGGGAGGAAGCTGGCCACGGGCCACTCCCTGCTTAGGTCCCTGCTTGTGGGCAGCAGGTTGCTGACTACCAGGAGAGAGGAAAGCCATTCCTCTAGAGACCCAGGGGTTAAACCCCTCCTCTGTTCTGAGGCAGCATTGTTGAAAGCTGTCCTATGAGTTCGATGTGTTCCACCTCCCTCTGCCAGGAGCACCAAAAAGCAAAAAAACAAAAACAAACAAAAAAACAAAACAAAAAAAAAAAAACAAAGAGGATGATAGCCAGTGGGCAGGAGCCGATAGGTGAGCGATGGCTTGGAAAGGCTGACCTTTCCTACCATGTGGCCGCGGGGGAGAAGCCTCTGGCAGTATTTGGCCTGATACATGGAATTCAAGCCTTGTTTCCCATTAGCGCTCTGAGGGTAAGGTGAGGTTTGCGCATGGGCCACCAGTGAGTGGTTTCAATATGGATTGGCATATGCCTTTACACAGATAGGACTCGCCACTCCTGTCTCTGTATTTTTATACCCAGACCCTTTCCTTAAAGTGATTCCTGGCAACAAGGAAGTGACTTGTTGGCCAGCAGGGCAGGGTAGGCTGAGTAGCCCAGCAAAGGCAGATTTGGAGAACCAGAAACTGGGGGTATCTGCTCCTCCTGTGCCCAGCAACCGTATCTTTCCACCCCGGATAGTTTGATGGATGGAAGAAGGATGGACTGGTGATATGACAGCTACCTTGAACACCAGCTTCCGTCCACCCTTGGTAAACTATTTGTCTTTCAATTTTTTTTCTCATGAAACTTGGTGGGTTGTTTTTTTTTTTTTTTTTTTTTTTGCCTCTTGAGCTGGGCTTAAATGTTCTAGAACTCTCTCTCCTCTGCCTCACCCTTGTAAGCCCAGTGACTAATGGCTATATTCTCAGTGCTGAGAATTCCCCTAGGGCTCCAGGTCTATACCACATTCCCATGGGGATGAGGCCAGGGGTTCCATTACACGTTTTATCCTTTCTTATGCTTACCCTCACCAAAGAATATGTCACACTGAATCAAGGGGTCCTGTTTGTCATCCCCTGTGGACTATAAGTTTCAGGAAGGCCAGAGGTACATCCTGCTCACCATGTGCCACCGGCTTCTAGTCTGAGCTTTGCCCTGGTAGCCAGTGCTAAAGGCTAGGCAGAGGTCACCATCAGAGATCAAGTACCAGCTGGGGAAATAGTTCAACGGTAGAATACTTGCCTGGCTTACTCTAAGTCCTCTGTACGAACATCAGGTAGCAGAAGCCAAAACCAATGTTCACCGCTGTGAGACCAAGAAGAAATGGTATTGTCCCCTTGCCCTCCAGTGGTGCCCCAGATCTGCGAAGATTGACCCAGAGAGATGACAGAGAGCGAGTCAGGGTGTGGGGAAGTTTTCTAGGGAGACATCACTCTAATCAAAAACTGGGGAGCAGCTGGTGTTGCTTGAGTAACTGCTGGTACCCTCTAAGGATGGGGGTCTTCCCACGTGGCCTAGGCTTTGAGAAGCTTCCTGAAGACATGGGACACCCTCTCCTTACTAAGGACCCAGAAGGTAGAGGGAACACCTTATGGTAAATTGGTCCCTAGTGGAACTGGACCTGGCCAGGCCTGCTTAGCTCAGAGGCACCCAGAGCCTTTCACCGATTCCAGCGCAGGCCTCAGGACCTATCCCACCCAGAATCCATGGTGAAGAATGCCAGTGGAGGTTCCACCACAACCCATATCAGATATGCTTCCAGGAGCTGATGCAGCCAGGGGTGCGGGGTGCTGTTACCTCCCAGCTCCAGACCCCTGACACCTGCCTTTCTCTGTGTTCCTATACACAGGTGGTGGGCAGGAGCAGGCCGCCCGTGCCCTGAACACAGATAGGTGGACCACAGGGGGCTTGCCATGGTTTCAGTCCCACTACGGTGAGGACAGAGGCACGGAAGGGTACAGGTGCTAGATGATGGGTCGGGAGGTAATAATTAGTGGGAAGCCAGGGGGCTCGTCTTTCTTGTGGAGGGAGTCCGGATACATAGGCCAGCTTCTCGGCTTCCACGGAGAGTAAAAATGATCCATTTTCCTCCACTCTGAGCGGCCAGTGCTGTACAAGCTACGGTGAGTGGACTGGCTAGTTATGTTTTCAGACCAGCCGATGTGAGACTTCCTGGGACAGAGATTCCAGGATGGAGCGCGCAGGCTTCCTGCCCTCCCCAGACTCTGTCTAGAACATGCTGCTCTTGTTGCTCTGGCTGATCCATCAAACGCAGTTCCGTGATGACGGCTTCTCGGGAATCTGATCACAGCAGCCCCAACGTTCAAGTGCTGCCACGTAGATGAGGAAATGGAAGGACCCCGAGGGACAGTGATTCGGGAGTGAACCGCGTCCCACTGGCTTCAGTGGCCGGATGTGAATGAGATCTGGTGGCAAGGACCACTTGTCACTTGACCCAGGTAGAATCCCAGTGGTGGAGAGATGGCACCCGTGGCAGGAGGAAAATAAGAAAAGGAAGCCTGCCCAGGGTCGGCTTAGCATTTCTTCCGGAACTCCTGCAAGTATCCTGTATTCCAGCACTGGATGCTTGAAGGTAGAGAAGATGCACGGGGTGCCCAAGGCTGGCCACGGAAATGTCTTAAAAGAAGAAACAGGTCGTGTCTATTGTTCCGGTGACTTTTTAAAAAAAAAAAAAGCAAAGGTCCATTTGGCTACCACCTGTATCCGTAACAGCAGGTTAGATCCTCACAGGAGTCTGGATTTCCCTGTATACTTAGGGTGGCCCCAATTTTTATTCTTTGGTCTTCAAGTTACTGGGCCAATAATCCCCCTTGTCCCACCAGCTTTTACTATACCCGGTAGCCCTGAGCAGTGCCCTGCCCGAATATCCTAGGAAAGTCCACCAAGAGCAGGGACAGATCAGGCCAGGTGTATCCCACTTCTAATCTGTCTTCTAGCTATATTGACTCGCTACCCACTGGCTATGAAGTCAAGAGCTGGGCACGGGTAGGCGGTAGCAGATGAGAAGACCACACCCCCCCTTCTATTTTTCTGTATTTGTTGTTCAAGTTAGATTGATATTAAGTGGTCACAACGTATTGGGGCTTTTGCAAGGCCTTCCCACAACCGCCTTCGAAGGATAAAACCCACCCTGTGGTTCGTTTCTCCCCACCCCACAGCCTTTTCCGGATCTGTCAGGCTGGCTGTTGGATTTCTCAGGACAGGGCCAGAGTGGCGGTGAAGATGGCGGTGAAGCACTTCCTTATTATATAGCCTTAGATAAGTCACTTTCCCCTTGAAGGCCTCAGTTTCCTCAGCTGACAAGCCTGAGGGATTGGCTTTCCATCTTGTGATAGGGCTGGCTCCCCGTGTATGCCGTCAGCCTCCGCGGCTGCCCACGCTTTCCGCAATGGTGGGGCCCCTGCTTGTTACCTGGAGAGCGGTAATCAGCCCAGAAATCTTGTTGACAAAGCTGAGGGCAGAGTTTCCACTGGAAAAAAAAGCAGCTTGCAGGAATAATTGTTGCTGATAAGAAGTGGAAATCTATCTAAGCAAGCTGTGTGTCTCCTGCCCCATTGCCTACGGCCTCCCAACTCTGAATTTTCCCAGCTCTAAGACACTGCGTTTACGTGTGAAGGTGGCAGGACCATCAGCCAAAGGGAGTCTCAGAAAGTAGGAATTTGTAGCCCAGTTTCTACAGCATGACTCTCTGCCTCTTGACACTTTGGGGTACCAGTCTAGGACTTCTACAGGTTCCCCAAGATGTATATTCCCCAAATGGCTGAAGAAGAACCATTCGGAAGGGCAAACTCCTTCCTGTCTGAAGCCATCAGCCGCTGAATTTGCTATTATGGGTTAGTGGTTAAATATGTTTGGTAACATAATAAATGCACTCGGTGCTGTGGGGTTCGAGGACAGAGGCAGCAGACAGTCCTGGTCGGAGCACCGGCAGCCACTCTCGGCTTCCACGAGCCCCTTCCTGTCTTGGGAAAGCGTGGAGGTAGACACAGCCTCTTCCTTCCTGCCCAGATGGTGAGCATACCTGGGATTGATAAGAATTAAATGCATCTCGAGTCCCTCCCTTCTTCCACGCTTCCCCGGTCACACCACAGCGCTGTAGGGTTGTTTATTTTATGACAGTTTGCTGATTGGTGGCAGAGAAACCTCTCAAGGAACGAGCCCCCTTTTCTAATTTGCACAATGATCCCATATGGCGGCCCCTCCAAGCCCTCCCCCGAAGACTCTGAGTGAACGGTTTACCAGGCTTATCTAAAGGAGCTGGCCCTGCACAGCGATTGGAAGTTACATTGGAAGCTTCCGTGTGTGATGGACTTTCTAAGCAAGGATCCATCCAAAGAGAGCGGATTGCCGTGAGAGACGGTTCTCTATCAGGAAAACTGACCAGAATATCCTAGAACGGAACTGAGATGTTTGGGGCAGGCCGCAATAGCTCAGCTTTCCACGCTGAGATTTTTCTGGGATGACTGCTGCAGCCTGCATAAGATATTCTCCATTTTTCTCACCTGTATTTAATCTGTATGTGGTGGGGGGGGGGGGGGGGGGCGGTGAAGCAAGAGGTAATTTGGATGTGGTCTGCTTATACAGGAGACCTTCTCCCCTCTCTCGTGAGCTGCACCCCCCAGCTTCTTCTGGGAGGCGATACTGAGTGAGATGGTTCTGGACAGAGAAAGGGGGTACAGTGGGGCTGATGCAGAAGGAAGAAACTGTGCCACCTAGGCTGGCCCGGAGACCACTGTGCCTAACCAACACGCTAAAACAGAGGACAGAAGTTATAGGGGTCAGACAGAGCTCGTCCTGGGCACAGAAAGATGGTAAAATTATGTTTTTAAAAATAGCAAGAAATGAGCATGTGCACACAAGTCCATATGCAGAGCTTTCGTCAGGCAGGAAGGCCTGCTTACCCCCGAGGAGCCCAATGTGTGGTTCACTCTGTGGGTGTGTGTTAGAATTCTCTCCTCTGGGGAGATGACTTGGTTTCCCATTTTCTTCAAGAAACAGCAGGAGCTTTGAGCCAGGGTCAACCATTAAGAAGCCCAGTTTTGATCACCAAAGTCCCAAGCTGACTGAAGATCCCTCTCCTGGGTGACCATTCTCCACTTGGGGGTGCATTGGGGTCACACTGTTCATAGGCCATTATGCTCTTCCTGCTCATTAGCATCTGAAGATAAGAGTGTCCCCTGAGGCATGTCTTTCTGGTCTTGTCTGAGGGGCCAGGGGTCAGTTTCAGTGAAGGCCTCATCACTTCTGGTCTAGTAGCTGTATTCTTGGAGCTGGAGAAGACTTGTAGCCGGCCCCTTTCCAGTTCCAGGTCATCCCACACAGTACAGTCATCCCAGGACTCTGAGAAGGATCTAGTGTGTGTGTTCTGGACTTAACCTGAGCTCTGGGTCTTTGCTGCTGAAGATGGTCCCTGTGGTAGGAACCAGGCAAGTGGGGGCGTAGGGGAGGCGGTGGTTGTGACGTCGGTGTGGGGCAGGAACTATGTGATCTCATTTCTGGCGAAGACGAGGTCAGGACTAGGTCAGGGTCAGGAGCAGGCTGCTCTGGGACAGCCCCATCGAAGTCAGAAGGATGTTCTGTGTGCTCAGAACATACTGCTGGTGGGTGAGGGCAGACTTATGGGGGATGAAGTGCTTTTTCCGCTGGTCCCCGTTTTAAACTTGTCTTTGACCCACTTTCCTATCAACCTGTACTTGGACTCAGAAGCTAATTCTGGGGTGTCTTCTTCTAAAAGGACCATTCAGTGGTTGATTGGTGGATAGAGGGCTGTGTGGTGGGCAGAATTTCCCAGATGAGGGTGCTGGTGGCATCAACATTTTTCTTCCCTCATGGCCTGCGGGTGTCCAGGGCTTAAGGCTGGGGGAGCGGCGGAGAGATTTCCCACAGGGAGTGTGGCAGAGGGGATGGAGACTCAGCTGAGCCCCAAAGACAATCCACTTCCCTCTGTTTTCCCATCCCTAAGACAGGGATAATGACAGTGCCTGTCTAATGAGGGTGTGGTGAGACTTAAAATGAGTTGTGTGAAAATCCTGGAGCAGAGCCCAGCACAGAGTAAGAGGTGTCTGCTCGGATGACTGTCGCTGGGAACGGGAGGAGTTTGCAGAAGGCAATTCAGGCGCTGGGATCGGCCTGCCCTCATTTGCCCTTGCTCGGTACCACCCGCTGCCTGACAGGTCACTCAAGATGTTCTGAGCTTTGGTTTTTGGCAAGTATAAAAATGGGAGTGCGTCCCATCCCACCGACCATCGTGAGGATTAAATGAAACAAAGCGTGTATCGCTTCGCGGGCCTCGAACACGCTAGGTAGTCTCCAGACTTTAAGTTCAAGAGTGATGGTCTACCTGGATGACCTCTGACCTCTGAAAGCCTTAAGGGTGGAGGACAAGAAAGCAACGGCCCTAACTACCCATTGTTCTTGTCCCAGCCTTCCTAAGAAGCAGGAAAGAAGCCCTAGCAAATCTATATACTGTTGGACGTTGTGGTGGTCTGCAGGCTGTGATCCATGGAATCAGAGGGAACAGCTGTCTGGGGCTAGCCGTCTGTCTGTCTTTCCCCTGCACTCACAGCCTGCAGTGAGCCAGCCTGGCTCCCATCCAGCTGTCTCAGCTCCACATCCACCCCCTTTTACTCTGTTGTTCCTACAGAGCTATGGTACCCGACAGATAGCAAAGGGCTTGGGAGCTGGCAGTACTAGGGTTGGGTACAGGTTTAGATACCCCTGGGCTGTTCCCTTTCCTACGCAGTCAGGCCATTAGGGAACCCATCTTTGATCTGGGGTCTGACTGGACCCTTTCCGCCTGGGGTTTGGCTTAAAGACTGTTTTTTCGGGGTTTGGGCTCCAGTACCCTTGGATCTGTGTATTTCCACATTTACCTCACACTTACTTGAAGGAGGAAGTATTGCGTGAGCGTGTGTGTATAAGTCTGTCTCTGTCTGTCTTGTGGACAGATGTAGGAAGGGTGAAATTCTGCCAGACCGACCTTGGTGACCTGTCACGCCACTAGGACCCAGAGCCTGGACTGGGATCAGTCCTCCCTCAGCTTGGCATGTCTCGGAAAGAGCTAAAAGTGGCAGGCAACATCCTGTTTGAAAGCTTCGTGTCCCTGCCCCCATCCAGCACCTTCCACAGGTACTCCCACTCTCCACAGGGAGATACAGACCATGCCTTTGAAGGCACCCAAGGGGCTAGCGCCCCCCGGGCTGTGGTCCCAACCAGCATAGCTCCCAGCTCTGGCAGTCTTCTTTGCAGTCCTGCCTGGGTCACCATCCAGCATGTGGCCACCTTCCAGGCTGCCCTGTGTTCCACTACTCAGAGGATCCCCCCAAATCTGGAGGAGGGCAGCAGAGTATCAGATCTCCCTCAGACAGGACGCACAAGCAAGAGGGGCTTCGGGAGGGAGCTGTTTGTGCCCACCCTGCTCTACCTGCCACCCTCACCCCTTCCCGCTGTTTCACGCTGCATGCACTCTGCCCGAGGGACAGCCATTCCGACTGCTGCTGGTTCCCTCCTCCTCACCCCTGCTACCAACAGCCCTCCTGCCCACAGAGTCCCTTCTTTCCTGTTTTCGCCTTAGGACCCAATTCCCCTGGCAAGCCGTGTATGACGTGTTGGGCTCCTTAAATGACTGAGTGGGAGGTCAAAGATACTTTAGATAAAAAGTCTACCTTGTTTATTCCAGAGTTCTTTTGGACGGACATATCTGTGAGACTTCCCAGGGGAGCACCCTCGGGCTCTACCTACCCCTGCTCCTTCAGGTAGGTGTGTCCTCAGCAGCCCCAGCTCCCTAGCCCGCTCTCCCTCCATGTTTGAGGGGCAAAGAGAGGTCATTGCAAAGTAGGAGACAGAGGAAGGGCAGGGACGCTGCCAGCCTTTGCACGTGTGGGTTCCACAGCAGCGAAGAGCGTGACCGAGACTCTCGGGTGCGTGGGGCAGGGTGGGAGCTGGAGCTCCCAGTCAGTGGAGTGCCCCAGTGTGTTTGATCTTCTCTAGATGTGTGTCCATCTCCCCTTCCTCCTGCCTGCCTCGTTCTCTCCCAGTGCCTCCCGGGACTTTTAGCTTCTGGGTCGCTGAGTCCTGAGCCTCCTCTCTACACCTGGATTCTGGCGAGGCTCTGACTTTCTAGTTGCACCTAATAACCCGAGCAGAGCTGGGAGTTCTCTCGACTCGGCAACAATCCTGTTCACTCTGGGTCTCTTGCTGCCGGATCTAGCCTTTCCGTCCAGCCCAGTGCAACAGCTCCCAGTCCCATGCCAGGAGACCTGATGTGAAGGCGGTGTCTCTCCTGGGGCAGAGCTGCACTGTGCCATGCTATGGCACATCATAACCTCTTCAGTGAGGTCATGTGATGTTGGACTCATCCTGTTGGACTGAACTGACTGGTGTTCTTCCCCACCTCCCATTTGAATTCTCTTTGGCCACCACACCCACAAGATACTGGGAGCCTGACTGACCCTAGCTCTGTAGCAACACTGTGATGACTCGGAGCAGCAGCGTCTCCGATGACCTGGGGTGAAGCCACAAGCATCCTAAACAGCTTCTCCTATAATCCCATGGTGATATTGGTCCCAGGTTCTTTGCCCACATCTCAGATGCTGGCTATGTTCTAGAAACTCTGGAAGTCACCCTGGTCTTCCCACAGGTGTGTTCGGCCTTTTGACACACAGCACATTACCAGCCACAAAGTTTGTGCTTGAGAGCCACGCAATTAAGTTACAAAAAAAAAAAAAAAAAATCAAACACATGTGCACACGCGCGCGCGCGCACACACACACACACACACACACACATACCTTAAAATGTTTTAAGTAAGCTTACAATTTTACAACATTGTGTAAAATTTACAGCTACCTCTGGCCACATGTGGCACGTGGGCAAAAGGTTGGACAGATGTGCATAGATAAAGTCTCTAGACACGAGGCAGTTTCCCCTTTGTTTCTAATTGTTTTGAGATTAGTAAGTATCTCAGGGGCTGTTGGGGTGGCTCAGTGGGTAGAGACGCTGGCTACCAAGCCTGGTGATCTAAGGTCAGTCTCGGGAACCCACATGGTGGGAGAAGAGAGTCGGACTCACTTTCAGATGTCCTCTGACCTCCACCGGTGTACCGTGGCATGTGTGCACCATACATAACCTCCGCACAGAGACACACACAATAAATAAGTAACTGTAGTTTTAAGGACCTAAAGAGATCTTCCAGATGTGTATAGAAATGCACATGAAATCGTATATCTCAACAGACATGAGATATATACCAGCCACTCACAGAAAGAACACTGCTCCTACGGAATGCTGTGATCCCTGTCCCCAACATCTTCATCTCCTCAGGGGTTCTCCTCCTTCTTTTTAAAAAAAAAATCAAAGTGTATATGTATGTTATGTATGTGTGTGTATCACAACTCACAAGTCTAAATCATGTCACCACCGTCACGTTAAAGTTCCCAGGAACAGAGACCCAAAGAGAAGCCATCTGTGTGATCAGATACCCCCTTTCCTTTGGGGGCTGACAGTGTCGTATCCTTGCTTACCTGCTCCCACCTTTCTTCCTTTGTTACAAAGCTTTTTGTGAGATAAAAAACAAAAGTAAGCTGGGCACTGGTGGTGCACACCTTTGATCCCAGCACTTGGGAGGCAGAGGCAGGTGGATGTCTGTGAGTTCGAGGCCAGCCTGGTCTACAGAGTGAGTTCCAGGATAGCCAGGGTTACAA
Source organism: Cricetomys ansorgei (assembly GCA_026225945.1). Taxonomy (NCBI): domain Eukaryota; kingdom Metazoa; phylum Chordata; class Mammalia; order Rodentia; family Nesomyidae; genus Cricetomys; species Cricetomys ansorgei. Next base: position 8,457,101 of record JAMJFZ010000271.1, on the reverse strand, counting down.
TAGGAAGACACTGTCTCAAAAAAACAACCAACCAACAAAGAAACAGCAACAGAAGTAAAGTATTTATGCCGTACGTTTGCCAGTAGTGGTGGCTATTGGAGTGCCTTAAGGTTGGGGCTTCTCTAGGCTTCCCCTGCGAGAGGTGTCGCCTCCACACCGCATTAAGGCTAGTGTTGGAGGGGTGGTGTTGAGATGCAGTAAAATCAGACTAATGGGCTTGGAGACTCCACAGACCCAGAACCTACCTCTCTCCCCTACTCTACCTGAGGCTGGGGCAGCAGCGGTGAGCACCCTCCCCCTTATCTTTCTTCTGCTTGCCTCCTGACCCAAGTGACCCATTCTCCTTGGGTCAAAGAGGCCACTCAGATATGCAGTGGCTCTGAGAGGGTTCACAAGAACCAGGAGATGAGTCCAAGAGCATTTTAGGGAGACCTGAGGTATCCCGGAATCGGCTCTGAGCCTGACAACAGTCAGAGGCAGCAAGCAAAGCCAAGGTCCACATTTACCTAATGGAAGAGAAAGGTCAGCCATTCTCGAGAAGGGCGTACCAGCTCCATGACACTCTGTTCCCTGTCTCTCCCTTCTCCTCAAGTGTGAAATCCATGTCTAGATGATAATGCCTACTTGTAAAAACCATCTCTGAAAACAAAATTAGCTAATTGATTCTGACTCACATTGCTCAGAAGGACATCCAAAATCACAAAAAAGTGCATCTGGAACAAAAGTAGAAATGGTAGCACTAAGGACATGAGGCCCTGAGCTGCCTGGCTGCAAGGACCAGGCTCTAGAATGACAAGGGTTTGGGTTTACACATCGTTGTGCTCCCCATTTTCCTCTTGGGGGCCACACTGAGCAGGACAGTGGCTCTGACCTGTTCAAGTAAGCTGGGCTGAAGTCTGTGCCAGGGGATGTACACATATTTGTTCAGATCACACACACCCACACACACACCCACCCACCCCACACACACACCCAAGAAGACCATCTCTTCTGATCAGGACAACTGAGTGCATAGGTATGGAGAATGTAGACATCGATTCAGGGCAAAAGCCATTTATCCTTTGCCTAGTTCAATCCCTGGTCCTAGTCCTGGAGCCCTGGAACATTTGGATTCCATACAATCTGATTTTAAGCCTAGAACTGGACAGCTTTAACCTCACCCTCCGTACAATATAGAACATTTAAACCTCAGAGACTTACTGTTGACTGATCCACTTTGACTAGCTCCTTCTGAACTCAGACTCTTCTGGTTCAACTTACTCACTGTTCTGGCTCAAACTCCTCTCCAAGCTGCTGGCTGAAACTGATCTTCTGAGCGGACTGACTGTTTTTCACTGAATTCTTTTGACTCTGCAGACTCTGGCTGACTCCCACAACTTCTCAAGCTGAACTGCTCTGCATGGCTTCAAACTGATTCACTTTCCTGTCTGATACTGACTTCTGCTCAACTGCCGCTGTGTCTCTGCCTCAGACTCCTCAGACTGCCTCTGTAACCGACTGCTTCAGACTCTCTGCCTCTCTGTGTCTTATCCTCTGTCTCCCTGAGCTGAGAGCCTGCTTTTGTATCATGAGAGTTGGGCATGTCCTCATTCTGACTCACTCTACCAACTCTTCCTCTGATCCGCTTTGCCTGTCCTTCACTCTGACTTATCTCAGACATCACTTCCTGTCTGACACTGACTCCTTCTGAACTCTGCTTCTGTCTCCTAAGTGCTGGGATTAAAGGTATACACCACCACTGCTTTCTGAATACTGGGATTAAAGGTGTGTACCAACATTCTTTCTGCCCTAGAGCAGCCATGCTGATGGATTAAAAGATTAAATAACCCTTTACAAGAGAGGCCCACAATGACTCTCCTAAAGGAGTCTTCAGGTGTAGGATTTGAATGCAGTGCAATCCTGAGCCTTGTTCTTGCCATCTTGGTGAAGATGTCCATGCAGCAAGGGCTCCAAAGAACCTCCACTCTGTTCTGTCTCCGGGGAGGGCTCTCCACAGGGTGGCTGGTGGCTAACCTAATGGCATCAGCTGCATCTGGCAACTGACTCTCGCCATGTCTGCTGTCCTCCAGGGATGGAGGCCATGGCAGCCAATACTTCCCTGCCTGACCCTGGTGACTTTGACCGGAATGTGCCTCGGATCTGTGGAGTATGCGGAGACCGAGCTACAGGCTTCCACTTCAACGCTATGACCTGTGAAGGCTGCAAAGGTTTCTTCAGGTGAGTCCCCTCTCCAGAGGGAAAGGAAGGAGAGAAGCAACTGCTTCCCTCAAGAGAACCCCTGTGCTCTCTGTGCAACATGGCGGCTCTCCCAATTACTGCAAGCAAAAGGTCTTGGTGAGGCCTTTTTTTCTCCTTGCGCTCTCTCGGCTCTCAGAAATTGTTTTCCTGAGGTGGTTATTTCTTGACCCGCTGCACTGATCCAGATGTCCGCCCTTCAGAGCGAATGTCCTCCCTGATAAGGACTGCTGCTTCCTCAATTAAGAGCAGGCATGTCTTTGGGGAAGCCCCAGGACTTGGCCTTTCTTCTTCCTTCTTCCTCTAAACTCTTCCAGTCATCATCAGGGGTGTACTGCCATTCCTGTTAGATCAGTCAGGGCCAGTGCCTCCTTCAGCACTCTCCTTATGTGAGCCCAATATCACAGGAGCAGACAGCATGGGGAATTATCAGGAAGGTCCGAGGATGACCTTACCCAAAGCCAAGATGGAGGATTAGAAAGGGGTAGATGGGAGGGGAGGATTCGGAAAGCAAAAAGTTTGAAAGATTAGCATTTGGCACATATGGACAGGAGGAGAATAGCCTGGGAGTAGCACTCTGGAAAAGAACTAGCGACTCAGGGGGGTAGACAGAGAACAGGATGATGTCAGGAGACACAAATGCAAATCAAGCCCAGAACCAGACCACAAGGTCGGCCTGGCGGCCTGAAGTGATACACAGCGCTAAGCTCACCAGGTCTAGGGAGTGAGTGGCATGCATGCAGGTCCCTGTTGTGGGACACTCCTCCATTGAAGGGGCTTCTGAGTCACTCAGGAGCCATGGGGCAGCGTTTCCTGGCCTGGAGCAATTCTGATCTCTGGGCTCTAGGGTTTCTGTTGGTGCTAATTACCTATTTGGCCTTGCACAGGCTGCCTGCTTGACTTATCAGAGAGCTGCTCCCTAGTTGTAGTCTCTTCTGTCAGTTCTCATGGCTGCTCACTACTGGAGCTCAAAGCCTTTGTGCCAGGTGCCACCAGGACTCTTCCTGCCAGGGCAGGTGGAACAGCCACCTTCAAAGAGATAAAGGAGAGTCTGGGTGCACACTGAGACCCACCCTGTCATCAAACTGGTCAGGAGTGCGCGGACTAGAGTATTATCCATGCCATCAAACGTGAATATCCCTGTGTTTTGGCTACAACCGTACCATGTGTTGGCACTCGAATCCTCTGCTGTGCAGTGTGAGTCTAAGATTTAACGAGGTGATAAACAGAAAAGAGCCTTGGAAAGCATGAATCACAGTGCATATGAGTCCTTGCTGATGCCCTTGATGGAATTCTGCCTCAATAAAACAAAACCTTCCACAACCATCTCCCAGTACCCCTCCTGGTAGGTTTTCTCTCGCTCACTCACCCACCAAGTGGGTGATGAACATAAAGCCAAGATCTGCCAAAATTGGGATTCTCACTCAACCTATAACCTATAATCTATAACTAGTCTCAGCTATCTATAACCCCAGTGTCCACCAGCTCTTGGAACTGTTTCATTCACTGATGGGGGCCCTACCCCGAATCACCTAGCTCTTCCTATCTTGCCTTCCGTCCTGGGGCTCAGCTGTGTAAAACGGGGCCCTTGGGTGGCTTCTTGATGGATCATGACATAGTGAAGGTCTCACTAGAGGAACCTAACTCATGCATTTGCGATGATTTTGTGATCGATGCCCGCCCCCCCAGAGAAGCCACTGTGGTTTTCCTTGAATTATGTTCTATCTGTAAACAAAAGTACACGAATTCATATACGTACACTTGGTACTCACTGTGTATGAATCTGTGTTTGAAAATGTTCCCAGCTGCTAAAATTTGCCAGAATCAATCCTTGCCACACATTGGTTGTCTCTTATGGATGGTTCAGAGCTGGGCCAAGCTGAGTTATCTGATGCACTCCCCTCAGGAAAGGCTGAACACGGACATGGTGCTGCCTTGTGTTGCAGCCGTCACTCTAAGTGAGTGTCTTTGTAATGTTGCTGTTGTTGTGTTTCCTATGGTGCTGAACCAAGGCCTGGAGGGCATGCTAGGCAAGTGACATCTCAGTCTCAGGGTCCTTTAGCAGCCTACTGACTTAACTGCCATGTTGTTTTTGGGAATTTTTTTTTTTTTTATAGTTATTGGTGGTTTTGTGACTTAAAATGGTTCCTAAGTTTAACACTGAAGTGTTGTCTGCTGTTCAAGAAGCCGTGGTGTGCCTTACGGAGAAACCACATGTGAGATAACCTTAATTCCCTGTGTGAGCAACAGTTTGTGGGTGGCTCACCGTTAATAAACCAACACTATACGTCAAACAAGAGGACTTTAGACAGAAAGCACACATAAATCAAGGTGGTGAACTTGGTAAAAATGTTGGAACTTAGGGTTCACAGGAACCTGACCCCCGGATTTTCCTCAGGGGGCAGTTCGGCTTTCAGGACTCCTATGTCCTGTGTTCACAGTGACTTCGGAGATGAATCGCCGTCCTGCAGTAACAAGACTTGGTTGCACCCGCGTCCTTTCTCCTCCTCTTCTTCCCCTGGAACCTTCTTCACTTTCTTTGACACATCTATATTTCCTTTGGGAGTCTTCCATTTCAGTCCAATTCAGATAGTTGCTTGAATACTCCATAGTCACATATCTGTTTATAACTCAAGAGGCGGCCAGTACCTTCTCTGTGTCAGACACCACCTCCTCGGACTGCAGAGATGCTTGTGAGCTTCCTCTACCCCACGATGGCAGCCGTGGATACCCTCTTCAGTCATCTGGTTTAGCTTCTAACTGCCGAGGTGCTAGTTGTGGTGAGCCCAGAAGTCCAAGACTCAGTCAAGTCCCAGGGTGATGATGAAGTTTGAAGTCTGGGCGATGATTTAGTGAATCTGTGGTCAGGAGTTCGGGTCCATTGCTGGTCAGTCCCTCCTGTAGGCTCTTCCCTGTTCTGTGTGCTTCCTGCTCTTCTGGAGTACACGAACCTCAGAGATGATATGTCCAGTGTACATAAAAGGCCTGCAGGGGTAAGCTCATGGATGTCAAAACTTCTTGACTGTATGTTAACAAAGCAGAGTCTACTAAAGGACCAGAAGGAGAAAGTGTGTAGACCTACCTCATAGGATACATAGATCAATCTATAGATGGATGTAGGTGAATTTCTAGTCAAGAATGTCTCTGTCTAGGGCCTGATAAAAGGCAGAAAAGACAGAGAAGAATGTCCCAGGGAACCCCTAATGAAGAGATCAAGGTTGATGAGGAAATTTAAGAGGTGGTCCTGGAAGACAGATTGAGAAACAGTTCATTGTCTCTTTTTTTCCTTCCCCTGCCCTATTAATATCTGATAACTAAAATCTTGTCGGCTATAGCTCAGTGGTAGGAGTGCTTGCTTATCTTGTATGCAGCCTTAGATTGCGCACTGATACTGTAAGCAAACAAACAAACAAACAAACACACCGTGAAGCTGCGCACTGTCAGCTCCCAGATAGAAAACGCAACAGGGAGAGAAATGCATTTTCGTTCGCCAGCCCCAGCGTCCTCAGCGGCCTTGTTAATTATGGGTCTTCCAGGATACAGTGGGTGAACGGCAGGCTAGTGAGAATCCAGGAACATGGGGGATGTTCTGCTTTCAGGAAGATCGCTCGTCTGATACGTGTAGTTCTTCTAAGAATCTGTCGTGAAGGAAGCAGAGAAATAGAGACATGTCCAGCTGATTAAAACACAAGGTACTTAAATGAAGTCGAGTAAATAGAAAAGACAGAGGAAAGGCCACAGGGGGCCTTCTGTGGGCACAAGCAGCGGACTCATCAGGAAGTCACTGCTGCTGGAGGGAACTTTGTCCAGGGCAGCTGTCCTTTACACAGGCTACAGGGTGTGGGTGTTGTGTCAGTGTGGTTGTTGATAGCTGGCCGCAGAGTCGTGTGCTTAGAAGAGTCCAGAACTTCCAGAGGGCAAGGTCAGTAGGATCATCATGAAAGACAGCTGCAGAGAGGAGAGAGAAGCTTCCATTTCCTCTAGCGTATTGTTTTCTGCCTTTAGGAATCGGTGCTCTAGTCTGAGCTATTTGCATGAATTCACTCTCAGCATACTCTGGGGTTCCTCTCTGCACACAGGCAAAATGTAGCGGGAGGATCCCGTGACCAGACGCTACCCCACACTTCCAACCCATCCAGCTAGGGACTGCCAGTGGCCCAATCTTCTCCATCCCAGAGGAGCCCTCAGACAGCCTCTGCCTCCACATTTGATGGCTGCTCTGTTCTGGATGGAGAGGCGACAGATCCATGATGGAGAACTTAGAGTAAGAAGCCCGGAAGCTCTGGGACCAAACAGATCTTACTTACATTAGGCTGTCGTGCTTATTAACTGTGGGCATTCAGCAAGCTATCTGACTTCAATATGCCTCCTGGCATTGTCCGTAGAATAAAGATGATAGGGTTCACTCAAAAGCACTAAGGGTATGGGGGATAAATGTGAAATGCTGGTGTGGAAGACTCTTGGTGGTAATAGCTAGCGCCGGTCCCTTGTAGCGGCGTGCTCTCTGAGGATAGACAACCCTGACCTCTGTCTTTACTATGTTGACTTGGATGGGTGTGAAAAATAAAGACAGGAAGAATTAGACATCAGTGAAAAAGGAAGGCTGGCCAGTGGACTCGGAGAGAACTTACCGTCAGCCAGAGACTCTGGTCACGGTGCCGCAGCCGTGGCCCCGGACGCCCGGTCCAACGGCACATAAGGCGACAGGGTTTTGGCCCTCGGCAGCCTGCTGAGCCTAGGCCGGGCACCCACCGGGTGAGTGTGGGGCATGACGTCGGCTTCCAGGGTCTCAGGCTCTCATGGGGACGGGCGGAATCGGCAGTCTCCTGCCGCTCTCCCTCCCGCTGCCCCTTTCCCTTTGTCTATTGGATTCTAACCGCAACCCCACCTGTCACTTCTTCCACTTTTGAGATGCTGAGGCACGGGTGGGTAACTAACTTGACCAAGGTTGTGCATTAATATTTAAACCGTCAGAGATCAATCTAACCAGAGGCCGTGTTTAATTTTTAGTTTTAAGTAGTCGTGTTAGATAGATACTTTCGAAGTGGGGAATAAATACATTGTAAAAAAAGTTTGCTGAATGTGGTGGCGCACACTTGTTGTTGTAGCACTTGGGAGATGGAGACAGGAAGATCAGAAGTTCAAGACAGACCTCAGCTACAAAGCAAGTTCAAGGCCAGCCTGAGCTATGTGAGGCCCTGTCTCAAAATAAATAAATAAATAAATAAATAAATAAATAAATAAATCAACAAAACAAAAAAACTCAAACAACAACAAAACCCCCAAAAGGCAGAAGTTCAAAAGAACATGAGCAAAATTTGCTTCCCAGTCCCCGCCTCCTCCTGGGAGAGGTTATACTGCCTGCTCCTTCTACTCACCTCTGAACTCTTGGTACAAGAGTGCGTGTGTCCGTGCAGGTGTGCTTGTATGTTAGTGCATGTGCATGCACATGAGTGCACGTGTAAATGGGTGATACTACCATGACCATTCCACATCTTCTTTATTTGTGAGAACCCATTCCCTTCCAGCTGCTGCGCCTGACTTTCCAAAGTCATGTGCCATATGGAAGTCTTGTGACACAGTGGACCTCCCCTCGATAATGGACGTCGGGTTTGGTGTCCCACACTCGTGATCTACCCACAGGATAAGTCCATAGGCCGAGCATTTAACGGCCCGTGCCCTCCTTGCCCTTCCTTAAAGTTTTGAAGAGCGTCTGCTGAGAACCCAGCAGTATTGCTACAGACGTGCGTGTCAGGTGACGCTGCTTTCTTTGCTCCAGCTTTACTGGGCTGTATTTGACAGAGAGAACTGGTCAGTATTTAAGGTACACAAGGCAGCATTCACACACACTCACACCGTACTGTGAGGTGATCACAACAATCAACCTAGATAATGTTTCCTGATCTCACGCAGGTCTCCCCTATCTAGGACTGCAGGCAACTGTATCCTGCCCGGGCACTGAGATCTCTAAACTTAGCCATAGACAGAACTCAGAGGGAGCTTGACACCATGCCGCTGGCAGAAGCCACCCACTTGTCAGCCCGAGGCCCTAGCCCCTGGCACTTGCTGTTTTTGTGAACTCTGTGTCTCTTTCATGTTTTGATGAATTGGCCTCTGGCATGAGAACTGGTCAATGTCCTCTCTAACCCCTGGCTTTCTAGAAACTGCCTCTATATTTAGCCCAGTCGCACCGCCCCCGGTCCCCTTCCTGAACTAGGGTATAATTGCCAGCCAGCCAGAGAATGACAGGGTTCAGGCTCAGAAGCACAGAGGCACTGGGCTCCCATGGAATGGGAAGGCTCTTGTTTCTTAAAACCAAAGTAGCTCATAGGCAATTAGCTTTGGGAGGAAGGCAGGGTAGGGTGTGGGTAGGTCTTTAGGACAAAGTAGAGCCAGGGCTGGGCGGTCTGGCTGCCCTGACTCCTTGTGGGCAGAGACCAGATGACAGCCACATGTCGAAGTACCCTTAGAAGGTGGGGGCAGAGGATAAATTGGCACCCAAGCCAGCAGGGCCTATAGGCCGGTGAACATCCATATTAAAAAAGACACATAGAAAAGGCCAGCTCTGGGTCCAGTCCTGGTTCTGAGAACCAGCCAGCCCGTGAGCTCTCTGTGACTCCTAGAACATGAGGTCCAAATCTTGTCTTCCCAACTACAGTTCCTCTCCCCTGATTCTGCATTTAGAGGAACTCCGGAGGAGCTGGTTACCATACTTTAAAATAATAATCGTAATTTAAAAGCTTTATAAATTTATAGCCTGCTTCTTGCATTTCAAAAATTATGACGCCACTCAGGGATGGATACGGATATGTTGTGAGCAGTTCCTTCAGGTTCTTGCCTCTGTGGCTGCTGTGTTGTGCACTGATCTGGAACTGCGAGCTGAAATTAACCCTTTCTCTCTTGAGTTGCTTTTTTCACAATGTTCTGTCATGGTGACATGAAAAGAATCTAAGACAGTCCCTCAGTGAGGGTCATAGGCAAGAAGACCCCTGGAGCCTGAGGGAGTCCAGCAGGTCTCTGAGAGCTCTGGATGGACATCTCGTGTCGAGGAGGCTCACCATTCCAATGTGGGGGGCACACGTAAGAGCTCCTCTTGGTGCCGTTGATCTGGGAGGGTTCACAGCCAGGGCTCCTGGCTAGACCAGACGGCGGGTGGAGAAGAGAGCTGCCCCGTTAAGACCTGGGACCAAATGCCTAGTTGTGAGCAAAAAGGAAGTGACAATTTGCTCTGAATTAGAAACATCTGGTCTTCGAGTAGGTTTAGAGGATCATGGGCATTTGCGGTAACAGGTGAAGCCTCAAGAACCACAGAGCGAAGGAGGGGAAGGAGGAAGGGAGGGACTCATGGCGCAAATCCTAGAATAGACCGTCGTGTCAAGGATGACCTCATTCCTGGGTAACCCTGACAGTCGCCAAGGTGCTTTTGTATTCTGCTGTTACCTAGGAAGGACCGTCCCTGCAGTAGAAGGTATGAAGGTGAAAGTTGAAGGCTTCTTGTCTCCACAAAGGTGGACATTGGCCCACCGTTCAGTCTCTCCCTGAGCATTCACAGGAGAGATGGGGTGGCCTCGACGTAGGGTCAAACCACCCCCAAGAGCCTGGCACTACCGCTCTTCGTTACTACCCCAACTCTGCTGTGGTCCCCCTGGGTAAGAAGTGTTGTCAGTGGACGGTATCGGGTACCAGAGCCAAAGTCCAAAGCGAACAGAAGGTACTTTCTTCATCCTGGGCCTGCGTGGCCTCAAGCTGTGCTCAAGGGCCAGTGGTCTGGGGCTGTTGGTTTGAGGGCGCAACTTTATTGAGCACTTTGAGATTCTAGGACTGAAAGCAGTCCAAGAAGCTACAACGTAGCCTCAGATCCCTAAGGCTCCCAGATCTAAAGACTTAATTTCTTACCAAACGGTTTTTTAACCTCAGCGGCCCCCATCTATTAAGCAAGGTGGTCATACCAATAGTCTTTCGAGTGGACCCAAGGGTCTGTGACTGTTTGTGGTAGCTACAGAGCCTCACTCTGGTGTCCCTTCCCCACCATGGGCCAGCTGTCTGTCTGAGGACTGTGGTTGTCTTAGCCCCCTGCTCCAATGCATATGAACTACTCATCTTTGGTTGGTGCTCCTAGCCCAGGGCAGGGTTCAGGGTCACAGAGTGGCCCGAGGGATGGGAATGGACATCTGAGGACCTTGTGACAGGTCTCCATAGTTACAGCCCCCGAAGGCTGTTCTCAGCCTGGCCTAGGAGCCAGGTCAGTGGCTCAGTGCAGAACTGTGCTCTCTTGGCAGGCGGAGCATGAAGCGGAAGGCACTGTTCACCTGCCCCTTCAATGGAGACTGCCGAATCACCAAGGACAACCGGCGCCACTGCCAGGCCTGCCGGCTCAAACGCTGTGTGGACATCGGCATGATGAAGGAGTGTGAGTGTCCAGGACAGGTGGGGACTTGGACAGGTGGGTGGGGCTAGACTGTGAGTGTCCAGGGGACAGGTGGGTGGGGCTAGACTGTGAGTGTCCAGGGGACAGGTGGGCGGGGCTAGACTGTGAGTGTCCAGGGGACAGGTGGGCAGGGGCTAGGGGACTCAGACTCAGACAGTAGGGGTGGGGCTAGACTGCAGTCACAGATGGCTGTGGTCACTGTCATCCAGGGTTCTCCACAGAGGTCTGCCTCTACCTACCCTGAGGATCCTGGACTAGGGTCAGAGTGTGGGTGAGGCACAGCTGACCAGGCAGCAGTTTGGAACATATCAAGGAGTGGTGGATAAAGAGAGAACCCATTCTGGGAAGGGCTCGCCGGGCCTCCTGGGCTGGAGCGCGGGCACCGGGTCCTCACAAAGCCCCTGTGTTCCCACTCTTCTTCCTTTGCACAATGCTGTCAGCATTTGTACCCAGATCCCAAACCTTGGTTCTAGGACGCAGCCCAGGCCTTGCCAAGCTGTGGGTAGGCAGGGCCCGGTGAAGCCTCTGGGCTAAGGGAATGTGAGGAAGTAGGAAGAGAGCAAAGACCAGGAAGACACGTCAGAAGCTGACGAAAGTTACAGAACAAGACTGAGTTGCTGGGAAGCAGAAGCAGAGTCACCTGGGGCCTCCTCCTCCTCGGGCCTTCATGAAGGCTCGGCCGTCCTGATCCCAGCTCCCAGCCAACGCTGGCAGCCCTGGGAGGAGTTTCCAGGCCCTGGCTGCTGCTCATACCAAGGGAGTCTGCAGGTTTGGACATGCCATGGCTGCAACCTCGTCACTGCCCCACCCCACCCCTATGTTTATAATGGAGAGAGAGACTTGGAGGCCCAAGGCTGGCTAGGTGCGCTCAGATGTTCTCGGTGGGGCCTGCTCTGTGCTTTATGCGCAGGTGAGCACACAGAAATGTCCTGCCTCTGTGTGTGAATAGGATACCTCTTCATAAAAGGTCCCTTAGTGTCTTAAGGTTCCTGCCATCCCAGAATGGCTCTGGGTTCCCTTGTTGGGGTTCAGTAAAATGGGGTTCAGGAAGATGCTGTTGCCTACGCTTGAAGATCTTCTCAGACCCAGAAAGGACAAATCACTGGGACTGAGATCAGAAAGCAGGTTGGTGGAGATCTGGGACTACAATCCAACTCAGGTCCCTTCCTAGAACCTCCAGGAGGCCCACGAGGAGCACCAGCCCCCACGTGCTGAATCAAGAGCCCCTGTCCCAGATACATGATATCCCACGATGCTGTCAGTCAGCCGGAAGTGGACGGCCTCCTCCAAAGCAGCTGTGGGTGCCATTGGTACTCTGTGTTGACCTTACTCTAGGGCTCCCGGCAGGGAGCTGTGCTGAGCTGTGGATGGGAAGGAACAACAGCCAAAGCTCTAACTAGAATGGAGCCATCTCCCACTGCTCTGGAGGGAAGCGTGTTCCCAAGAGATGCAATTCCTGTCTCGGATGGCCCAGCTTTGCATGTCTGGGCTTGAGGTTCCTGGCTAAGAACTCTCCAGAGCCAATCCCCTGCACTGGCTTTTGTCCTTCCGAGGCCTTGCCTCTCCTCCCAGAGACAATCAAGTATCTCAGTGTTTTCAAGCTACTAGGAAGGGCGCCGTTTTCCCAGTCTCCCTTCTAGTCGGAGCAGGGAGCCGGCCCTTCATAGAAAGCATGGGAAGGGGAAGCAGGCAGACAGACGACAGAGGCAGGAACTTGTGTTTACTGATAACCTGCTGTGTGTCTAATACTGTACCCAGAGCATGCATTTTCTTCTTAAATTCTCACACAACCCGAAGCATGGAAATATTACCTTTTTTAGCAGCTAAGAAAGGCCAAGAGAATTAACCTGTTATGCCTCTGAGCTATCACGGTATCAGCATCTATTCTGATCTAGGTCTGGCCTATGGGCTCCATCCTAGGGAAACCCTCACAGAGCTCATTCCAGCCCCAGGCTCTGCCTGGAACCCTAAGGAGTAGACTAAAGAGAGCTTTGTCCCCCAGACTCCTTTCGTCTGTCTTCAGATTCTAGATGATTTCATGTCTTAGAATCCAAGACACTTTATAGTTGAAGTTTCTCCCTTTTTTTGTTTTGTTTTGTTTGAGACAAGGTTTCTCTGGGTAGCCCTGGCTGTCCTGGAACTCCCTCTGTAGACCAGGCTGGCCTCGAACTCAGAGATCCACCTGCCTCTTAAGGGAAGCTCCACCACTGCCAAGGCTTGTTTATTATTCTTGTTTTTGAGGTAGGGTCTTGTTGTGCCAGCTGTGCAAGCTCAGGGTGGCCTCAACCCTCTGCTTCAGGGTCCCCGTGGAGCTGAGTTCTTGCATCTTGCTGCATCTACCCGGCACAGAACCACCTCTTGTGATAACTTTAGTGTTTTCACAGACGTGTATCTTTCCTTCCCAGTTTCCTGACGTTAGCACAGCACGTGAGACATGGTAGGTGCTCAGTAAACTTGATAAATGAGTATCAGCTCTCCACTATGCTTCTTCGATCTCTAGATCTTTATCAGTCTGTAGAGATCAGTAAGCTTAGCCTAAATCTGATATCGTCTGTGCATTCATTTGAAAAAAAAAAAAAAAAATATGTCCTCTCCCCTAGTGTTCTGAGGTCACCAGTGGCATCTTGCCATGTTTTAAAATTATTCCTGTTTGCAGATCTTGACTTCCCAAGTCGAGTCTAGGCTTTGTTAGATAGGGAACATATTTTATATGCAAGTAACTTGTGCAAAGCTATTTCATGTCCCCCGAGGGATTTGCAAGGAAGCAGAGAAAGTGGTTCTGTGGCTGCACGGGTTTTACCAAAGCCGACTTCGTCCACTGCAGAGCTCACCAGATCCTAGTTCCTAGGCCGCTGGCTAGGCTTCGAAAGCAGGCCCTCTGACCAGTAGTCACAGCCCCTAAGTATAAACTCACCAAGAAAAGTACCTTAAAAACTCCTAAGACGTTGATAAGCCTTTTAAGAAAATTATTTCACAAATCACCAGAGCAAGCGCGTCCGTGAAGACGTAAACGGTGTAGGATTGTCCGGCGTCAGCTCAGCGTCTCGGAGGCCCTGGACAGGAACCACCGACTGGATTTTACCAGTCATCCCTGAGCAGAGAGGCTGCGGCTGCTGCTCAGTGCAAGCAGTTGGGAAGGTGCAAAGGTGCTGAAGGTTAACTTTGAACTTTAAGTTGTTTGAAGTTGGGGCTTGTGTCAGAGCACACCTGAGGAGGCCAGAGGACATCTTGTCAGTTCTCTCCTTCCCCCATGTGGGTCCCAAGTATTGATCTCGGGTCCCCAGGCTTGGCAAGCACTTTGCCGGCCGTGGCTTTCCCCAGGAGCCCTGTGGCTTGCCTCTGAAGTGAACTTGGAATCTTCCTTGTCTTCTTCAAGCAAATCGCCGACACACTTTATTCCCTTAATTGTTCACTGGGGACGCTTTGTCAGGACTCCATGTCTGAGAGACAGAGTCCCACTGAGCAGTTACAGCTGGTTTTAAGCAGAGGCAGATAGACTGCCCAGGTCTGAATGCTCGCTCTACCACTGTTAGCTGTATTACCCTGAGCAAGATACACAACCTGTCTGGGCCTCAGTTTCCTCTTCTGTAAAATGGGGCTAATGATGATACTTACCTTAAAGGACTTTATGTTAGCCGATGTGGAAAGGGTACTTATGATAATTCTTGGTACTTTAAAAAAACCAATAAGTCACCTATTATTTTTTATCTTCTTATTATGCCAAACTTGGTCACCAGAATTCTAGGTCCCAAAAGATCAAAAGTAATCTTAAGGCTGAGTGTGTGGCGTTCACCTTTAAACCGAGCACTCAGGAGGCAGAGGCAGGCGGATCTCTGTGAATTCCAGGACAGTCTGGTCTACATACAGGATAGCCAGAGGTATACAATGAGTCCCTGTCTGGAAAAAACAAATGGCACATGAGGCTGGAGCGGCGGCTCAGTGGATAAGAGCACTGGCTGCTCTTCCAGAGGCTCTGGGTTCGATTCTCAGCACCCAACGGCAGCCCGAAACCGTCTGTAACTCCAGTTCCAGGTAGTCTGATGCCCTCTTCTGGCCTCTGCGGGCACCAGGCACACATGTGGTGTGCACAGTGCAGGCAAGACACTCCTAAAACTTAGAAAGAAAATAAATTTAAAGAAGAAAGAAAGTCATACCTCTAAAGGCAAGCACAAATAAACAGAGACAACACGTAACTCAGCAGAGGTGTGGACAGACGCACGCAAAGATCCGAAGCCTGTGGCTGTGGGGTTATCCCTGGGCCTGCAGAGGGAGGCCTCATCTGAGAAAAGCTACGGTTGTTCCCGTGGTCCCTTACACATCGGTCTATCTTAGAAGCATTTCACTCACTATTATGTAAATCAAAGAGGTCAGCTTTGAGCAGTTACTCAGGGAACCTGTGTGCTCTGAGTGCAATCCCTGACGCCACAGAGTACATACAGCCTGCTCTTGTCTGTGCCTGTGAAAATGACTTACGCGGTCACTTACATAGGTACACTCTCCGCTGTTAGCTGTCTCATGTGTTTGATGGTTAGAGCCAGACCACTTGGCAAGCTCCACGGCAGGAATGCCCCGACCACCCTCTCTCTGTAAGGGGACACAAGAATTGCAAGGCGTGACTCCTGTACTTAGGTACCCTGTGCTCAAGGGAAGGAGGCCTTGAATTTCCTAAGTTTCTCTGCCAGCATTGATTAAAACCTGTACTAGCTATGTATGAGTCTTAAAGAGAGGGAGACTTAGGAGCCAATGCATGTGGGAAACACTCACTCTGCAGGAGTAGAAACGTTCATTGTGCAGGAGGAGTCGGAATAAGAGCTCAGAGAAGATCGGGGCAATCAAGACAGGCTTCATGGCAAAAGAGGGCCAAAGGCTGGCCACCGAAGAAAAAAATGGAATGCGCATAGCTGTTGGGTAGGGAATACCCAGGGGACGGGCATCCAGCACGGGTGCAAGCAGGTCCTGTTTACAGCTTGGCCAGGCCAACGTGCCCAGATCAGAAGCTGCACCCAAGGGTGCTGAGCAATGAAGTTGGAGTTAGGAAGAAGCCAGACTACAAAAGGCCTTCGCTTCTATTTTGTCCTGGCAAGCGGTGAAGATCCAGAAGTTTCTAAGTAGGAGAATAACACCACAGCATCTGGGAGGGCTACCGGACTCTGTCAGGCTGATCGATGTGCCGGTGGGCACCCACAGTGGGACAGGAAGAGTGCCTACTGTGCTCCTGTCACTCTGCCCGTCCTTCCCTCCGGCAGGAGAGACCGGACACCTGGCCACGGGTCCACAGGCCATGATCTTCGGGGCCCTTCCTTTCCTTGGGCCGCTCCTCGCTCCTTTCCCCCCAACCCTGCCTGACCAGGGGCTGAGCAGACACCCTCTGTGGGAGGAGGGTTGGCAGCTCTTTGGGCAGATGAGTCAGCCACCTGGGCATGGCTTCTTCCCAGCACTGTGCTTGGGGCTGTGTACCTTGACTGTAGAAAGAAAACTCCATCTTTCCTGAAGGCTTCCCTTTCCCATCATGCCTGTGGCTTTGATTGTCCACTCCTGCCTACCATAGGTACTTCTTCAGCCCCCAACTGACTTCTCTCATCATCTCCCTCCATGAGGGGCAGAGGTCAACGGATTTTTCTTGAAGCCCAGAACCCATTTGCTTCTGGTTGGTTCTGGTTCCTTCTCCTGCTCTTGTGAAACTCCACACTTCTGTGGGCAGAAGCCCTGGCAGCTCGAGCACAGAGCAAGTAGGCACAGGCTGAGGGCCTTAGTGCCCACTCCTACCATCAGGCTCTGCAAGAGCCCCAGCCAGGCGGTCTCTTTGCCTGGCTGACACGCCAGGCATCCCTGCTCCCGCCTGCCCTTGCAGGCAGCTGCCCCCACACAGGGCAGCAGACACAATTGCAGAGCCCCACACCAGCCTGCAGGTGACAGAGGATCTCCCATGATTCACTGCCAACTGGAAGGAGTGCCCCAGACTAGGGCTATGAGGCCTCAGTCTCCAGGGACTCCAGGAGGGCTCAAAGCATTCCTTGAGCAAAAAGTTCTAAGAATCCCGGCTGCAAGACAGAGGTGTTGTTTTGCAGAGAATCAAAGGAACCCTCTTTAAGCCTCTCCTAGCTTCCAACACAGGGAAGGAAGGCCCACAGTCCTGGACCACGAAGCATGGGCGAGGACTAACATTTAACATTGTGCCAGGCACACATCCAGTTTTCAAAACAGGTAGTCTTTTGGGGCGTTTTCCTCCCCCTCTAACTTCTCTCCTCCCCTGACCCCGACCCCCAGTAAAGAGACCTTGGAAGATACCATAGTCCAAACGACTTACTTTTTTATGAGCAAGAAAAAACAAACAAAAGACAAAATCAGCGAGTCTGCTGTTTTCCCGGGATCCTACCACTTGTTCTTGAGAATCTAGGCTTCCGACTCGCAGACTCAGTGGCTCTCAGGTCCTCTCCCGCGTGCGCATGCCCAGTTTCCTCCGCGTTGTGGCATTGGCGCTAACGTAGTGGCTCCGTGCCACGGAGCCCCAGTGTAAGGAGCGGGGCAACCCCTCCCACAAGGGTTCCTGGAGGAGTTTGGGGCCATCCCTCCGGACTCCCCTTCTTGTCCCCACAGTCATCCTAACCGACGAGGAGGTGCAGCGAAAGCGGGAGATGATCCTGAAGAGAAAGGAGGAGGAGGCCCTGAAGGACAGCCTGAGGCCCAAGCTCTCGGAGGAGCAGCAGCGCATCATCGCCATCCTGCTGGACGCCCACCACAAGACCTACGACCCCACCTACTCCGACTTCAAGGACTTCAGGGTATGTCTGCGGGCCCATGGCCCGAGCCAGGCTAGCCAGAGTCAGGCATATCCTAGATATGGGGAGCAAGGATGGAGGGTCGGGGACCAGGGCAGGGTCGGAGACCCTGCTCCCCACTGTGAGCCCCTCCCCTCTGTAGACCTTCCCCGGAGCCTTTGCTCCCAGAGGCAGGAAAATGACCACCAAGCAGGGACCTCTAAGAACCCAGCTTTTCCTTCCAGCCTCCAATTCGTGCAGACGAGCATGAAGGGAGCTATACCCCAAGGCCTGCATTCAGCTTCTCTGGGGACTCCTCCTCCAGCTCCGACCTGTACACCAGCTCACTAGGTAAGGAGCAAACTGGGAAAGAGTCCACCCCCACTCGCCCTGAGGCTACAGGGGGAAGGGACAGAATCTCCCATTTGCATACCATGTGTGGCATAGGGTCCCTGATATAGCCTTCTTTCGCAGAACGGGTGAGGGGGGGGACTGGTTTGTGCAAGATGCATGCCGGGAAGAGACTGAGCTGAGTTCTGGCTGTAGAGATGTTCGTGCTTTCTGGTCCAGGCTCAGCCTCTGAGCCAGGCTCTATCCTTGACTTCCTCCCTGGAGTGACCTGGAGGTCACTATTCAATGTTTTAGTCCTGGACTGTTTGGGAAGTGGAATTGATGTGGGAAGATGGCCTTCTGGGTCCATGGCCTGAGCACTGGGGAACAGGAGCTATGGCCTTAGACAACCCGTGGCCTCCACCCCCTGAGAGTCCGGAAGACGTTGTGCTTTCCTTCCTTGGGCCCTCCGTTCTTCTCCATCATCCTGCCTCGTCCATCCTACCTCATTCTGCCCTGTCCTTTCCTCCTCCACCTCTTACCCAGTCCTGGTGTCTTCCTCTTGGGGCCTGGAAGAAGGTGGGGGTGGGACCCCCAACTCTGGGTAATGATGACTCTGAGATATTAGACCTCCATACTCTAGCACACCTGTGCATGGGCTGAGAAGGGGTGCTAGTGGACCCAGGTAACAGCACGGACCCTGCCTACCCAGTAGAGATGAAGGGGGAGGTGGCCAGGCAAGGAAGAAAAACCCTGGGCGTGGCTTGAGATTGGCATTCCCTCTCCTCCCTTTATAGGAACCCTCCACCCCCATGCAGTGTTCATTCTGCTTTCTACCTGATGGCAGTCATCGTCCCAGTGAGGGACGAACAGCAGAGTCTGTGCTTTAATACTCATTTGTGTTCTTTAGGCGATATTATTTTATTTGTTTATCTATCTATCTATCTATTTATTTATTTATTTTTGAGTCAGGGTCTTACATGTAATGTTGGCTGGCCTGGAGCTTGCTATGTAGACCAAGCTGGCCTGGAACTTATAGACAAATCACCTGCCTCTGCCTCCTGAGTGCTGGTGATTTTAAACTTTTCCTAATTTCATTGATCTGAGGACCTTGCAGTCACCCACGGTGTGTTCAGTGAAGTATACACTTATTTACAAACTCAGAAAGGTAACATTGTTTTTTTTTTTTTTAATCATTACACAAAAGTGATAGCCATTGACCACAGCTATTTAGAAAATGTAAAGGAGTACACTTCGTTGCCTGTGAAATCTTTGTCTACTATCCAAAGGCACTTACTGGTAATTCCTTGATGTGTCTGTTTTCTGATTCCGTTCAGAGATGGAATGGTGCTATAGAGTCTGATGACTTGTTTCCCTTCTCTTAGGAGTATCTGTGGGCTGAGAGGCAGCTCAAGAGCACCTGTTGCTCTTGTGGAGGACCCAAGTTTGGTTTCCCAGCATCCCCATGGTGGTTCACAACCGTCCATAACTCCAGCTTCAGGGATCCAGTGCCCTCTTCTGACCTCCACAGGAACAGGCATTCGTGTGGTACACATACATACATGCAGGCGAACCATTCATACAAGTTAAATAAAATGAACAAGTCTAAAAGTTTGTAAATATTAAGTTGTATTCAATTTCCACATTATTCAATATGTGCCAACATGATGGTTTAGGAGCCGGAGAGAGGGCTCAGAGGGCAGAGGGCTCGCGGTGCGGGGAGACAGACAACTCCACAACACTGTCTTCTCACCTCCACATGCATGCTACAGCGTGTGCACACACACACATGTACACACATACACATGTTCACTCACATACATGTATACACATACACACGTGTACACACATGTACACACACATACACTTACACATACACACATGTACACTCACACACATGTACACACACATACACTCACATGTACACTCACACATACACACATACACACACACACAGGACAAATTTTAAAAAAACTTAAGAGCGAAGCTTTTTTATAATTTACTTATTCTTTTATTTTATGTGCATTGGTGTGAGGGCGTCAGATCCCCTGGAACTGGAGCTACAGACAGTTGTGAGCTGCCATGTAGGAGCTGGGAATTGAACCCAGGTCCTCTGCAAGAGCAGTCAGTACTCTTCCAGCCCCAAGAGTAAAGTTTTTAAAGACTGCATAGTTCTCTGAAATATAATAACATATCAAAATCCCCTACCAATGCCGGGCGGTGGTGGCGCACGTCTTTAATCCCAGCACCTGGGAGGCAGAGGCAAGGGAATCTCTGTGAGTTCGAGGCCAGCCTGGCTTCAGCGTGAGTTCCAGGACAGTCAGAGTTACAGCAGAGAAACCCTGTCTCAAAAAACAAAACAAAACAAAAAAAAATCTCCTACTGTTGGATATCTAGATTAGTTTCTAGTTTTCCTCCTAGTTTTTTTTTCTTTTATATTTATTCCAATTTTCTATAATAAATGCAGGGAAGTGGTAACACTGTACATATAATTATAATATCTTTCTGTTTCTCTTTCTCTCTTCCTCCATCTGTCTGTGAGTGTGTGTGTGTGTGTGTGTTTGGACACACTCTTAATCACAGTTCCTGGATGCTAGAGGCAGGAAGTAGACCTCTGTGAGATCCAGGCCAGCCTGGTCTACATAGTGAGTTCCAGTCCAGCTTGGACTATAAAGTGAGACCCTGCGCAGCCTCTTGTCTCCACCCTTGAGTGCTACGTGAATGATGGGTGCACATGACCACACCCAGCCACTGGGGCTTTTCACTCCTAAATTCAAATAGCTTTTTAGATTACCTGCATAGCTATACAGCTTTGTAGCCCCCATCACTGCATAAGAGCTTCTTTAATGCTTCAGTCTTTACGAATACCAGCACCAACTTTATAATTGTTTCCTATTAATAGTTGAGAAATAGGTATTCTCTACCTTGTAGTTACTTGATCGTAACAAAACCGAGCCTTTTGCCCCATGGATTGAAAGAGTCCCAAACACATTTTAATTGAGATTATTAGGAAGGTTGCTTGCTTTGGAGTATCTCTGGCTCCTTAAATTTACTGCACCAAACAGCTAAACTAAGAGGCAGGGAGAGACTCAGAGGGAGCCTGGGGAGAAGAGTGACCCCGGAAAAAGCTGTCACTGTGGGGTGGTCAGCTGACTCTGCCCCCAGGGCACACGACGTCCCCACACCCTAGCCGGGGTCTCCCTAAGTAGTTCCCTCTCTGTCTCATATTCCCCAGACATGATGGAACCGTCCAACTTTTCCCACCTGGATCTGAATGAAGAGGACTCTGACGACCCTTCTGTGACTCTGGATCTGTCTCAGCTCTCCATGTTGCCCCACCTGGCTGACCTTGTCAGTTACAGCATCCAAAAGGTCATCGACTTTGCCAAGAAGATCCCGGGATTCAGGTAAGAAGTTGCGCAATGTCAACTGTCAGAATCCTACATGGAGCTAGAAGATGCCTGGCAGTCTTCTACCGCTTTCCTCAAAGACAGCTCAGCCCCACCCCGGAGCGCCTACGCCAGAATCTCTGGACAGGCCAGGACTATACCTTAACACTTGTAGCCGCCCAGTGTATTGTTGAGAGCTGGTCCTGAGTGAGCTCCACGGCTCACTTCCCGAATTAGGACGCCTCCCCACAGAGGCTTCACCGAGTCTCCTTCGCAATGACAGAACCAGGCCGAGGGTCCCAGTTCCCAGAAGCTGGTTCCCACTTGATTCCTGCTGGCTTAGATCTAGTCCTTATATCATGCCCTTAGATCCAACCAAGATTCTTGAACACCCAGTTCTGAGGCCAGATGAAGGGACAGCGAGGAGAATGCCTAGGACTGTGGGCTTCTGAAATAATCCAGAGGGCCTAGAAAAACAGAGGCAGGTTCACTACCTTGCCATCCTTCCTCAAATCTGTATGAGAAACCATCTCCTAATCATACTGAGCCCTGCCTACCAAAATAGATATCAAGAGTTCTCCTAGAGCAGGGGTTTTGCTTTATAGATTCATTCATACACAGCTCACTCGTGTTGGAGTTTGTTTTAGTAATAATGGTGCCAGGGGGTGATGGCACACGCCTTTAATACCAGCACTCAGGAGGCAGAGCAGAGGCAGGTGGATCTGGCCAGCCTGGTCTACAAAGTGAGTTCCAGAACAGCCAGGGCTACCCAGGGAAACCGTGTCTTGAAAAACCAAAAGTTAAATAAATTGAAACCAAAAGAAAAAAAAAAAATCCAGGCTAGCGTGGTAGTCCCGTGATCCCAGCATTCAGAGGCGAGGAGATCCCCAGGGAAAGTTGGCTACCTGGCCTAGCTACGCCAGCCAACTCCTGGGCTCAGGGAGAACTTGCCTCAATATGTAAAGTAATGAGAGAAGAAGCACGCCCAGTGTCAGCCTCTGGCCGCCACACACATCTGTCGACACCAGGGGTTCTCAACCTTCCTGGAGCTGCACCCTTTAATACAGTTCTGCATGCTGTAGTGACCCCCCCCCAACCATAAAATTATTTGTGTTGTATACAGTTATTATTCATAACTGTAATTTTGCTACTGTTAGGAATCGTAATGTAAATATCTGATAGGCAGGTGGTCTTAGGTGACCCCTGTGAAAGGGTTGTTTGTAAAACAGTATAGTATTGTCACCTTTAATATATATTGAAATATGGTTAGATCTATATTTTTGTATATTTAGTATCTTCATTGTTTTCCAAAAGTTCACTCGGTACATTTCCTTGACACCTGTTCTTAATGTGATCAAGAACAATCCACACGAAGCTGAGTCATCCTCCCTCTGGGGTAGCAATAGCCGAGGCCCGGCTGCTTCCTAGACGCTGACCCTGGGGTCCCCGGCTGGGTCTGGGAGGTGACTTAACGTTGGCCACCTCGGATGGAAACTAACATGAGGTGTCTTTCATGGTTTTGTCAGCCTCTTGCTTGAAGGAGAGTGGTCAATTAGTTATTGTCTGAACCACCACACCGCCCTCTCAACAATGGCAGTTCACAGAGCTAACGAAGCACCTCCCAGCTGGGTTCTGCCAGGAGAGGCCTGCCCAGGTGCTGCTTTGTGCCTCTTACCGACTCAGGCTGAATCAGCGTGACTGGTACGCAGAAGAGGAACTCAAACAGTGTCCACACACACACACACACACACACCCCCACTGCACTTCCAGCTCCAGCCAGGGGAGCAGGGGCCACTGTGGCAGCCAGCTTGCTCTGTGTGGAATGAGGCCTGCTTCACCCTCAGAGCCTCACTGTGGGACTGGCAACACATTTTGTTTAGCGCAAGTCCCGAGCCTTTCTACCATGCTTCATGCTGCTGTTTGCAAACTCCGTGCCTTCCAAAGTCTTATTTTGTGTAAATAACTAGAAAAACAAAACAAAACACTGCAAGGTACCGAAGTCCTCCTGGCAGCAGCTGGCTTCCACCTGATTCTGAGGTGCTCTCTCTCCCCATTAGCATCTCCTCACTATAGCGGGGGTGGGTGGGCAGGTGGCCCCTGAAGCCCCCTCTGTATGTCCAGGTTTGGTGTTTGGGAGAGGAGGCAGAGGCAGCTTCTGTTGAGTACAGAGGAGATCGCCATTAACCCAGACCACCCAGCTCCCCCTTCCAGACAGCTCAGCTCCTGCTCCCCTTCTGCAGCTTTAGCTCTTACTCTCCCCTCCATCTCTCTCTCCAAGGCTGGGACAATCCACTCCTTCCCTTCCTTTCAAGCCTCATTTCCACACAGGTTCACTAGCCTAGCCCTGTATTGTGACTAAAGTCAGGCACACATGAGCAGACACAGGGGAGCCCCCGGGTGTTGCTGTGAAGTGAGGTAAATTGATGCTGAATACCTTCAGGTTGGCTTCTCTTTCTTCAGCACGGCCTGAGAAGTCCCGGAGTATTTGTTTCATGACGAAAATGGAGTGGGCCTTGAGAGCTCTGAACATTCACTAATGTGGCCACCCTGGCCAAACAGAAGGGTTGCTGTACCTGGACAGGAGCCAGCCCGGCAGCTCTCTGGGGCTGTGGTTTCCACACTAAGGGGTTGTGTTTTTCTGGGAACAGTAGTTGTGTTCCTGGCAGCTTTGATCTTACTGCCCGAAGGCGAGGGAGACAAGCAGGGAAGGGGGGGATGGGACGTCTGGGTGGGTGAGGGGAGAGTGCGTGGGGTGAGACTCCAGCATGGGCATGGGACCAAGCTAGGGCAGGACTTGACGGGCTGTTCTGGGCTAGCGCATCCTTGGCTCTGCCCTTCCCCCTACTTCCCATGCCTCATCTGCTCCAGCTCCCTTTGTGCTGCAGAGGAAGCACATGGGTGGGTAGAGTCATGTACAGCTTCTAAATGGCCAGGGGTGGCCCAGGCTGCTGCACCCAATGAAGTGGGATTCAAGGCCATGTCTGCTGGAGCCCGGCTTTGTGAGCTCAACACCTGCAGCCTTGCTGCCCCTTCCAATTCCGGGGACTCCCTCTCTAGTCACAGGCCACAGGCTTCCTTACCCACTGCTCTGTCTTGCGGTCATCTGTCCTTCCATCCAGCAGCTTTCTTGTATAATCGCTGAGGGGTAGAAGGTGGTTAGGACACCATCTCTGGCCTCCAGGGATTTAGTGTCTGATGGAAGAGATAGTCATGTAAACAATGGCTGCCAAGAGATAAGAATTCTGCTGGAGGTACTGCACCTTGGGAAGATAGGCAGGGAGGGGCTGGCCAGACAGCAGCCTAGCTCCAGGGCACACCTCAGGTGCCCAGAAGTGGCTACCGCTGTGAACAGGGACTGACAGGAGCCCGGGAAGGACAGCACTTGGCCAGGCCCTGGGCTGGTTCTTGCCCTAGCAGGTCCCCTTTTCCGTTTCCTGGGAATCACACTGAGAAAGTCCCTGCGTTTTCCTGCCTTTCCCAGCCATGGCGTAATGTGGGGCCATCGTAGGTTTCCCTCACGGCGGAATCCTGTCTGGATGACAATAAGCACTGACTCCATTGAAATCTGTCTTTCAAAGCATCAGGCAAGACTGCTCACTTCCAGATGCTATTCTGAGTAGAGAGACTTTTCTCCCAGTCACATGACCAGCAGAAAGGAGAAGTGACCAGGATGGCTTTACATTGTTGGGACTCAACATGATACCTCACACTAGGAGCTAACCTGAGGTTTTTTTTTTTATTGTTGTATTTGCTTTTATACTTTTTCTGTAATTTCCAAAGATTTAATACTGAGCTAAAACTCAAATAGAGATGGCTTTAGGTTCTCACGGGGTCTCACTTTGAAGCTCAGGCTGGTCTGGAACTTACTATGTATCCCGGGCGGGACTCAAACTCATGACAATCCCCTACTCAGGCCTCCCGAATGTCATCAGACATGACTCAGTTTACCTGGTTAGTTTTTACTTTTTGAATATGTGTGAGTATTTAGAGGCATTTAGATACCATATTATTAATCTATCTATTGAAGATAAGAAGATTAAAGAAGGACACAGGAGTTCTCTTAAAACAATAAAATAAAACAAGGCCAGGAGATGGTGGCGCACGCCTTTAACCCCAGCACTTGGGAGGCAGAGGCGGGCAGATCTCTGAGTTCAAGGCCAGCCTGGTCTACAGAGTGAGTTCCACGACAGCCAGGGTTACAACAGAGAAACCCTGTCTCAAAAAAAAAAAAAATCCAGGAATGGTGAGATGGGTCACCAGGTAAAAGTGCTTGCTAGACCAAGCCTGATCCTCTGAATTCAATTTCCCAGAATCCACTGGAAGGAGAGAGGGGATAACTGATCCCCAAAGTTACCCTCTGACCTCCACAGCACACACGCACCACATACACAGTAATCATAACAATAAATAAAATGTTTAAATAAAGAAGTGAATTAGCAATGGTTAGGCGTTCTCGAAGCTCATGGAGAAACCTGGTGGTTCTGTGTACTGTCAGCACGTGCACAGCTGTGTGGTTCTGTTGGTTATCACCCTGTAGAAGAAGAGGCCACTGATGCGGGAGGTCTCTAAGAGCGTCTGGATTCAGAGGCTGTGAGCTGGGCTCTCGGAGAATGCGGTCTCCAATGGGAGCCTACCAACTGCGGGGTCTCTCAGTCGGTCTCACCTGGGAAGCCTCTCACTTCCCAGCATCTGCCAACTGTGTCCTGCATGGACGTACTGACGTGCTGCAGAGAGCGTGTTAGCCTGTCTACAGAAGCCTCCTACCGAGGAGTCTAGACAGTCAGGAAAAGAGGAGGAGGGAAAGCCAGGAGCAAGTTGGCTTGTCCACCTGCTTTTCCCCTGTCGTTGTTCAGACAAGCCCAGCTCCTGACTCACGCGAGTGCAATGATCGGCCTCTTGTCACTCCGACGTGTTTATTGATCCTCTTGTGCCCAGGGATCAGTTATCATTCTGTGGGAAACAATAAGGCAATTAAGAGATCGTGTTGGCTCTCAAGTAGCTGGAGTGGCAATCCCAGCCCTCAGGAAGCAGAGGGAACTTGGAATTCCCGATTCCAAGCCAGCCTGACCTACACAGAACCCCAGTGTCCAGAAAACAAAACAAGCAGAGGCAGAGGCAAGCACATAAGGAGCAGAGCAGGCGGGGAAGGGTAAAGGTGGGCACCGTCAATATGTCGTCAATACTGGCGACAGAACCGACAACTACACCGATTCCGCCAGACTGCCAGGGGTGGGGACTCCACAGCAGATCACACTGGTTTGGGGACCAGGAAGGAATGACAGAGCATTAAAAGATGTTCCTGACCCCTCCCCATGAGATGGTTCAAAGGGTAAAGGCTCTAGCTGTTCAAGCCAGAAATCTAAATTCTATCCGCAGGCCCACATGGTAGAAGGAGAGAACAGACTCCCAAGTTGACCTTTGACCTCCACCATCGCACTGTGGTTCAGGCACACAATATAACTGACGTAATAAAAAACTAGAGGAAAGAGTTGTTCCTAGCTGAACAAAGGCGCGGTGTGTAGGAGTGCGTAGCGATTGAATGCAGAGTGGCCCCGTGTTGCAAGAATGGAGGGATGGTGGCGTCTGAGATGGGAAGAGGCCTGGGAAGACCAACCGGAGTCAAGTGGTGGAGTCTGGGCTTGACCTCGGAGTATTTGATCCCAGGGAGGATCTTGAGCACAAGAATGAGTTGCCCTGTAGCAGCACGGGGAGAGATGAATGAGAGACTCGAGACTCTGGGGTTCCAGTGGGAGGCTATTACGCAAACCATGGAGAGGACTATTGTCTTAGTGTCCTGTTGCTGTGAAGAGACTCTGTGGCCAAGGAAACTCTTGCATTTAACTGAGGATCTGCTTATAGTTTCAGTGGATTAGTCCGTCATGGTGGGAGACAGAGCGGCTTGGTGCTGGAGCAGTAGCTGAGAACTTTACATCCTGATCTACAGGCGGCAGGCAGAGAGAGAACCACTGAGCTTGGTTTGGGCTCAAAGCCCAGCCCCAGCAACACACTTCCTCCAGCAAGGCCACACTTCCTCCAGCAAGGCCACACTTCCTCCAGCAAGGCCACACCCCCCAGTCCTTCCCAAACAGCTCCACTCCCCAATGACTAAGCATCCAAACATATGAGACCATAGAGGCCACTCTCATTCAAACCACCACAGCGATGGAGGTGGCTCAGTAGACCAAGTACCTGCTATTTAAGCACGAGGACCTGAGTTCAGATCCCCGTCACCCACATAAAAGGCAGACGTGGCAGTGTGCATCTGTAACCCCAGTGCTTGGGCAGGATGCAAGCCGATCCTTGTGTCTCTCACTAGCCAGGCAGTCAATCTGAAACAGCACGCTCTGGGTTCAGCAAGAGACCCTGTCTCAAAACACGATGTCCGATAGGAGACACTGGGCCTTTGGCCTCTACACATACACACACACACCAAAGATGAAAACAATGCAGCTCCGAGCCAGAGCAGTCCTAGTGGGTGCAGGAATAAGGTCAAAGGCTCGAGAGCTGTCCTGGAGGCAGTGTCGACTGAGCCTGCCACTGAGGAGGACTAGGTAACTGGGAGATGGGGAGAGAACACAGGAGGCGTTGGAGGTGACTCCGATGACACCCTTTTCCAACCCTGTGTTGCATGCCACAACACAGGTAGCTCCCTTTGGCTGGCCCCGCCTGTCTGGAGTAGCTTCAGCTATCGGTCCCGAGCCGCTGGAACAGCCTTGGGTTCCCCTCCCTCCAGACCTTCCAGCCAGGCTGGAACTCCTGGACGGGGGATCCAGACACACGCTGGTCAGAGCAGATATATCCCGTCCAAACACTCACCGGGTGCCTGTGACTCGAAGATTCGTGCTGGCTGCCTGACCTCTCCCTCCCTGCCTTCCCCGACAGGGATCTCACCTCCGATGACCAGATCATACTGCTCAAGTCAAGCGCCATTGAGGTCATAATGCTGCGCTCCAACCAGTCTTTCACCGTGGACGACATGTCCTGGGACTGCGGCACCCACGAATACAAGTATGATGTCACTGACGTCACCAAAGGTGAGGCTGGGCTCCGCCCCTACTTTCTCCGGCTCCCAGACTCTGGCTCTATCCTGCCTCTGCACTCTGGGGGTCGTGACCAGACACATGGGAGGGACCGGGCAGCAACAGGGAGAGAAGGCCAGGGGCGAGGCCCGATGGTGCTTTCAGGGACGGTGAGGGCTTCTCCCCTCATGCTGGCTGTTCTCTCTCACAGCTGGGCACACCCTGGAGCTGATCGAGCCCCTCATAAAGTTCCAGGTGGGGCTGAAGAAGCTGAACTTACATGAGGAGGAACACGTCCTGCTCATGGCCATCTGCATTGTCTCCCCAGGTATTGGAGTCTGGCAGGGAGGACCTGGGACATGGTGGGGACTGTAAGTGGCCAGAGACCTGCTCAGAGCCAGCAGGGTGGTCTGGGGGAGAGAGAGGTGAGCAGGAGGCGAGAAAGGAAGTGCTCACTTTGCTGCGTTTGCACAGCCCACGTGGCGTGCGGAGGGTCCCCCAACACATGTGGCTTTGTCTGACAGAGAACACGGGTGATTCATAGAGCTTTGAAGAACCAGATGAGCAGGGTTCCACAGGCCACACATAGGTCTGGGTGTTGTCAATACTCAGGCTCTGTTCTTGTGCGAACTGGGATCAACTTTCCTATCACCTGAGGTTTCTCAGAGGCAGGGCGCAAAGCCCTAGGGAATAATGGCTGCTTCTGCCTGGGTTGGGGTTTGGAGGCTGTAGGCTGTGACCCAGGACGGGGCGGGTGTATGTGTGTGTGTGGAAGAGGGGGGCGGGTGATAAGGAAGATGTTGTGGTCTTGAAGATGATATATTGGTGGTAAACCCAAAGGATGCAGCCCTGACTCAACCTGGACCATGTGACCACAGGGACAAACTAGTGGCCTGTGCCCAGGAATGCCTCCACAGACCCAAGGAATAGACATAGACTTCCCTTCCGCTGCCCAGCTACAGTGGTTCACTCATTTACATGCTCAGTGATGATTTAATGAGCACCTACCATAGCCAGACACTGGGCAAGCAGGGCACAGGGAGTCAGCAGCGAGCCGGATAGACTTCTCTCCTATGAAGGTTAAGGGGGGGAAACTAATCAAAAGTATCAATTCATTGGCAATACGATGAGAGTTTTGAAGGTGAGGAGCTGTGGTACTGCAGGAGGGATCCTGATCTGGGGCCTGGAGGTGGAGGGTATCAGAAACAGGCTTCTTCAGGAAAGGCTTGGAGTGTTCCCTGATGATCAGTCAGTCAGGGAGAGACGAGAGACGAGAGACGATTTCCAGGCAGAGGGAGGATCTGTTGAGCAGTGTGGAGGACCTGGGTACCAAAGCAAGGCCTGAACCCAGAGACAGAGTGAGCCGAGGCGGGACCAGCACCAACTGAGCTCATGAAAGGGCTTGGTCCCGAACTCGAAGGGTTGTCACCAGGGGGACGCTGACACGGGGCGTCTGTGTGGGTGGATGTTGTCAGACTGAGCAAGGAGGAACTCAGATGAGCACCCCTGTGTTTTCTCCACCCTCTGCGACACAGACCGACCCGGGGTACAGGACCCCAAGCTGGTGGAGGCCATCCAGGACCGCCTCTCCAACACATTGCAGACCTATATCCGCTGCCGTCACCCGCCCCCGGGAAGCCACCAGCTCTACGCCAAGATGATCCAGAAGCTGGCTGACCTGCGAAGCCTCAACGAGGAACACTCCAAACAGTACCGCTCCCTCTCCGTCCAGCCTGAGAATAGCATGAAACTCACTCCCCTCGTGCTGGAGGTGTTTGGCAATGAGATCTCCTGACCAGGGCGGCCTGCAGTGGTGCCTGGGTGGGGCTGCTCCTCCAAGGGCCCTGTGCCCAGGCCCTGGGCTGGCTGCAGCCCAGCAGTGCCTCCTGCCCCTTCTGGAGCTCAGCCCTTCCTCTGCCGTCACCCATGTCTGTCTGGCCCATCCTTTCTGTCCCCTAGCCTGACACCAGGTCTCCCTTTCCTGCAGACCACAGGTTGCCCCTGTCCCTTGAGGCCTCAGTTATGAGAGGATAGAGGGCAGAGGCTAAAGGCAGAGCCTTGCCTAGGGATGCTCCCACCATAAGGGGGTATTGCACGTGTCAAGGGGAGGTAGGCAGGAGAGAGATTCCTCAGACACAGGCACCTGTACCTCCCCCTGCTCCAGCCCTACCTGCCCAGAGCCTGGTGGGAAATCCCCCACCCCTGTCTACAACCTACCCATGATTCCCACTGCATCCCACCCATCCTGCCGCCAGTCTGTGCTATTCTGTCCCAGGACAGTGGGTCACTGTGGGGCCTCCTTCCTCTGACTTTACCCTTGTGGACTCATTCACTGCCAAGATGACCAGACACACTACCACACTAACCGAGGAGTGTTCTCCTAGCCCTACGGTTTCTCCCCAGAGCCACTACCTCTGGTACAGTGGGCTTCTTCCCTGTCCCTAGAACCACTGACCCAGAAACCACCTGTGGAAAGACCCCAGGGGATGTAACACAGGGCCCAAGTAGTGAAGATCAGACAAAGCCAGTCTCCTGGTGGAGACCCCTCTGCCCTTGTCGTCAAACCCAGGGTTCCTCAGTCTGGGACTGTTGAAACCTCTCTGCTCACCTACAGACATGTCAGGACCAAATTATCCCCAACTTTCAGAAAATTCCCTAGCCCTGTCTTCTCCCTTACCCTGCCAGTGCCTTACCACCTCTCCAGGAAAGCAGGTC
This sequence comes from Cricetomys ansorgei, assembly GCA_026225945.1. Taxonomy (NCBI): domain Eukaryota; kingdom Metazoa; phylum Chordata; class Mammalia; order Rodentia; family Nesomyidae; genus Cricetomys; species Cricetomys ansorgei. The sequence goes on along the minus strand of JAMJFZ010000271.1, from coordinate 8,426,227 downwards.
CTCTTCCTTCAGCCTCCTGGGACCCCACCCCCTGGTTACCAAGGGAATCCCAGGGGTCTTCTCAGTTCCTCCATCACCCCCATTTGGAGCAGCAGTGTCTCCCCCTACTTGCCTATGGGAGCTACCTTTCTCCACCTGGTAGATGGATTGGAGGAAAACTTCAAGTTGGCCTTCAAGCCTGCCTTTCAGTTGTAAAGCTGGACATGCCCAGGGGATCGCTGGAGGGGGTGGTCAGAGTGTGTGGGGTATAGTGATGTGGGGCCAGTCCCCTCCTGACTCTCACCCCACCACCCAAGAGTCAATGCGGGCCTAAGAAGTAGACAGGTGATGGCTTGGGACATGGCTTCAGACTCCATCTCCTCTCTAGCAGCCCCACCCAGGCGTTTGCCTGATCTCGCTCACCCCGAGGGCACCCCTTGTTGATCACGGGTTGTAGGTGTATGGGACCCATACAGAAGAGTTTCTCAGAGGGGGACTCGTAGACACCTTTGGGTGAATGCCTGCTTTGGGGACCACTGCCACAGTGGAAGCAACAACAGAGTACTTAGGTGAGTGGGAGCCTGGCCCCATGAGCCCCACCATGAGCCCCAGATGTGTCCTCCCGTCCACACGCTTTGCTCCCTGAAAACCCTGGGATAACAGATTTAACACTGAGAGAACATCCGTGTCCACCTGGCCCTACGTGTCCCAGAAGTCAAGTGGAGAAACATCTGAAAGCCACATTCCTGTATTGCAGAATGCCATAAAGGAGGCTGGCGTTTTAAATGTATTTGATCAGAGTTGTTTTCAGAATCAGACCCCACCTGTACTGTGTTCTAACACTGAGTGTGGCGGCACCTGGTTCAGAGCGATGCGCGCGTGTGTGTATGAAAATACTGTACATTGATGATTATTGTTACTGCACAAAGAACTAGAGAGCTTTGATTTTTAGTTACAGAACACATTGATCCAGCTTACTATTCAATGGGAGGGAAAGTTTGAAAATTGCTAAGCTCATTGAACCCCTTTATAGCGAGAACCTGACCTTAGAGAAGAGTGTCGCTTACTGGGGCTCTTATAATTAGACACGGCCCCGGGTCTGGAGAAATGTGAACGTGTGGTCCTGGCCACACTTGAGCCTGTTTCCATCGCTCTGGTGGTTGACCCAGCATGTGAAGAAGCCCAGGATTTTAGAACAAATTTGCATCTGGGACCTCCCTGTTTCCCTGGGTAATAACCCCTCAAACCCGTGCTAGGGAGGGCAGGCAGCCAGGCACTCAGCCTCCCTGAGTGAGACCTGACTTTGAAAACTCCACCCCAGTCCTGCGCATCAGTCACTGGAAAGCCTCCACCTTTCCAGCCCTGCCCTCTCCAGAAAACTCCACATGCCTCCAGAGAATGCCAGTCTGTCTCCCAGCCCGAGGGCCCACCACCGCAGGCAGTACCCGAAGGGAACTCTGGGAACTGGAGGGCAAGAAAGCCAAGTAGGTTTCAAAAGCTGAACTGGGAGGAAATGGCGGGGTCTAGTTTGTTTATATTACCACACGAAGAGCTCACACTTCGGAGGTGTGTTATTAGACATAAGGGAAATGGACACCAAGATGGAAATTCAGCAAGGTTTCCCGAGATAAGAGAACCCCCTACTGCCTAAGGGGGAGAAAGCAGGGTGGAGGGGGGCCAAGACAGGTCGACAGAGATGGTTGAGATAAAGGACAGACCTGGTGGAAGCTAGTTCTCGAGCATCAGCAGAAGGCTTTAAAGAGCCTCCTAAGAGGTTTCCAAAGAGATAAAAAAAAAAAAATGTTTTCTAGGAGTTTGTCAAATAAACCAATGAGAAGGCTTCGCCGATGGTAATAAAGGCGGCTCATACTTACATAGCACTTACTTTGTGGCAAGTACTGCTGTAAATAAACGCCTTATGAAACCAGCCTGCTTGATCCTTACAAGGACCCCGTGAAAGGTGCGCTACTTTTGCCCCCACAAGGCAGAGGGGATTTGTTGTCCAGAGCCACAGTGGTGGTGAGGGAGGGGTGGGATTTAAACCTGGGCAGCTAGCTTTGGAAGCCTTTAATTAATCAGTGTTCTACTGCCCCCTGCAGAGTTAAGCACCCTGACAAATGATGCAGTCTTGTCACCACCCTAAGGAGCATCTGGGAGAGGGGAAGGTTTCCATTCAGAGCCGGGAAAACTGGAGGTGTTGGATTACAGACTGCTCTACCCCCAGGAAGTATTTGGCCGAATGTGTTGGACCCAATCAAGTGTGGCACCTGCCAAAGACCACAAAGAACAAACGAAAACCAGGTTACTATTCGGCCTTGCATTAGAGATAGCTGCCTGGCCGGTGACCCCTAAGTGTTGCAGTTACCCCTGTGCTTAAATATGACTCCCTTGGGGCCTAGAGGAGTAAGACAGACACAACCAACAAGAATTCCCAACCAAGGCCTCAGCGCTGAGAACTGCAGATGGTATCGTCATACCCTGCCCTTGTGCTTTTTAAAGTTGGTTCAGAAACCTGGGGGTGTGGTTTATTTAAATTTGCAGAAACCTCTGAAGAGGTGTCAGACCAGAAGCTATGACGTCCCAGTGGAAGGAGACAGAAGTACAGGAACTGGAGATGGGGCTGGAGGGCTTTGTCATGGGTAATAAGTTGACTTAGAGAGAGAAACCACTAGCTGCCTAAGCCAGGGCCCTCTCTGTGGGGGTAAAAGTGAGGGAGGGGTTGGCTGAGGAACAGCCGGGTGAAGGTCTTAATGCCTCCTCAGGGAGCCTGGAGCCGAGCTGGCCTTTGAATTGTCTCAAGTTGAGGAAGATAGATTTTCTACTCTAGCATCAGAGAGCCATTGGGTACTTGCAGGCTGTCCCCAGAATCGGGGATGACCTTGATGTGACCTTGAGATATGCCAAGGGCTGGTAAGAGGACATATTTCTTCTCTTTTTTCTGACCCAGGCGGGACCCTTTTTAGAGGACTGCTCTAGCTTTCGGGAGAAGCTAGAGGTATTCCAGTGGCTTCCTTGTGGTTCTGGGGAGGGAGACATCCCTGCACAGGGTTCTCTGAGCCTCTCGCAGCAGTGAAATATCAGGTGGAGACTTATCTTGAACTTCACCACTAGAGGGTGTTACTACCCTACAGCCAGGCCCTGAGGTCCTGCAGCTGAGGTCTCGATGGTGCTCCCCTCCCGTCACCCGTGTTCCTTGGACACCTCAAACAGGGGCCTCCCAAGGTGAAGATCTTGTACTTGTGGCCTCGGAGCCCCATCTGTGCCGGGAGTGAGAGGAGCCTGACTGTGTGTTCTTTCCAAAGTTTCTAAGCACAGAACCACAAACAGACCATTGGGAGACAGTAGCGGTGGAAGCCACAGAGAATAAGTTACGGGTGGAAACTACACCCAGTCCTGAGGTTGTTGGGTGACGTTTTTTTGAGCCTTGGTTTCACCTCTATAAGATGTCAGCAGTAACAAAAGCCACCTTGATGGGTTGCCGTTACTGTACTATATATAACCTGTGTAACGAATTCATCACAGGTTCTGGCATATAGCTGTCAATCATAAAGGACCACCAGCATCATTGCTGAGCTGCAGGGTGTCAAATAAACGTGCACTAAGGAGGTGACATCTCTCCCATGCTCCGACCACTGATTCTTTCCGGATCGATTGACTGTCCCCAGACTGACGCCTTCGGACCCTTACTTCAGAGTTCAGCCTCTGCTAGGGGCTTCTGTCCCCTAATTATCAGCATCTAAAGAAGGTGTCATTACACAATCTGGCCACCAGAGGGAAGGTGAGCCACTTAATGATCCAAATTGGACCCAACTGAACCAGATTGTTGTGGGGTGGGGGGTGGCCTCTAAATCAAGAAACAAAGGACTATGGTTACTGCCGTCCCCAACTTTTTTCAATTATGTCCTTTCTTTTCCAACTTCATCCCCACAAAGCAATAAACGAAGAAACAGAAAAAGCAATTCTCTATCTCCTGATTTCCTGATGTGAATTTCACTCGCCCACAACTGAGGTGGCTGGCGCATGCTCTCAGAAAGAAGACCCCGCACAAGTTTCTAGGGTCAGATTTGATCTGTTATCTCTGATTTGCCATTTTTCACACTCACGTATCCCGTGTGCAGTGTAATCCCACCTCCCCCGGGTCCTTGTGTCCCCACATCAGGTGTTGAGACTCAAGCCGGTGCTGGGTCCTACAGGTTTCGGCTCTCCGCAGGGGCATCTCGGAGCCAGAGGAGTCCCGTGCCTCTTAGAAAGAAGGAATCCTAAAGCTGGCAGCGGTGGTGCCAGCCTTTAATCCCACCACTGGGGAGGCAGAGGCAGGTGGATCTCTGAGTTGGAGGCCAGCCTGGTCTACAGAATGAGTTCCAGGACAGCCAGGGCTACAACAGAGAAATGCTGTCTTGAAAAAAAAAAAAAAGAAGAAGAAAGAAAGAGGAAAAAAAGGAGCTCTAAGAACTCTGATTTATGTAAATTATATCTAGCCCAGTAGGGGTAATGGTATATAGCTATAATCCCAGCACTTAGGAGATGGAAGCAGAAGGATCAAAAGTTCAAGGCCAGCCTAAGCTACATTGAGTTTGAGACCAACCTGAGCTACATGAGATGCTGTCTCAAGAAACAAATAAATAAAGCTGTCAATATTTATGATGCTAGAAATCAAAACTGAGGAATTTAAAGTACATTATTAAGTTTCTAAATATAGCAGAATGACTCTATTAGACATTTATATTAAGCAATTGCTACTTAAAGTGACCATTCTTCAGAGCACCACTAATGACAAAGAATACCATTTGCCAAAGTGCTTTAATGTCAGGCTTAACAGAAGCCAGGTAGATTCTCCATCAGCTTCCGCATTCGACCTGCTGTAATTTCCATGTCATCATGGACGCCTCTTGGGGGTGGGCACAGCATATTTTGGACTAGGAATAAAAAAAAGGTGGTGTCTCGGTAGTGTTGTTACGAAAAGAGTTGAAAACGGTTGCCTTCGCAGGGTCTCTGAGACCCACAGGGGCCCCCAGATCACACTTTAAGGCCCACACGGGACGCCTTCCGTACACTGCTCCCTGAAATGCCCCTTTGTTCTTTATTCTCACAGTTTCCCAATAGGACAAGGTCCTCCTGCTCCGTAAATCCCCACTCAGACTCCATGGCCTCATAGATTCTCATCTGACCTTCCTGTCCTGACCTCCTGCGCCACGCCTCCCTGCTCGCCCCATTTGGATAGAACCACACGTTCACCTCACTCTAGAAGGAAGCGTGGCGTGTGTTTCGAGCTTGTTTACCAGACTGGAGCAAAGTCAGGCTCCCAGGAGCCCACAAAACATGTGGATGAATGAATATAAGACGAGGTGCCGCTCTCTTCTGTGAGCGTGCAAAGATCTAGTCTTCGCAGTGACATCAAGTTTAAAAAGTCTTGCTGGAAGCCAGCGGGGTGTCACAGGTCTGTAATCCCAAGGCTCCAGTGGCAGAGGCAGAGGATTCCAAGGACTAGGCCAGCTGGAGCTTTGTATCAAAAGTACCTTCTCAAGACTAACCGACAAACAAGCGTTTTGCTGGGGGGCCCTGCAAGAAGACGAGATGGAAATGCGTATGCGAATGTAAACCCTTCCCTTGAACTTGGGGAACTGAACAGTAAAGTACACGTGGCTTCAGAACCTCTCCATAAACCCTCTGCCGCATCTCCTTCCGCCGCTGTCTGGCCAGTTTGGGTTCTGAACCAGTGCAGAACTCGTGTTCAGATATGAATATCAACCTGACGATTTATCCCACGTTAGGCTGTTCAAGTCTTCTGATTCCTGCTTTTGCCGTTTAGTGTCCTTTATTTTTTTCAGATTTATCTCTTTATGTGCATGTGTATTTTGTGTGCACATACCTGTGCATGCCTGGTGCCCAAGGAAGTCAGAAGAGGGCACTGATTCCCCTGAGACTGGAGTTACAAATGGCTGGGAGCCACCATTTGGGTCCTGGGAATCAAATACATATCTTCTGCAAAAACAAGTGTTCTTAACCACTAAGCCATCTCTCCAGCCCCATCTACTATTTGTGACACCTCTCCCGGCCTTGAATCTTCCAAAACTTAGGTCAGCGTTGAAGGAAATCGGGACAAGGCCAACCCTGCAGGTCAGCCTTTGTGCATTAGGAAGAGGAGGAGCTGGGTAAGGAGACATGGAGTCTCCATAAAAAGAATGTTTGGAAAGATTAGATCCTTGCAGGAATGTGGAGAGCTTAATGCTCTCGGGGTCCAACTGTTGTGCCCCAAGTCTATGCAGATACCTGTAGACCAGATCTGAGCCCAGGGTCAGGATCCAGGGTTATTGTAGCCAGGACACTCAGGGAGGGAAAAAATCAAGAAGTATTAAATCCCAAGCCACAAATCCCCTCTAAGCTGGACTCTGGGAAGGAAGACACAGCTTCCTAGGTCCTATGCAGCTAGGCACAGGAAGATGGAGGGAAATCCCAGGCAGCCCTGGAGCACTGGGCAGGGCTCTCCTTAGACATCCAGACCCTGGTGGAGAATGACCAACTTGACAGCCCTTATTTTGCCTCTGAGGAAGAGACTGCTCCCTTCTTCCCTCTCCACCTGTCAACACCTGTGGCAACTAGGTAGAGGAACAGGCGGGTGGCCTGGCTACCATTGTCCCCCTGCCTTCTAGCAGGGCCAGATAGATCAAGCTATCCTGAGAGTGAAGCCCAGAAAAGCCTGGCCTGGCAAGGTCTGAGAGCTGAAGGCAACTGGGCCAGGCGTGCGTGAGAGGCTGGTGCCCTCTGTGTCTCTCCTCACCCACCGGCTGACTTCACTTCGTACCTCTCCCACCCGGGAGCCCTACAGGTGTAAGGGGGTAGATTCTGAATCAACCCTGGGTGAGAAAAGGGGGATGGGGGGAGATAAAAGAGAGATGGAGAGAAGCCAGTTCTACTTCCTCCCTGGTAGGAACCCCACCCCGGGGGACTCCCTGCTTTCTGCTGTGTTTACAGGAAGGACGAGGCGCAGAGGGTCAGGAAGGTGGCAGATGATATTGGTGGCTCCTATTGTTGTGTGACAATCTCTTCCTGAGATGTAACACACGCATCTACTCACCCAGATAGGAAGGCCACAACAGACCCACGTACAGATACCACCAAAGTCTAACTTGGTGAACCAGTGAGTTTTATTGAGTACGTACAGGTGAGGGGTCACTTATAGGAGCAGAAAGGACCCCAAAACAACTAGATCACCATGTCACAGCATGGGTGACAGTTCACAAAGCTGGGAACCTGGAGCTCACTGCACAGCCTACAGACAGCTCAACAGGCTGGAGAGTGTCCTTTCCAGGTGCCTCAGTTAGTCTAAACCTCTCCCAAGAGTCTCTTCTGGTTTCTGCTTCTTCCTGGTGGCCTTTGTATCTGAGAGTCTTTGCAGCTGGGGTCTGCTTCCTCTGGCAGGGAGAGGCCTAGTGAATCTGCTCAGTTTCAGGAAGTTCTTGAAGCTGTTTTGTTGTTTTGTAGCTTAACCTCGGTTTAAGGACCTCCGGGCACAGTGGAATGCTTTGATCTTGGGGGGGTCTGACACCCAACACCTGCACAGTCCTTTACCCTGGAAGATCACCAGTCACTGTTGATTTGGTTATTTGCTTGTTTACCTGGTAAACGCCAACTACAGCTCTTCCTGTGCCAGTGAGAGGATCACCGAGCCTGACGGCCAGAGGCCAATCCCTGGGACCTGTGTGGTGGGAAACAGGATCAGAAGCTGTCCTCTGCCACGCTTGCCCTGTAGTAAGTGTGCCCGCTGCCCTCTCTTCCATTCACACACAAATAAATCCTGGTAGTTGAGAGGCAGAGGCAGGTGAACCACTGTGAGCTTCAGGGCACCCTGTCCACATATTGAGCTCCAGGTCAGTCAAAGCTACAGTGAGACCCTGTCTCAAAAGTACAAAATAATAATAATAACAACTTTTTTAAAGATGTGGTCGTCTTGGGTGTGTCCAGACAACCTTGTGGGAAGTGGCTTGGGCTGTCTGGGCTTCAGTTTGCTTACCTATGAATGGCAACATGGAATCTTTATAAATATTACATAAGGAAGGATTGCGGCATGACGCCTGGTAAGGCCTTGTCGAAGGCAGCAGACACAGCATCCAGGGGCAGGGTGGGAGCGGGCCCATCTGTACTCAAGGCTCATTCTGTTTCTAAGAGAGTGTCATTGTTCTCTGAAGACAGGTACCCCGATGACTAAATGAGGAGTACTGAGAATTTTGGCTGGTCTGTCGGGAATCGCTCGGGAAAGGCTAGCCTTCGCTGTGATGTTTCCTGATCCTCCAGAGACTCTCCTCTACCCAGGTACGGCTTCCTTCCCACCAGCTCCCGCAGGCTCCTCCCCCAGACCAGGCTTGGAGGAGGCAGGAGCTGAAACTCACAAGTTCCACCTGCTAAGATGCTCTTGTCAAGGGCTACGTAGATATTCAACCAGGCCTGGAAGCTGGGCACACCCAGTGCCATGCCTTGTGGCCCCAGATTCAGGGCTGAGCAGGGGCAGCGCCTCTGCAGAGGCTGAAGGAGCTGGTGGGTGGAGAACGAGCGGAGGAGTATCTGCCCCCCCCCATTATCTCAGTGCCATTATCTCCTCCTGCAAAGCCCTCTCCACCCATAACCCCCAACGGAGATGACAAGACCAGCAACTGTCTCCAACTGCTCTGATTCAGGATAAGGCTAGACCCCGTCTCCACTGCCACGTGGTCCTCCGTGGCCACCCCTCCGTGGGCCGACTTGTCTCTCTGGGAATGAAGAAGCTGGGGAGGAAGGGGACATTCGGGGACCAAGAGCCAGGCTGGCTGGGGCCTCTGACAGGAGATGTCTAAGAGTTGTCTTCTCTTCCTCTCTACTGCTACCTCTGTAAGGTCTCCTTTCTCAGGCTGCTCTCCCCCACCCTCAGCCCTGAAGGCTGCACACCTGGCTCCCACATCAGATAACCCAACCACAGTAGCTCCCCTCACCCGACCCGCTCCCACCCTCCCCTCACCCCTCACCCTCTTCTTCCTGGGGCTGTTCCACCTTCTAGCTAGCCCTAGACAGGCTGCAGGAGACTCAAAACCCTAGTGGGAAGGGTAGTGTGAGAGTCACCCCTGTCCAGCCCCAGCATGTGCGCCTGGCTGAGAGGACGCCATGTGTGCTCTGTGCCAGTTGGAAACAGTGGTGGGGGAGGGGACTCCAGCCCAGGCCTTATGAAGAAAAACAGCTAGATAAAGTGGGGGGTGGGGGAAGACTCCCAGAAACACACAGTCTTTGGAGCTGGGGGTGGGAGGACTCCACATCTTCTTCTTCTTCTTTTCTTTTTTCCCAGGTAGGGTTTCTCTGTTGTAACTCTGGCTGTCCTAGAACTCACTCTGTAGACCAGGCTGGCCTCGAACTCACAGAGATCCACTTGCCTCTGCCTCCCGAGTGCTGAGATTAAAGGTGTGCACTACCAATCCCCAGCTTTTTTTTCTGAATTATTTATTTTTATTTCATGTGCATTGGTGTTTTGCCAGCATGTGTGTCTGTGTGAGAGCGTCGGATCCCCTGGAACAGGAGTTACAGTTGTGAGTTGCCATGTGGGTGCTGGGAATTGAAACCAGGTCCTCTGGAAGAGCAGCCAGTGCTCTTAACCGCTGAGCCATCTCTCCAGCTCCCACATCTTCTGCTTCTAAGGAAAGAGATGCCTCTTCCTTTTCCCTGGGCTTCCTGCGTTCAAGAGGTTATCTAAAGCCCAAAGGCTAGAGGTCTTCCCCTCGGGGCTACCTGAGACCAGGTTGAGGCCCGGGTCTTGGCCAGGGAAGCAGGTTAATGTAATCTGAGCAGCCCCAGCCCCTTCGTCCAGTCTCCCAGAGGCTACAGCTGCAGGAAGAGGGCCTTCCACAGGGCATGCTGGCACTGGAAAGGAGCTATAGGGAGGAGAATGTCGGGACCTAGGAAGAGAGCACAGGGACTCATGGGTGCCCGGAGCTGGAGGTTGGAGGCTTTAATGCCTCTTGACAACAAATGAATCATAGGCAAATGATGTGGAAATAATGTTGAAAATGAAGATGTGTTATTTCAAGGCCCCAGCGTGTCTGTCGTAAGAAGGCGGGTGAGCAGGGAGGAACCCGAGGCTTCTCAGGCCGGATGGTGTCTGTAGGTGGGGGCCCAGGTAGAGTTCCTGTGGGGAACAGGGAGGTGATGGTACATACACATCCCCTGTCACCTTCAGGGTGATGAGGAACAGCAGGTGGTCAACCACAACCAGCAAGCCCTTCCCCCAGAGCCGTGAGGCTCTCCTACCCCCTCAGCTCCTTGGTGAAACCCCAACCCTCCTCTGTTCTCACGTGAAACACCATTCCTCAGTACCTGGCCCCCAGAGCGTGCTCAGCCATGGCCTTGTCCTTAGCAGTAACGGAGGGCAAAATGAAGGTCTATTTACTGCCTATGGACAGAGCACCTTCGGACCTGGCAGGAAGTTGGGGTGAGTCCTGGGCCATCCCGCCTTGCTGTGGGCTTTCTGCCATCAGGAGAGCAGTGCTCCTATGCACAGCGCTAGGGCGTGAAGACTGAATCAATACAGACTTCCTGGGTGGATGAATTCATAACCACTCGTAGCCAATCCAGGCTCTAGTGAGCCTTCACCCCCCTCCAGTGTGAACAGCAACTGACAAGAAAACACACTCAACGCTGCCCACAGCCAGATTAACCTTCAGACGGGCGTGTTCCCTCTTATTTACTTCTCCCTTTTCTCTTTCAGACAGGGTCTCTCCATGTAGCCGAGGCTGGCCTTGAACTCGGGACTCTTCTGACAGCCTTCTGGGTGTTAAAACTTCAGGTGTCTGAATGTCCCTCTAAATCATTTCCCCCCTTGTGCCTGTGTTTCTGCGCGGTTTCCACCACAGGGCGTGCACAGCTGCTTTCCCCCACGGCGCTGTGTCACGTTCACAGGCTCTATGGTTTTCTACTACGTGGAAATACCATCCTCTACTTCATCATTTTCCAACTGTAGGTATTCAAATTATTTCTAGTTTTCCGTATTACGAATAGCAGGATGGTGGACGTCATCTTGCACGCATTTTACCTCCAACCCTAACTGGGTGGGGTAACTCAGCAATGGGTGAAAACATCTCATAGCTCTCACCGGGCACCGCCAAGCTGACTTCCAATGCGGTCTGCCGCCGCTCACACCAGGCACCCTTCTGAAACGGCACCTGCCTTTTCTTCGTTTGATTGGCGTTTTTTGAGCACCTTCGGGCTGAACGTCCCCTAACTTCATGTGCTTCCTCTTTCCCTGGAGAGTCTTTCTCTGTGCTTTGAACTTCAGTCGACTGATGCTTCGGGCGGCCTGTCAGTTTATGTGCTCTCTCTGTGGGAAGCTTTTAGAAGCTGTCAGCTGACTGTCTGCAAATCTATCCTGAGCACCCGCTCAAGCTCTCTGGATGCAGACCTGGCGCTATTGGCTTTATTTCGGTGTCTGCCTGCTCCCCTCTGCCTCCTCCAGCTTCCAGTCTTCAACCCATTGGTTTCTTTAGCCTCCCCTTTTCTGAACTACAGAGGACAACTGTCCCCTCCCTATTTCCTGATTGTCTTCCAGCACCGCCTCCAACCTACCCATAGCTCGATTCCGCATTTCCCTGGAAATGTGTCTCCCCAGTCCCAGATTCCCTAATTGACCAGGGTGCTATTGCTTTGGGATTGTCTGGAGATGGGAAAGAGGAGGTAGAGGCTAGTATTCCTCTTTAAGGATTTACTGTTGTTGTATTAGTTTACCTACATATTTGTAAATGCGACATGTGCGTGCCTGGTGCCTGTGCAATTATGCAGAGGACACTGGATCCCCTGGAACTGGACAATAGTTGTTATATTATAGTTATGGTTGTTAACTGTTATGTGGGTGCTGGGAACCGAACCAGGTTCCTCTAGAAGAGCAGCAAGTACAGCAAGAGCACTTCACTGATGAGCCACCTCGCCAGCCCCAGGCTAGTGTTCTGAAAGAGGAGGTAAGATCCTACCAGTCTTCAGCCCAGAGGAGGAGGCCTGAGAGGAGGACGGAAATGGCAGCTGTCAGGTGACTCAATTTCCCCGTTTGCATATATATTAGAACTGATTTTGGGTCTAGAGATAAATGCTCGAGAGGCAGATGAGCAGCCACCCTCCTAAGTAAATCCACCTTTGACACTGACCTCGCTGGCTTCCTCTTGGGCTCCTACTAAGACTGGCCGAAGGGCTGAAGCTCGCAGCCATACCTGTGCGGCCCCTACGGCAGCCACAGACGTCGTTCGGCTGTGGGCTTTGAGCTCTTCAAGTAATGACCAGTCAGAACTGAAATAGGCTCTAAGCGTAACCTGCAGTCTGGATTTCAAGGGCTTGGAGTGAAAAAAGACATTTCTATTTTGAGCACATATGAAATGATATTCTTAGTAGATTAAATAAATATACTATTAAGTTAATCATCTATTTCTGAATTTGTTGCTATGACAACTAGGATGCTTAAAGTTGCACGTGCTGCCTTGCTCTGCTTGTACTGCACAGTTCCAGTCTAGACTGGGACGCGGGGGAACGCGGGCTACAGGCTGAGGAGCGGGTATTGATCCAGTGAAGGTGGGTACCAGGCTCCCTGGAGATGTGGGCCAGTCAAAGCACCTACTAGACACATACAGACTCTCAGGAAAATTCCCTCAAGCCTCACTTGCTTCGGACCTGGACTTAGCTTCCTGGAGTCTGCCCTGAGTACACCTCGGAGGACCACCCTAGCTTTCGAAATCTCACTGCTCACAGAATGATTCTCCACCATTCCCCTCGGGCCAGCTCCTGACCCCTTCAACCCCCTCTCCAGAAGGCTGAGGGTGTCTCTCCTCCAGTCTGAAGTCCCCTTTCCCACCCTCGAGAATGTAGTCTCAGCCCACCTACAGGCTGGTTGGGATGAGAGATGGAGCTGTGCCCACCATGACCCTGGGCCTCCAGATACGTCTTAGGCACAGTCTGCGCTAACCTTCTCATCCACTGATGGGGAGCGGAAAGGGAAGAGGAGGAGGCGGGGAGGAGCACAGGCTCACCTCACCGGTCAGTTCTCCCCTCTCCGGTGCCCAGCTGAGCCACAGGAGGGCAGGAACCTGGCCCATCTGCCGAGAGAGAGCGGCCTGCCCCTCCCACCATCCTGGCAGACTCCACCTCTCTCAGGTCCTGGCTGGGATCCTAAGGCTCCAGGCTAGTGGGGGGAGGGGAGCCACTCCTACTTTCCCAGCAACTGACACTGCCTCTTCCTGTTTTGCTAAAAAACTCTGGCTCTGGACCCAAATGGGAGGGGGACATGGCCTGTAGCTCCTGCCCCTCAAAGGTCAACCTGGCTCCCTTGGCTCTCTTAGCTGGTTATTTATAGCCCCCCGCCCCCCCTGCACCCCCGGGCTCTGCCGAGGAACCAGTCCTCTCCTCCCTCAAATGTCAGCAGCTGTGGCCATTGCCCCAGGGATGCAGCCAGATGTGCAGATCACTCCAGATGTGCAGGCTGGGCCCCTTTGTATGGTGTCCCCTTCTAAGATTCGTATGGTATCCCCTAAGTCTGGCCTAGGTTCCCCTCAAGGCCAAGAAAATCCCTGGTGCCTCAGGAGGGTGGGAAATGTTGTGCTGATGTTTCTGCTTCTGCTTTGCTAGGCTACCCTGTGTACTCAAGAAGGGCTAGACACAACTGGATTCACTTGCAAAAGTTAGGCCGGTACTCATCTAAACTTGTAGGGAAATGCGGGCTTAGGAAGACAGAGGAGACAAGAGGCTTTCTTGATGTTGGCATCCACGCTCCAGCCCTAGCAGACAGCATTCAGCAGGCACTGTGCTAAGCACTGCATGTCCTGAACTTCAAAGCTTCCCAGCAGCCCTAATATGGCAGCGCCGCTTGCCCTGGCCTGCAGGGAGGGAGCCCAGCCTCCTCCAGGTTAAACAATAGCCTTGTATTGGGGAAGAGACCAACTCAGTCCAGGACTCCAAATCTTTACTCTCAGCCACAGTGCAACATGTCCGTGTCTTTCTATTCCCGTGGGCATCTTCAAACTCTCGGGGAAAACCTGAAGCCCAGGGTACAGAGCTCCCAAAGTGGAGAGGTGTCATCTCTACTGAGCCTTACCCTGACTCCCTGGACCCAGCAGGAGAGAGGGATCTGGCAGAGCAGAGACTGCTAGATTCACTGTAAAGGATCCCTCCAACAACCAGGCCCAAGGGTCAGGTCAAAGCAGAAGCCCCTCCCCAATGCAGTCCCCTGCAGTGGCCTGATGACCTGGCAGAGCCCTTATCAAAAAGATACTCCTACTCCGGGGCCTCTGGATGTCACCTCTATAGCCCATGTTGTTGGTGTCGCTTGTTGGACATTCTTCTGAGCTCCAGGTTCTCTTTCTGGATGGTAGTGATGATGGCTGACCTTGTCTCTACGAGGAAGAGCCTGGTGTGGTACCCTGAACTGTGCCACACACAGTAGGTGTTCCTGTGAGCAGATGAAAAAAAGCTGGGGGGGGCGCTTGGATGAGGTATCTTTTTGTTGTTGTTGTTGTTTTGTTCTGTTGCAACTCTGGCTGTCCTGGAACTCACTCTGTAGACCAGGCTGACCCTGAACTCACAGAGATCCGCCTGCCTCTGCCTCCCCAGTGCTGGGATTAAAGTCGTGCGCCACCACTGCCCAGCCCAGATAAGGTATCTTAAGAGCTAGGCATGGACCCCCTTGTTTTCATCCTAGCTTGGTCACCATCAACTCCATTCCCCTGACTAACTCCTTGCTCTCTTTGCTGCCTCTACCCACTGACACACAGAAACATAACTCAAGCCCATTTTAGAAGACTCTCCTTATGGGCAAAAGAGAGTGCCTTCAGGCCAAGACCTTGTCTGCTCCCTCCTGACATTCTACAGCTAGAAATGAGTGACCCTCAAAGAGGAGATCTGTACAGAATGCGCCCCTTCTCCAGCGAATACAACCATTAGCAAGAGAGGGTCATGCTGGGAGACAAGGCCAGGGGCCCACTGGAGCGAGTAATTGCGAACTGGACGCAGAAAGGCATTTTGCAACTCAGATGAATTTCTTCTCATGATTAGAGCATGGCCCGGTGGCTGCCTCCCTGACCGTAATCACGGCTGGCATGGGCTGGGGCTGGGGAGCTGGTCTGTGGAAGGAGTACTGACCTAAAAGACAGGGGCCTGAGTCCCCCGCCTGCCCCACCTCTGCTTGACCATGTCATCACAAGCAAAGCTCTATCTCCCCCTTCTTCTTCTGCTAGGAGTGGTGTGGGTTAGATCGGGGAGCTCCAAACTGACCCATACCCTAAAATGGCCTGAGAGCACACAAGGGGATCGAGAGCATTTCACAGTTTTAAGGTCATGTCGGGTCAGGGGTTAGATGACCTTATAAATCCCCTGTAGCTCACAGAGGCAGATTCTAGTAAACACAATAGTCACACTATGAGGTTTTGCTGTCCTGGGACTTGCTTTATCAGAGGGCGGGTAGGAGACAATGTATTCTTACCCGTGATTATTATTTTATTGCTGCATTATGGCCCTGAGGATGGGGTGGTGCTCCTGTCTGCTCCTTGGTGCAGGAGGCCCTGGCCTCTGGGGTCTTGGCTTACCTCAGGGCTGGGGGTGGGGCTGGGAGAGCAAAGCAGGGAGGGGTGAGAAGGGCCTTCCCTGGTGGGTGGGTCCTCTTGGCGGGGGTGACTGGGGTTTGGCTACATGCGCTTTGGCACCAATTTCTGGGCCGAGAGAGTCTCTTCCCCCACCCACCTTCCTCCTCTACTTTCCCAGCTTCGCTGCTCAGCCAGGGGACGGCCCCTTCCCGACTTCCTCCCCAGGCTCCCTCCAGCCCTTTGCCAACCTCATTCTTGAGCCTCACTAATCTGTTTGCCACCCCTTCAGCTTCCTAGCCTCGCCCTTACACATGCCATTCTCCCTACCTGGAATGTGTCGGCACCCCCCCCTTCCCGCACCCCTGCACTGATTCACGCTTCTGGGCTCTGTCAAAACCCAGCTCAGCTCAGGACTTGTCTCCTTTATCCAGGCAGCTCTCAGCTCTGATCTTAAGCCCTAAGCCTCTCTGTTCTGCCACGTACTCATTTACACTTGGGATAACAGAACTGGAAAATGACTCTAGACTCAGAGGAAGGCAGAGAGGGTGCAAAGCAACCCACTCATGCGGTAGAGGAGGTAACCCAGGCCAAAGAGGCTGTGACTGAGCCTAGGTCATGCAGACAGAGAGGTATTTTAAATAGTTGGCTTTGTAAGAGGCTTTCAAGTATTCTGTCTGTTTGGTTCCCTCAACAAACACTGTGATCAATACGAGTGCGGGGATGTTTTTGTTTTAATATTTAATGTTCTTTATCGCCACATTCCATTGTGTGTATGTGGCGGCGGGAGGAGGTTATCCTGGAACTACAGTAAACAATTATAACAGCTCATACACTGTGGTAACAATGATTCTAAAGCTTACTGTGGTAACTGTTCAAACCACCAAGGGCACAAATTTCAAGATGATGGCGTGAGCATTTGCATATATTATTCATGTGACTTCTGACAAGCTGTGTGAAGTAAGTAGCCAAGATCTTGCTATTTTACAGAGCAGGAAACTAAGACTTAAGTAGCACCTTAGAAGTTTGTGGCTGAACCTGGCTAGAACGTAAGTTTCCCTACTCTCAAGATAGGGTCCTAATATCCACATGGCTTCTCTTGCAGCTCTTACGCTCCTTGTTGGGGTCACCAAGGGGTGACCTCTGCCAAGGACTGCGTTCATCTTCATCTTGGGGTCCCTGGCTTCCTGCCCCTCCCCATCCTGTCCCGGTACCTTCTCCTTGTGTCTCCTCACCACGTTGCTGGCACAAAGACACATGTGTGTATTCGGAGCTGCAGGTGTCTAGGGCAACACACCACAAGAGAAACCACATCACCTTTGTTGACTCTGGAGGGAGGCGAAGGGGATGAGGGAAGAGACTCTGTAGTCCTCAGCCTGTCCCGGTCCCCACAGCCGTCAACCCCTGAACCTGAGCTGTCTGGACTGGTAGCCATGGTTGCAGTGTCTTCCTAGTCCCATCCACTCAACTCTAGCCTGGAAACATGTAACAGAGTGGGGTCTACCTGCATGCTTGCACCCCAAAGTCACACCCTCAACTTTACCCAGAATGCTCACACAGCCTGTTGATCCTGCCCGTGCAAGGCAGCAGAGAAAGGTGGAGGACGAAGATGGCTCCATGTGGCTAGGTCCAGGGAGGCAGGAAGCTGGTCATCTGGAGCGACATCCAGAGGTCCGACAAACCTCAAGCAACAAGCCTACCCCGGAGCATGAGATTCCGGCAGATTCTGGCTTCTCTACTGTCTGGACCTGCTAGAGAAAGTACTTGGGCTCCGAATCAGAAATGCTAGGGCCAAGCCACTTGCAGACTCTGTGGCATTGGGCAGATTATTTCCTCTTTCTGAACTAGGATGCTCACTGAATCAATGGATGCAGTCAAGAGACAAACCTGAAAAGCCCTGAACAGCACAGGGTACACAGCAGGTGCTCAATAAAGTCTAAATAGTTTCCTCCCTCCCTCCTCTGTTCCTTCCTTTTGTTTCTTCTCTATGGGACTTACTTATGGATGTGTGTGTGTGTGTGTGTGTGTGTGTGTGTGTGTATAGTACCCTCACAGGCCAAAAGAGGGTGTCTGAGCTCCTGGCCTGGAGTTGCAGGTAGTTGTGACCCATCTGAGTGAGCGCTGGGACTAAACTCGAGTCCTCTGCAATGACACTGAACACTCTCAACCACTGAACCACCTCTCCAGTCACCTATTTTTTTTTTTTAATTTTGTTTTGGACGCGTAGGTCTATGTGTGCTTAGTGTGTGAATGTGTGTTGGGGGCACACGTGTGCAGGTGCCTGTATACACATGTGCAGGTGCAGGTGGAGGCCTGAGGTTGGCAGGAGTCTCTTCCTTAATTGCCCTGCTCTTCACTTGTTTAGCAAGGCAGGGTTTCTTGTCAGGATCAGAGGTGGCCAACTTGACGCCCCCACCCCCACCCCAGGAATCCTTTCTCTGCTTCCAGAGTGCTGGGATCACAGGAGACGGCCACATCCACCAGCTTTTACCTGGGCTCTGGGGATTCAGACTCTGTTCCTTGCACCTGCACATCAAGTCATTCCCTGAGCCATCCCATCTCCCAGGCCTGTCCCTTCTGATTCTCATTTCTGGTCCCAGGAAACCCTTTATTTGGAGTTGAGGACTTAACTTTCCCTATTAATCCAAAAGCCCCCAAATAGTTGGCATTTGATCCTAGGCTCAACCTAGTTCCATGCAATGGAGTCCTCTGAGATCTCCTGGGGGCCCTAGGGAACAGGCACACTTTGGTTGGCTTTGTGAGGCATGAGTAAGTCCAGGCTGGGGGAAAACTTGTAACTTCCGTAGAAGGCTGGAACAGGTGTGGTCCCTAGCGTCCTGACACTCAGGCTCAATCCCTAGCGTCCTGACACTCAGGCTCAATCCCTAGCGTCCTGACACAGGCTCCATCCATACCTTGCAGCAACTTTGAATCCCAGCCTTATGCAAGCTCCCGATAGCATTAGTTGAATGAGCAAATGGCCTGTAACTTGTTGAGCAACTTTAGTCAGGCTTCTGTACCTTCATGGGCCATACTTGGTTCATGAGAATAACAAGGATTACTAAGAATAAGAGATCTGGAGGCTGGAGAGATGGCTCAGTTGTTAAGAGCACTTGCTGGTCCTGCAGAGGACCTGGGTTCAGTTCCCAATGCCCACATGGCAGCTCACAACCATTGGTAGGTTAACTCCAGTTCCAGCGGATCTGGCAAACCCTCCTGGTTCCAGGAGATGAAGATCTCTACTGGCCTCTGTAGACACCAGGGATGCCTGTAGTGTGTGTACACACATGCAGAGCAAACACTCACACACATAAAATGAAATAAACAAATCTTTAAAAAATAAAAAACAAGCCAGGCAGTGGTGGCACCATGCCTTTAATCCCAGCACTTGGGGAAGCAGAGGCAGGTGGGTCTCTGTGAGTTCGAGGCCAGCCTGGTCTACAGAGTGAGTTCCAGGACAGCCAGGGCTCCAGCAGAGAAACACGGTCTTGGAAAATTAAGATAAAAAAAAAAGCAATTTGATATTTGTCCAAAGGCTAGAATAGGGCTTATATTTGCTAAACGCTTGGTAAAAGGTAGCTTATCACGGAAGAAGACGAGAATGGGGAGAAGAGGAGGATGTGTAGTGTAGGCCCTGTGTCAATGGAAATCAGAAAGGGGTCTCTGCAGGCTCTGTGCTGTCCAGAGACCCCAAGGGAGCTCTGAGGAGCCCAAGGCAGAGCCTATGGGTCCAGCCTCTTATACCAGGTGTTCAGCTGAGCAGGCTGCGAGAAGTCTGGACTCAAAAGCTTTTTAGAAACCTCTGTGGTAACCATCATAGCATAAGAGAAGTAGCCTACATTCTTCTGTCTTGTATCTCTAGGGGTTCCTGGAGGCTAATATAGGCCGGTAGGGAGCATGTGACTTAGAAACTGGCTTGGGAATCCATGATGGGGCAGGGGCTGTGGGCCTCATTTCCCTCTCTGCCTACAGTTTGGGGACAGTGTGTCCTGGTGCTGGAGGGCACAGGTTAGGCCCCCTGAGCGTAGACAGGCAGCCATGAATCTTTAGCACAATCACTCCGAAGTCAGTGATCCGATTGAAAAAGAAGAGGAAGACTGGGTGGTGGTGGCCTAGGAGCTCCACAGAAGGAGTTCCAGGACAGCCAGGGCTACACAGAGAAACCCTGTCTGAAACCACAAACAAACAAACAAGGAAAAGAAAAGGCAGATTCACTAATACACAAATGTTGTACCTGAAGTAATGAACAAACAGCACAGAGACAGTTGTAGGAAAGGAAGGCGGGTGTGTGGGTGAGGGAAATAACAAGAGAGACTGGGGTCTGCTGTGACCAGTGGTTCTTCTGAAGGCTATAGCCCTCAAGGGGGGCTCTGGAAGCAGGCTGCGCTGGGTTGGAAAGCGAGCTCAGTAGAAGAGCAAGTGTCTTGCGGAGCCCATCAGAGTAAACCACTGGACAGAAGGGTGTATGGGAGGTGTCCAGCTGGAGGATGATCCTTGAAGGCCAGCAATATCTGTCATAAGTAACTCACGGAGTTTGAATTCTGCGCAAAACACTATGGGAAATGCAGCAATGGCTGTTTTCAAGCTCGGCATCTTTTCTTGAATCCTCAGTGAGGAAGACAAGATCAGGACTAGACTAGCTGGGTGAAAGTCGATGTGGAGAGAAAGACTGTGGTGTGTGTGTGTGTGTGTGTGTGTGTGTGTGTGTGTGTGTGTTGGGAGGCGGTTGCAGCGGAGTCCCTCAAGGAAAGGAAAATCCTTCCTGCTATGGGAATCAGGAAACATTCCAAAGGAGGTGGAAGCAGAAGGCATTCTCTCTGTAGGGAGTGTTTTAGGCCAAGGCAAAGGGCGTCCATAAATATGAGGAGGACCTGATGGGGGACAGCTAGCAGGCAGGCTGTCTGGAGTAGTAATAATAACTACCGCTGAACAGCACCAGGCAGCACTGGGCATGCAGTACACATGCACAGGTACAGAGGGGTTAAAGTCAGCCGCTGAACAGGGGAGCGACAGGTAGTGAGGCCTAACCTGTGACTGAGGCACTAAGTCAGAAGACCATCCGCAGCCTGGTGAAAGATCCTCGAGACTCTGGCTTCCAGTATAACGCATCTGTCGGTCTGCCTCGGTTTCACTTTCTAAAGATTTTTTAGGACCCAGTGTTTTTTAGGGATCAGAAGGGAGCTGCTTTTAGTGGTGGGTACCTCCTCACATGCCCAGGATCCCAGTGTTCATGGTGGGTGACCTCTCCCCTTTCCAGTTTTCTGACCCAGCAGATTGCCAGAGGCAACAGGGCTGATGGCCAGGCCAGGAAGGGTGGTGGGAAGGTCCTCAGCCCCTGACCCTTGAAGCTGACCTCCCCGGTATAAAAGAAGGTTGGGGGAGAGGCAGGGCGGGCTCCTGTGCAAAGCCAGTCGTCCACTGAGGGAGGGCTGGAGGCGTCTGCATTCCGACTCACAGACTGGAACATTTCTGTGATCCACTGTAATGCACTGGGGGACACTGGGCACATTGCTGAAGTTTGACTCATAGGGACCAGGAGGGAGGGCAGAGGGGGGTCACTGTGGAGGGAGAGGAATGGAAGAGAGGAAGAGGAGAGCATGGGAGGAAGTCCCTTGAGAAATTTCTTTTTAAAAGAAAACTTTCAAAAACTGCACCACCACCCCTTTTTTTTTCTTTTAATAGGAACAGCCTGGACCCTTCTGCTCCCCCTCAGCAGGCTTGGCGGGGGTGGGGGGTGCCACCGGGGTTGGACTGGGCAGTGATTCAAATCAGATCCTGAAGTTTTCCCGAGGCGAGTGGTGCCTGTGTGTGTGAGGGGTGGGATGAGGCGGGCGGGAGTGTCCGTCTAGGACTGCTTGCTTGGGACTCCAAGCGTGTCCTGCTATGCGTAGCTGTCTCCGTGGACGTCTTGCGTGTGTGTATGTGTGCACAGGAGTCCTTCCCCGAAGTGTAAACCCCCCTGGCCTGTGTAAACATGGATGCACGCTCGTGTACGCTGTGTATGCACGGGTGCGTGCACTCAGGTATCTGGGTTTCCGGGAATTGTGCGCGGGGCGCAGCGCAGCGCCGCGCGGCGGCTGGGGCTGAGCGGCCGCGCGCGGGTCCGGCCGCGTCCCGCGTTCCGGGTTCGGCGCTGCCTCCGGGGCGGCGTGCCGCGCCCCGCCGCCACCGGGCAGCGCGGTGTCTGCAGCCAGCTCGCGCCGCGGAGCCAAGCCGGCCCGGGTGGCGCGTCCCAGGGCCGCGAGCGCCGGCCCCCTCCCTCCCCTCCCCCTTGGCCCGCTCTCAGACTCAGATAAAGCATTTCCTTCCATTGTCATCCTACCCGGCCGGCCAGGCTGCCAGGGCCCTCCCCCTCCCGGCCCCCTCCCTTCCTCTCGCCGTCTCACAGTCGCTCTGCAGCCTCCGGCGACCGGGGGGGATGTGAGGCCGGCGCCCCGGCCCCCCGCCCGCCATGAGCCCCCGGCTCTGAGGGCCCCGGCCCCTGGATGCACAGCCCCGGCGCGGGTGAGTACCGGGCGGCCGCCCCCGCCCCGCCCGCCCCGCCCTGAGCGCGGCACCCTGCGCCGCCCGCCCCGGCCCCGGCTGCGGCTGCGGCAGCGGCAGCGGCTGGGTCTCCGGCCGGTCCGGCTGGCCGGGTCCACCGTGCGCCCTCGATCGCGCGGGCTCCGCGGGGCTCTCTGGCCAGTTCGCGGCCCAGGCTAGTTCCGGGGCCGGAGGACTCCGGCCTCCCGCGGGGCGCCCACATCCGCCCGCTCCGGGGCAGCGACAGGCCCCGGGGTGGCAGTGGGAGGCCCGGGGCCGCCTGTGCATGGGCCGGGCGTCCCGTCACTCTCCTACCCGGGATCCCGGAGGCACGAACGGCCGCGGAGGCCGGGGGAGGGGGCGGTGCTCCCGGGCGAAAGATTTGGAAGCTGGAGTGCAAAGGGTAGGACCCGCAGAACTGGGGCCGGACTTGTGGGGCTGGACATCAGCGCCCCCATCTCGTGGAGCCGGGCAGGCTCCGTTCTTCCCTACTCCGTTCCAGTGGCCTGGGGAAAACGTCCCCTGGAGGGGTACTGGGCTGGGAGATTTCTCTGAGCATCACCCCCTCTCCTTGATCACCCTTCGGAGAGAGAAGCGACACCTGTGCCCAGCTGAGCTTTGAGGGCAGTACCCTTAAAGATGTGGTAAAGTGGGGGCCACAGGCCCTGAGCGGTAGAGAAGTGGGGAGCTGAATGTGTGTCCTCAGGTCTGTCAGTGCTTACAAGTGAGAAAACCTGGACAAATCTGGTAGTTGAGCCCTCTTTCCCCTGTACAATTTCTCGGCCTGTAAGAAGAAAACCTGGGTCCTGCGGGTCACCTAATGTGTCGACTCCCTTCTCTCTGGCTGCAAGTCTGTGGCCGACTGGGGGCCACTGGGGCCCTTAACTGTCCTTGCTGGCTGTCCAGCATTCCCCAAAGCCTCCTGCATCTGGTGCTGGCTGGCTTGCTGCTCACCGTCCCTTCCCACATCCCGACTCAGCATCTGCTTGAGGCCCAGCTCTGCCTGCCAATTTCTAGGGTGATAATAGGACACTGGCCCTCCATGGCCTGATGGGAGCGCAACATCTGGAATCAGGAACTAGTCCCCCAGACTTCTACCTAGACTTATGAGACTTTGCTCTGATTCCTTGCCCAGCCATCGGAGACTATGACTCTAGTTGGTTTCTACCCTCGAACTTGTACTTAGATGACACACTTCTTCCCAAGAGGACCGTCCCCCATAGGCTGCCACACTGTGTGCCTCTCTTCTGTGCCGACCCTCTCACACCTTCTCAGCCCCTTCTCCAGCTGCCGCAAATCCCTTCAGTCTCGCCTCCTTGCTCTATTTCCCAGACATCTTCCATTAGTATCTAAGTAATTTTCTTCTTTTCAGTTACTCCTGAGGGAAACTGAGGCACAGAGCAGTTCTACTGTGTGGTACCCAGAGATTGGACCAAGTTCTGGGCCGGCTGGGGGGGGGGAGGCTTGTCCATCGTCCTCCCTCCCCCCACACCTTTAGTTCTATGATGTCCCTCCCAACCTAGGTGCTCAGAGCTGTGTTCTGGAAAGGTTGGGAACAGGGTGCACCTGAACCCTCTGTGGCTCAGTTCAGCCCCTTGGCTGAGTATTTCTCTGCATATCAGGGGCATAAGCTAAGATTGTGGGGCAGAGAAGGTTTTGCTTGTAAGCTGGTCACGACACTGAAGCTCACTTTCTCCACAATTAACATCATAGGGTGGGGTGGGGGGATTCTAAGCCCAGTTTCCAGAGCCCGGAATGGGAGAGGCTAACCACAAATAGCCAGTGTTCAGTAGGGGGACAGGTGGAGAATATTATGTCCTTGCCTCGGGGATAATGGGTCTCACCTGTAGTGTCTGGTGGCTTGGTTGTGATGGGTTGGGAAACGGACTCTTATAGCTAGAGGCACAGTTGCCCAGGGCTGGGAAGAGGGGTCCTTTGAAACTCATCTTTCTGGCCTTTCTTTAAGAACTGGTAGTTTTGAAGTTGGCAGAGGCCTGAGAAAAAGATGAGCTAACACAAGGCCCAGGGTCACCCAGCCAGGGGATGGCACCAGCCAGACCTTCTGCCTCTGCCTCTGCCTGTTCTTGCCCAAGCTCTTCTTCCTTGGTCAGAAGCCTCCAGAGGGGTATGGGCTATCGGTGGCTGCAAGGCTTGAGGGCATGTCCCCCTGGAGGCGCCAGCTCCTGGACTGCAAATTTGTATATGTTGGATTTGTTCACTAGATGGGGTACTTCCTCTGGGGCAGGAAGCCTTGATTTCCTGTGTTGGGGGGGTAGGGAGTAAGAGTGGGGGGCCCACTGGGCCATCCCTGATGTTTGGAACCACAGAAGGGCAGAGCTTTTGCTTGAGGCTGCTTCCCTAGTCCAGGGGAGTCAGGAAGGAGAGCCCTGGCTAGGAGGCCCAGGTTGAGGCTAGAGAAAGAGGCTCTGAGTGCCATGAGGTGGGGGTGGGTAACACAGCAGGAAGCCTGGTCAGCAGGTGACCCTGCCGGGAATTGTGTTCCTTATAATATTTTCCCTGTTTCTGTAGTAACGGTCTGTGGGGCCTGAGGCCTTGGGGCTGCAGGAAGGTGCTCCAGACAGCCCTTTCCTTAGTGGCCCACGTACTAGGAGTCTGCAGACCTAGCTACTCCCTAAACCCTTTTGGCTCTGTGGGACGAAGGCCTGGGAATCCAGACAAGTGGCCTGACAGAACACTGACTTGGGGGCTGAGTAGAGGCCCCAGTATCTCCTGGCAGGCAAGGGAAGAGACGTGGGCTGCATTCGGGGAGGGCTTCAAGCAGACCGAAGCATTGATTCAGCCTCCTCTCATCCCACCTTGCTCTGCACAGCCTTCTCATTCAAGGATGGTGGACAGCCTGCCTGCCTGCCGCCTAGGGCAAGGTGGGAGAGGCAGAGGCAGGAGGGACTTTTGTATCAGCAGAGTGTAGCTCCTTTGGTTCTGGACTTGTTCCCAGAGGCAAAATAAATCCAGGCTAGCATCTGTTTAGTGTGGGTCTCCATGTGATATGTGTGTATGCCCTGGGTGGGTGTCTGTGTTTGCCCAGGGATGTCTGTGTCGATGTGTTGGTTCTGTGGTAATCTGTGATCCATGTGCTGGCTCTGCTGGGTGTTTGGGGGTCTGCACACATGTGGCACAGATGTGTGTCTCCTGTGTCTTGTGCACCTTTGTAAGCGATGGCTCTGTGTGGGGTATATAGAGCCCAGGGACAGGTTTTAGGGAGGTGTGTACCTGTGAAGGAGTTACCTTTCCCACAGGTGTCTAGATGTTGACCCGTAAAGAAGCACTGTCCATGGGTCTCTTATTTATTTATTTTATTTATATATTAATTTGAGACAGGGTTTTTCTCTGTGTAGCCTTGGCTGGCCTGGAACTCATGGCTTCAAACTCAGAGATCCATCTGCCTCTCTCTCTCTCTCTCTCTCTCTCTCTCTCTCTCTCTCTCTCTCTCTCTCGAGTGCTGGGATTAAAGGCATACGCCACCATGTTTGGCTTCCTGTCCATGGTTTTCAAATGCTAGTTACTGGACCAGTTGCTTCAGGATCATGTGGGGACTGTGTTAAGAGCATCCTCAGACCCAGTCCCACTACCTGAACGAGTCTGCAGGAGGGGGGTGAGGAACCTGAATTTTCACTTACATGGGGGATGATTTGGGTGCCAAGCTGTGACTGAGGACCATAGACCTGGGCCAACCTTTTTGTTTATTTCTGTGCAGAAGACAGACCCGTAGAAGGTGTGTGGTGTGTCTGAGGTGCTATTCAGAGAAAGGACTCAGACACCATGCAAGCCTCCTAAGATTGGTCCAGGATTTAGTGTAGGTACCTGTGTGTACATTTATGCCCGGCCTGGTGAAGGGGACCAGGTAGGGCCAGCTGGTGTAGATCAGAGTGGCACCGGCTTTTCCTTTGGGGTTGTGTTCTGATTGTGTTCTTGTTACCCTGCTTCCTCTTGCCTGGGAAAACCCTGGGACCCTCAAGAACCACACTGGCAGCCAGGGAACCTCATTGACCAATCTGGTCACTCAGCAGTTCATCCATTTGTTACAGACTTGCAGGGGTCTGTGCCATGCACTGGACACAGGTGTGCGGTGGACACAAAGGTACTCATCTGACCTCAGGGAGAACAAGAAAGTGTGGGCAGGAACCAGGAGGTTACACACGGTGATAAGCCCTACCAAGGAAATGAACTGTGTGCTGCGATAAAACACAAAGTGGACATGGGAGGTCTGAGTGACTTTGACACCTTTTTCCCCAAACTAGCGGTGAGCGCCAGAGCCTGCTATGCCTTGCTCCCTCCCGGGACCCAGGTGAGGGATCTGGACTGAACTCTAGTGTAGGATTGGAACCGGACTGCCAGCCTCTCCTGGGAGAGGGCAGAATCTCCTTTCCCCCTGCAGAACTCCATAGGTTGAAAGAGGGGCAGAGAAGCAGGAGCTGTGAAACCCGGCTCAGATTAAGGTTAGGAACTCTGCCCGGAGCTCGGAAGCTCCGCCCACTCCTGACCCTCCCTCTCCTCTTTCCTACTACCTCATTCCCTTCCTACCTTCCCAACCTGGGGAACCACTGTGCCAGGTCCCTCCCCTCTGGGTGTAGCTGGTTGCCTCTATGGCCGCCAGGATTTATTTATCTAGCCCAGGGTCACCGAAGAGAGGGGGGCGGGTCAAGGCTCAGAGCACCTGGGTCCTGGGTGATAACAGAACCAGAAATAAGGGTGGGGCCATAGGGGGCCATAGGGTCATAGGAGCTCGTGAGAAGCTGCCCAGCAAGGCTGAGTCCAGAAGAGAGTGTAGGGAAGACCTGAGCTTAGGAGGCTTTCTGTGCCCTTACAGCTGCTCCCCATGCTGGATGCATCTCGGACCAGAGGGGCAGAGGGGTCTGGTTCAAGCCACCTGCTCTACTTCCGCCAGAAGGATGTGCCCCCTTGGGTCCACCTGCAGGCCTGCCGCTTGCAGCCCTCTCTCTCAGGAGGTTAACTTTCACATCAGCAATTTGGGCACTAACCTTCCTGCTCTGGGTTAGCAGCCTTCTGACCTCTTCTCCTCCCTCTCCTCATAGAGGGTTTTCCCTGGGAGACCCAAAGCTTGTCACTGGCAGTTGGCACAAGAAGTGCAGCCCCGCGGGACTGGAGGAGCCTTGGAGGAAGAGAAGAGGTCTGCTCCCCTCCCCTTTGCAGCTACACCCCGTTGCTTCCTCTCTTCCGGCGCCTCAAGTGCCTTCATTCCTTGGCCCCTGCTCCCGGCCTTCCCTTGCCTCGGCTGCAGGCTCCCGTTGGGGTGGGGGCGAGTGGAGGAGGCAGATCGGACTCAGTGTCCCCTGTCTATCTCCGGGTCACTTTCCTTCGCCTCACATTGCCATGTTAGAATGGGAACAGGCGTCCAAAACCCTCGGCCTCATAAACTGGGAATAACCAGGGAACCCCCATTCCCTCTGCCTCCAGCTTAGCTCCCCGCGGAGCTGGATCGGAGATGCCCACTCCTCTTCCTACAGTAACCCTCAACCCAGTAGTGCGGTTCCCCTTCTGAAGCGCTCGGGGTGGCAGGGAAGAGCAGGGCAGGCTGGGAGGTACGGGTTCGGAAAGAGTCGGGGTGGGGGAATTCGGAGACTGGGCTGTAACCGACTTGTTTTGCTTGCCCCACAAACCTGCACGTCCGGGGCATCCGCTGCGCCCTTCAGGTTGTGGAAGTGCTCTCAGAATGACAGACTAGTGCCACCAGATTGGGGCAAGGGGGTAAGGGTAAAGGGGGGAGCCCCAGGCAAGGGGGAGCTGGAGGGTTAAAAATAGCAGCAGTCGGGTTTCGGTTAGCAAATGTGGAGGCGGGAGCTGGAGGCGCGGCAAACGGGGCTGTGCTTCCCCTGGGTCCCGGAGTGAGTCACCATGGAGAGCTGGTGAGACTGCAGGCTCAGCACCCTCACCCTGCTGCTCTGAGGGCTGCTCGCCCGCCCGGGGAGCCTAGGGCTCAAAGGAGATAGGGCTCTGGGCCAGAAGGGTTGTGTGTCAAATGGGGAGAGCTGAAGCTCATGGCCTGGGTTTGAATGTGCCGTGGGGCCCTGTGTGAGGGTGCTGCCGCCCCATAGTCTGTTTCCTCCTGGCTTTTCCAGAACTGTCCTCATTTGGGACTGTAAACTCTTGGTGGAGTCTAAAGCATCCCCCAGATGTTAGTTCCCATCGCCCTGTGCCTGTGACAGAAACCAGCAGGAGAGGCTTCAGAATAGTTGGTATGGACTGAAAACCCCTGCTTCCCCAACAACAGGCTAAGCTTGGGGGACCTTCTCTGTGACTCAGTTTCTTTATCACTAATGTGAAAATAATTATGTTTTCGATCTCACAGAGCTGTATAGAGATGAAAGGAGATGTGTAAGTGATTTATGCTCTGTCTGGTAGGAGACTCGTCGTTATTATTGATGTTATTGCTCATATTTTTGAAGGTCAGGAACAGAGAATGTTGGAGGCATGACAAAACGGGGCCCAGCCCCAGTTCACAGGAAAAACCAGGCCAGATTCCCTGCTCTAGATCCTACGCCCTTGTGGGCTTGGAGGCAGGAGTCTGTAGCCAGCAGTCACAGGGTGGACCCCTTCTTTTCTCTGATTCACTCCCTTCCCAGAGAAGCAGGGTGAGGGGGGACCCCAGACTTCATAGCCAGCTGGCTTGTAGAAGTGGACTGT